>JAQFVV010000186.1:382219-714034 GCA_028023455.1 Epiperipatus broadwayi
AACATCATTTAAATATTTATTTAATCTTACAATACTATTCTAAACTCTTACGAATATTATTTATATTACAATATTATTTTTAAACATTTGTTTACCTTATATATTAATGTACGTGTACTTAGAAAACTCTTTTATTTTACTGCTCTTCATTATTATACAAATATTTTATTGGACTCGATTATTTTAAACCATTTATTTATTTCCTTTCATTCACTTACGTATATTCAAAACTATTTTATTTTAACGTGCGTGTACTCAGAGAAAAAAAAACTGTTTTACTTTATTACGATTCATTATTATACAAATATCCATTTGACTAACTTAATTTTATTCTAGAAATTCCGTTATCTTTTCATTTATTTAAATCTACAACTTTAGTTTTACATCATTAATTTGACCATTTATTTAACTTGATTTTATTGATTTTTTTATTTATTTGAACTGTTTATTTATGAGCATTTCCTTAATTAATATGTGCGTGGAGAAAACAAAAATCTTTTTTTCTACGAAGCCTCCATTAATTTATTATTCAGTTATTTTTAATTTTTTTATTTTAGTTTTAAATAGAAGTTTCAGATTTAAACTTTTCAAATTATTGACATTAGAATAATCATATTCCTGCTCATTGTCCATTTCTGGTCCTTTTTGTTTATTTCCTTTACTATTCCGCCTGTTTACTATCTTTTAAATATGTCCGGCCGTTCCTTCTTTCTTTCTACTAACTCACTAATATAAATTATACTCCATATTCTCACATCTCTCTTTCGATTAAAATTTATTTTATCTCTTTCTCTTTCCGTTCTATTTTCAACCTTGTACATTAGAAAACCTTTAAGCTTCACAGACCTCCGTATTTTTCTTAACTGTGAATATTTTTTTCTATTCTTTCTCTTAGTTTTAAATCTCCATTTAAAATGAACACGAACTTTTACTTTAACCTTTTTAAATTTTTGTAAAAACTTTTCAATGCTATCTTCTACTTTGCACCTATATCTCTCTTCTATTTCTTGGTCTACGTTTGTTTCTACCTTATCGGTCGCAATGCTATCTGATTCTAATTCAATTTCTATCTCTTTGATTACCTCAACTTCCTTTTCATCTTCCAGACTTTCTTTAACTAAATCTACCTTTATAATCTCTTGGTTCTTCTCTACCTTTCCTGTAATTTCACATCTTATTTCCTTCATTTCTCTAATTTCCATTCTGAGTTCATTAATTTCTCCTTTATCCTGACTAATTTCTGCCTTCAATTCTGCTTTGAGTTCTTCTTTGAGCTCTTGTTGGCTTTGCTCAAATTTCTGACACAATTCTTGTTGACTTTGTTTAATTTCTCATATTATATTCATCATCATTTTCATCATCATCTGCATGTCAGATATTTTTTCTTTCTCTTTTTCCATTTTTAAACAATATTTTATTTTTTTCAAACTAGCGCTTATGTTAGACTAAATTTACTATACGACTTATTTATTTATTTCTTACTAAAACTGAAACAAATGCTGACCACCCCTTTTGTCCATTTTTCTATCCGATCTTAACGCTTGAGCTCTGCCCATAATACCCTATTGTCTCTGATTTAACATAATGATTTATTTTAAATAACGTAAATATTAAAATCTCTTCATTTAAAGAAAAAAAAAGTTTTCTGTCAATTCTCTCTTTTTTTTAAAATTAAAACACTTTTACATACGTAATTTAGCTTTTGTATAAAAATTTTTCGAACAAGACACAAAGTATTTAATTACTATTGTTTCTTAGGTCCAGCCCCAAGTTGGGTATAGCCATTTATACTGTGTTCGAATACGCGTCCTTGAAACACCGGCCTCTTAGGCAGAGAAGAACATACTAACTAGTGTTACATTTCCAGGACATAACTTCTTCTCGACTGTTAAGTTCAACACCAAGTTCAAAGCACTTTTTTGTTTGTGTATAAACACGGGTGCCAGCTATCTATTCAAGGATGAATAAATAACGCACTTTGGACAATGGCCACTAACTCAATGCCTACGCATCCACGACTTGCTCAGCTGTTTGTAATCACTAATAGATTATACATAATTAGTGGTTAAAAGAATTGATAAAAGAATTGTAAAAGGAATTTAGAAAAGAGATTGATAAAAAGAATTGACTGACAAATAGAGTTTAATTTTAAAGACAATTTATTAACTAACATTAATTTACTAAATTTAAACATCTTTATAATTTAATATAATACACATTTCTAAACTAGTTTAAATATTCTTGTAGATTTTAATAATAGAACACTGGTATTTATCTAATTTAACTAATAACACTGATATAATGATCACGCACATATTAACTCATATAGCATTCACAAATATAGTAATAAAGCATTAATAGCATTTGAAACTTAAACACACATATCAATAGTTCATTTTATGTATGATATAGACTTCATATAATTAGACTCTTGGAGGATTCGCATGAATTAATGCAATGCAATGGCTATTACAGTATAAACGAAAATAAGCAAATGTTTTACCTAGGATTTTGAACGTAGATTTAGAACTTTGTTTTCTTCTTGTTTGTTGCTTCTTCCAGCCAGCTGGGACATTTCCTTGATGAGTTTTCTTATTTTTCACGATTATTACTATTGGAGACAATTAGATATTGACGGAGATTTCCAAGTTGTTAAGTTGACATTATTTCATGGGCAGATCTTGCTGTTTTCATCAGACATCAGGCTGTGGAAAAAACGTGCATTCCCAAAATCTTCTCAGCACTGCATTTTGTTTCTGGATACCATTAACTTAACTGACTCAATTAATTTCTGCTCTCAACTCGCTCAATTAATTTGTGAACTGAACTCAACTATTGTCTCAACTAATTTGTGAACTCTCTCACTGTCCGATAAAAAAAGTCTATTTATACCCGCGACGTGTTGTCCTTTTAATATCCTCCGGCAAATATCTGTTGTCGAAATTCCAGTGATAATCCTTTGATAAACGTGTTTTGGAAGATTGTTTAATTAGTAATATCCATGCAAAAACGTATTGTTTTATTTTATTAATAGCCATTGCTGTGTTTTTAATGATAATCTTTTTTTATTTCGCATACATTTTTTTATTTATTTACAATCACACATATGTACGCACACTACTAGTTTTAAGATTATTTTTTCTTTAATTCGAATGAAAAGAGATTTGTATTTTTTTTTAAACTTTAAATTATTTATATTTTACAAATACTAATAAGAAAACTCTTTACTTCTTTTTTATGAAACCTTTAGTTTAACTTTTCTAACTATGATTTCCCTCCCCTCTTTTAATTAATCAATTTTAACTTTTATTTCAAAAACTAATGACAGAAAACTATTTGATTCTTATTTTTTTCGAAAACAAACTGTAATAAACTCTTCAACATTTGATTTTACGTTTTTCTTTTATGAAAGATTATTTTAATAATTTTTTTTAGATAAAATTATATGTGCCAATATCAATATTGGTACAATATATATATATATATGGAGTTTATATAATAAAAAACTTTTTTTTTTTAATTTTGAATCTGATGTTATTTTAATCTCATTTTTATCCAATTAAAAAAAAGAAACAGAACAAAAAATTGTTTGGGTAAAGTGTCACATAAAAAGAAAACAATCATTATAAAGATGTCATTTTGCTAAAAAAAAAAAAGATGAAGGGAAATCATCATCAATGATCTGTCTTCATTTTGTGAAGTTTACAATTTCAAAAAGAAATGTCACACACAAAATAAAAAGATATACAAATGCAATAAAATTTTTTGCTATATGTGACCAATAAATGAGCTGACACAATACAGAAATGCCTACTAGGTATAGAAATTGATGTGTAAGAAGCGGTGCAATTATCATGAGATTGACGCTTTGTCTTTTAAAGATTGCATTTTTAGATAAATTCTTTTGATTATTATTTAGTAATTATAGTATTATCTAATAATTTAAATAAAATTTTGATTTATAATTAATTTTATTTAAGAAATTGCAATGAAAAAATAAATAACAATTGTTTATATTAATTAAAAGTTTAAAATCTTATTATTTTGTGATTACAAACTTTCCCGTCAGTCTAGCATGGACTGGCAGAAAACTTCTGAGGATCTGCGCCGGTCCATGAACCAAGGGTTGAAGACCACTGATCTAGAAAATATAGTCAATCTATTTGTTTCAACCTACAAGAAATGAATCAGATGATATAAGAAATTTTGAAATTGGGTATCAAAATATTGAAAAATAGTGCAACTATAGTGAGTATGGGAATTCTTCTTAGTGTGAAACTTGCTCTCTATTAAGGATTAAAAGAACTGAATATAGGTGTATTTAGAATGTCTAAATCTTTGTACCTATTACCTTACAATTTTTAAATATTAAATTGATTTATTTTTAACTGTAATTATGATTTTAATACATAAAAAATTTGACATCACTTAAAAACCCATGAATTTTTGAGTTTATGAACTCTTGCACATATATAATTCACACAAATTATTTTCTTTTTATGATTTGGTTCACTAATATAAATATGTGCATAATATAAGGAATTAAAAGCAAAAGCAAGATCTATGCTTTCTGGAAAGATAGAATATTTATATACTTTTAATAATAATAAGCCTCCCATTTTATTTTGCTTTTAAAAAAAAATCAAAAATATTTTATATTCCAAAAATAATAATTTATTTTATTTTTGTACATATCTTTGGGCAAGAGAGAAAGACATTACTAATCTGGGTTTATCCCTCCATTTACAAGGATTGATATAATTACATATAAGGCTTTAACCTTAATACTATGCACCTTGAGTGCTTAATTTTTATCATAAGAGGGACCTCTACAAATCTTAGCACAAGATGATGATTTATAAAGATAAGCGTGGCCATCTTATCTTCAACCTACTTTCTAATTAAGCATCTCAAGACACATAGTATTAAGGTTAAAACCTTATATGTAATTAAGTGCTGACCATATGCTTAATAAGAATTAATGTTTACAACTTTAAAGGATTGATATAGTTTTTTTTATGCTTTTATTTAACTTTATTATTTTGGTTATCTGCAAATCTTGTAGTTTAATTTATAATTGTTTCCCAATTTCTGATCTAGTTAAAAATTTGCTAACACATATATTACCAATAATAATACACCTGGGTCTCATTTTATGCGGTAGGTTCCTCAAAATGCGTACAAAAGAAATCGTACAAAAATAGACTTAACTTACCTTGAAAAATGGGGGGATACGTACTGTAATTTTCCAAAAATCACATAAAGGCAAACCAACAATGTAAAATTACTTTAAAATTCGCATAAAAAAAAAATAAGAAAATAAAATATGACTAATAAAAATTTCAAATTTGAAAAAAATTGATACAAGACAAACTTTTTTTACTTTTTTTATTAACTACAGTATTTAATTTTATTCAAAACAATATATTTTTATAGATGAAATACACAGGCTTATATATACCTGTGTCTATATATGTAATAGACAGGGTATGACCCACCACTCTTCACACTATCTCATAACACTGATACACCTGAACACACATATGTCGAAAAGATAAATAATCACCAATATACGTATTTCATGCTAAACCAGCAACCATCAGTTGGTCCAGATTACCATCTCTACACATATATGCTACAAGTGCTCAGATATATATTAAGATAGCAAATCCTCCTACTTTAATGGACAGGCTTCAATGCACTCCACACTCCAACTCTTCAACCGTCCATCCAATTGAAAATCTGACGATGGAACGTTCAAAGGCCTCCCTTAGGCCGAGATTGTTGTCACACTCATGTTGACCTAAAGGTCAATCTGACCCCTCATGTACAGGACATAATCCATTAAATACATATACAAGGGATAGACAGACATCTGTAATATATCTGAGCACTTGTAGCATATATGTGTAGAGATGGTAATCTGGACCAACTTATGATTGCTGGTTTAGCATGAAATACGTATATTGGTGATTATTTATCTTTTCGACATATGTGTGTTCAGGTGTATCAGTGTTATGAGATAGTGTGAAGAGTGGTGGGTCATGTGAAAGTATGTGCTCATACCCTGTCTATTAAATATATTTTTATGCGTAATTTACATTTTTTTCATACACGTATGATATTTTTATCATTATCTCTATTTGAGACATCAGATTCGTTATGATGTGATGTGATGTGAGGTACTGTAGCTTCTCCTTAAATGAAGTCAAGATGAAATACAATTAAAATGTTTTCCAATCACTGTTGATCCTTCCCATTTCGATACGCAATCTGAAATTGAAATTTTTGTTTCCAAAGAAATTCATTTTCTTGGGTGTTTTTTTTCTCTCTGTTAGAGTAAACTAAAAGTTTAAAATAAAAATGAGAACTTAGACTTACGGTAATAAAAAGACACCGATTCACCATTGTTGGGCAAAATTTAATTAAAACTAACAATTAAAAATTAAATTCTTATTTTTGTCTTTAATTTTTAATTTTCAATTCCGTTTAAAAATCAAATTTCATCGTTTTACATCATCTTAATTTCAGATCACGTAACTTTTAAATTGTTAATTACAATTAAAAATCAGATTTTAATTGTCAAATTTTTTAAAATCAGATTTTAATTGTCAAATTTAATTGTGCCCACCGCTGTTACTCACCTTTTAAAAATAAACTTGCGGACACTAAATGATTAATTGACTACGTACTCTTTTTATAAAAGCAAAAATAGAATGTGATTTAAAATGCAAAAACAACAACATACATAATATTTTTCATCTATAACGTTTGAACAGATTTACATTATAGTCTTGTAAAATTTAATGTGTGTATATAAAATGGGGAAATTTTGATTTTAAGTGAATTATGAACTTCTTTATTGCATAAAATCTATTACAGTATTATTATAAAGTGCTGAAAATATTGAAATTATTAGACGGAAGTCGAATAGCTCATTATCGGAATTCGACTTCTGATCTAATAATTTTTATCATATAAAAGAAAACCGCATACAAAGATATTAAGAAGAAACATGAATCGCATAACTTCAAAATTGCATTAAATAAATCCACATAAAATGAGACCCGGGTGTATATACTTTAGCATTTGCAAACAATTTAATAATAATAATAATAAAAGGGAGAAATTCAAATGTTTGATATTTTGGAATCATAAATAGTTTCATAAATGTTTATTGCTGCAAATGAGATAAGATCTTTGTCAATTGTATAAAAGATTTTTTATATTATTAAAAAAAATTACAATTGACAAAGATCTTGCCTTACTAGCAGCAATAAAAGCTTATGAATCTATCTATGATTCCAAAATATCAAACTCTTTTTATTCAAATGTTTAATTCTATATTAGATGCAATGTGATGCACTATGGCTTCTCCTTTATTGGAGTCGGGAGTCTCTCAGTCACTATCCCCAGAGAAACCTGCTAGACACCCTATCTTCCCTTTCCATTCCCCACCCTATTTTACCTATATTCTTTTTCCTGCTCTATTTTTTGTACACTCTATGACCTTTATATCTAGATCCTTCCTACCTTTTTACAAACGCAGCATAAAAACCCAAACCCCACTTTCTATATCCAACTTTGTTTATATTTATTCCCCCACAACTTCATTATTTGTATCCTTTCTGCTTGTAAGCATTTACATTCAATTAATGGCTGACCAATATTTTTCATGCCTTCATTACATAACTTGCAAACTAAATCACCCACACCTGTTCATTTATGTGTATATTCACTTGTTGCTAAAAGTCCTGTTACAGCATTAAACAATAAACTATGTTCCAAGTTATTATCATAAATTAACTTGCATTCAATATTCTGCTTACTTCTATATATATATTTTAATTTTTTTTATTCACCATACTAGTTCTCCATCTCTCCAATTCCCTATTTTTATTAATACATCTATTCTTTTATCCCATTCCTTGCCACTATAATACTCAACAATTCTAACACAATCATTCCACCTTTTATATAAGTATACTGACATAAAGTCTTTATCCAATCTTCTGCATACCATACTACCTTTCCCACCCATCTTGTTGCCTGCTCTTTACTCATAACCCAATTAAATACTATTTTGACTAGTCTGTTATTGTCCAACCATAAATTGTAATCCAGTGATCATTTTCATTTTACTTTTTGCATCTCATATAAAAACTTGACCATCCCATTTCTCTTTGAATTGCCTCCTTTGCCATCCACACATCTGCATCTAATACATGTCTTCCTACTTATCTTTGTACTTTTTCTAAGTAATCGAACACCTCTTCACTAACACATAATGCATAGCCACCATAAGTTAATCCTGCTACTACTACTCCCTTTTCATATTTATTATATGAAAACACTTAATTTCTTTAGCAGTTCCTTTCTTTTCTTCATTTCATTTATCAATTTTTTCACCCATTCATCAAAGCTATTTCTCTGATTATTAAGACGATTCTCAAATAGTTATACCTATTCACCACAATTAACTTTATATTCCCCAATGAAAATTCTTTTTCTTTTCTTTTTTCCAGCATTTATCATCATTATTTTGATTTTACTTCACTAAATTTAGTCCCACTCTCTTTACTCTCTCTCTTGTGCATGTTTTGAGCATAACTTCCATACCTTCCTCAGTTTCTGTGCACAAGAACATATCAACAAATAAAAGACCTGATAATATATACACTTTCTTGCTATCTATTAATGGTATCTCTACTTCTCTCCCTAGTCTTTCTATTGCTCTGTCAATTTTTCTCAAATATAATAAAATAAGTGACATAGTGCATCTTTGCCTTAGTCCAACTCCACTTCAACTCTAACTGATTCTATATTTCTTAATTGATAGGTATAGTAATTATTTTCATACAATCTCTTAATAAGATCCACTAAAGCTCCATTCTTTTCCAAATTTATTAATCTTACCCATAATCTATTTTTATTTACTTTAGCATATAGCTTTTCTATATCTAAAAAAACCATATATAACTAATGGAATAGTTGTGTGACTACAAACTGATTGAAACCCATCTTGCATTTCTCCCTCTATATTATTTTCTTCCATCCATTTTGCCATCTTTCAAGCTACAATATATGCAAAAATTTTATATAATAGTCATGTTACCACTATCTGTCTTTAATAGCTTATCTTTCTATTATCCTTAGCCTTTCCTTTAAATAGTAGCCTTACTTTTGTATTATTCCAGTTATCTGAAAATTCTCTCTTCTGTGCCATCTTATTAAAACATGATAATAAATTTAATTTTGTCTTATTTTCTAAATTCATCACTAACTCTGATGCCCATCCATCTAAACCTCTTGCCTTCCCACTTTTCAATTTCTTCTCTGCCTCATTCAGTTCATTTTCTGTAAGCCTGAAATTTCCATTACTATATGCTTTTATTTTTGTTATCAGTCTGCCCTTCACATCTAATTTCTTTTCTATTTCCATTATATACTTATTTAAGATTGTCTCTAATTCTTCTCTATAGCTATACTTTTTTTCCTCAACATCTAATAATACTATTTCTCTCCCCCTACATTTATTCTTTTAATATATTTCCAAAATGTTTTACTTCCATCTCTTCCACTTTTATTAATATTCTCCAATAATTTACTATTTAATATCATTCTCTCTCTATAATTATCTATTTTAGACAATCTCTTTTTTAAATATATTTTTCCCATTTAATATTAACATCTTTGTTTTTAATAGCATATTTATATTCCTCGCATGCTTTTTTACTCTCTTTTACATTTTTACTAATTCTCATTTTTCTATTACTTTTATTATTCTGAATATTCTCACTAAAACTCTACTTGCCATTTTTCTACTTTATCACACTAGTCCTTATATTCATCCTCAACAAACTCTTCCATGATTTCTTCTACTTTTATTTTATAATCTTCTAACTTATTCTTATCATTCATTTTCCATCATCTTTCACTCTCCTTTCTATTTTTATTATTATTATTTTCCATCACATTACTAACCATCACTATTACATATTTTCTCTTCATTATCAAACACTTTAATTTTCCACACTTTATTCATTACCTCTTTCTCTACTAATACAGAATTTGTTGTGTATTGTTTCTTATAAATATTTGATAATTTTTAATGCTAAAATTCAGTTTCTGCCAAAATTTTTTCAAAAGCTGTCAGTTATTATTATCCAAGTTATCACTTTCTTCAATATGTTCATTCATACTCTCTACAGCCATTATTTTCTTCCTCCTTTTTTAAACTCTGTGTATTCTTAACTAGTCATTTATATATGCTACTGTTCTCCATTATAGTTTGACTATCTCCAGTGGCCATATACATTATAGCCATCATCCATTCTCTTCCTAATCTGATCTTAGATCACAAATGTTCTTGACACTTAACAGTATTTATATATTTTTTGACATAACTCCTATACTACCACCCCATTTTTTTTTAATTATACCCTGCGATACCAATTCTTCCAATATAGGTTTGTCTTTTTTTTTTTCTTAGATGTGTTTTCACTACTACTAATACATCAAGATCTTCATTTTTGACTGCTTTGTTTAATTTCGGCTACTTTTCTGGTTGCCTATCACCTTTCATGTTCAAATATCCAATTTTAACAATTTCTTCTTTTCCTACTACTCTTATAAATTCTTTTGACTTCTTCTTCTCTATTACATTCATAATTAGCTTGTTTATTATTAATTTTACAGAGCCTCTCCACATCTACATTTATATCTAAATCAGTTATCCTTTGTTTATTTTTTACATGACTTCCATTCTTCTTTTTTTGATAATAATGCGATTTAAAACTCTACCCCCCTTTATAAGTTTCTTGAACAAATATTTTTTATGAATAAAACCCCATAATGCTTCACTTTCTTGTTTTGCCAAGTGAAATCCATGTTTACTATATAACTCCCTCTTACTATTAAAAAAATCCCACACATCCACAAATATATCATTATTTCTCTCACATAATTTTTTCACTTTTTCATTCATAGAACATACCCTATCTAATAATATATACCTATTGTTGAATCTTGGTAGTAATCCAACTATTCCTACACTTCCTTTAATCTTATTCAAATTATTAATCAATTCTTTGTACTCATCCATTACTCTCTTCGATGGCTCTGACAAATTATTTGTCCCTACCACAACATAAACTTCTCTACTCCCTTGTTTCTTTATCTTATCTGCAATATTCCTAATTGTAGTTTCAGAGAAACATACTCTTAAATATCTATTTCTATTTTCCCTTGCAATTACATCTGATGTGATATGGTGTAATGCACTGTGGCTATATGGAATTAGAAATTTCTCAGCCACTATGCCTAGCTAATGGTATTAAATTGTATCAAAACCATTTCTTTCATAATTTTTAAAACTGGTATACAATTACAAAGTAGGAAATAAAAAATATGGGGGGGGGGGACTAAAGAAATGTATTTATTCACAGAAATATACTCACAAAGTAAAAAATGTATTAAGAAATAAGGAAATTTTCTTCAGCTTTTATAAATAAAACTGTGGGACCATAATGTTTAGATGTCCTATTCCCAAAGAATCATTTAAATAAATGTGAAACTTATGACTACTTTGAAATTAGCAGTGGTACAAAAAATTGAATGTAATTTTTGACAATCTGATTTCTAAACACGGGTGCCTCTTTTATACTGAAGAAAAATTATTTTACTTTCTAGTAAGATTTTTTAAAATATTTTTTATTTTATTGCTGACAAATGTTGTGAAATCTGGAATTATGTAATAAATGTGTGTGGGATTTTGATAAGATTTAATCCTAATAATAAAGCTTAATGCTTAGTTGGTAAATGTTTTAAAAAAATATATATAAAGATTGAATATCAAATCTGGATGAACATAGAGTTTTTTTTCATTTGTCAAACAAACTTAAAATTATTATGCCAGCTTTTCAATGACTATTGAACTATTCTTAGTTATAGAATAAAACTAAAAAGAATAACCACAAATTTTGTTTATCTGCTGATTCTTTTTCACTGTTAAAGAAATAGGAACAACACCACCAGTATTTAATATCTATTGTTCTATATTTATAAATTATAATATCTTAATAAATTTTTTTTATTATCCTTTTTATATTAGTTTAGTTTTCTGCTTTGGATTGCAGCAATCTTTGTTTGTGTGTGTGTGTATAAAGTAGTTCTTTAACAACTTGAAATTCCTTTTAGTTATTTAATGGTGTTGATTCACATTGAGATTATGAAAGATACATTTCTGACTTAGGAGAAAGATAAAAAGTTTATCTGCTTACCCATGGTTTATATGATATTATAATACAAATGCAGCAAGATTCAAATTTGACCTTGAGTGGTTTCCTATGTCATTGAGCCGTCAGTTCTGATCCAATATAAATATTTTTTGAAAACTTATTGGCATAAAATAATGTATTTACAAAATAATATAGTCAAAATGTTCATTATTTTTTGAAAACTTATTGGCATAAAATAATGTATTTACAAAATAATATAGTCAAAATGTTCATTATCTTTTTCACTGTTTTTATATTAAATAAATCTTAGCTGAATTTTGTTCCTTTTTTTTTTTTTTTTGCAATCTTCACATTTATTTATTAAATCCAATTAACATACAATTTTGGCTATCTAGAAGACCTTCTTCAGAGCTATAAAATACAAAATAATTAAATTTAAAAATAAAAAAAACAACAATACTGTGATGAATACAAGGAAGTAGTAAAATTTTGTACAGATTTATATAATGCAGCCAATTTGAAAGCATTCTTGACTTGTAATATTATTAAGATAATGTATCTACTTGACCTCTGCTTGGTTAACTTTCCATATCTTTGTAACTCTATTAAGAAAGCATTTTAATATAGTTTATCTAAATTTAATCAATTGCATGTTTGAATAGCTTAACTATTAGACTATGTAAAATAGCACATATAAAAATAACCAAATCAAATAAATTCTTGTGAATATATCCAAACAGAAGGTATTGCTCCTACTATTACTATTACATTGTAAATGTGAACTACTGTGGCATGACATGTATTTTTATATTTCTAAAAATTATTGTAAAGGCATTGTATCATTATTAAAATTAATTTTTATACTTGTTATTAAATAAGTAAACTAATATATTCGCAGCCATCTTGAGGCATTTCTTTGAATATCAATTTTATTTGTCTCCTAAGATGCTATTAATCACGTCTTGCAAACTTTTTTGAGTGTTAAATATTACACCAATACTATCAGCAAAAATGAGATTTGTGATTCTTTATCTGGATGTAAAAAGAATAAGTTAGGAACAAATAGTCAATCTATTTATGTTCATAATTCATAGTAGTTAGAAATAATACTAAAGACGTTCATTCTACTGGCTGTTATGTCAAAAACAGGTACTTCTATGACCTTTCTTCTGACTTTGAATTCGGGATGAGGTACACAGACAAACACATAAATAATTATGCATGCTTTAAAAGTAACGATATAATATTATTGTTAAATGAGATTGAATCTTTATTTGTTTACAAAAAAATAAATAAATATCTAGATATTTACATCCTAATGTTTTATAATTAATATTATAAAATCTTTAAAATAATTTATATAATTGTATTATGAATCATAAACTTTGAATAGTTTTTTTTACTTCCAATTTCTTGCGATTTTAATATCTTTCGTAATACTCAATTTTTACTAAAAATTGCAGATTACAATTTAAACAAAAGATTATATTTCCAGGGAGATCTTATTTCTAACATGTAATCTCAGTCAGATTTATTTTGATATTTTTAATTTTTTTTGTTAAAGCATCAATCTTTTATTTTACTCTCATAAATTAAAATATAGAAACGTTTATTTATTTACAAATTTAAAGAATCTTAATCAAAGGTTACTTCTTCTATAATGTAAATCAGTAATTAGATCTAAAAATTGTTTGATTATTCACTATGACAGTCATCGCATCACAATCACGTGACAGGAATTAGTTTTCATTGATCGAAATCATTCACTGATTCAGCATCAGTAGGAAAGTTGTTTCTCACTCCCCCTATGCGTATTTGTTTAGGATGTAGTTACCTGACTTTTTTTTTAATGCTTTCTAGTTCTTATCTTAAATGTCTACGCAAGAATTATCTTTTGACATACCTTTAGTGGAAACTTAGGATTACGTATTTATTTATTATAATGGCTGCTAGAGCCATAGCCGTGAGAGTAAGTAATTTTTGTTTTGATTTCAACTAGCATTTGTTAGTAACAGGTAGCTGGAATGCTGCAAAATAAATTTTTATTAAATAGTTAATGCTATTTCATGAATATATTACAAGTTCTCTTTTGCTGTTGTTGATAACGAGAACAAAATAAAACCTCTATCTAAATTATTTACTATTGTCGTAATAAAACTTATTATTTCATCCCCCATTCTTTGTTTTTTTTTTTTTATATAAAAAAAATACTTTGTTTTATTCCGTCTATATTAGTTTAGATAACTTCTTAAATGATAATACTCTCCCACCCGCTCCCAAATCAATTTTTTTCCTCTCTTTAATAATTTATTATATATACTGTATTTTTAAGCGTTTGCCTTAAAATAAAGTTTAAAGTTTAAGAAATTTTGATTTATAATTAATTGTACTATATATCGTTACGTCTTTTAATGCTCGATAAAAATGATTCACTTCACATATTATTGAATATTCTACCATGGATTATTACAACAGTTACATAACGTGAAAATAATATATATATAATTATTTAATATTAACGGTAAATAATTAGACATTTTCCATAACTATTGTTATTATCGTTAAATAAATGATTACATTATTTTATAATATAGTAGTAAATACTTTGTATAGATAAAGAAGCAAATTTATGATGCAATAATTCATATCAAAATTGGTCATTGCAAAGTAAATGTAATTAAATGCGATTAAGTTTTACATTTCATTGGCAATTTCACTAAAAGTACAAATCATTAAAAAAAAAAAAATTAAGCATTAATTAATATATGTACTATTTATGAGATAAATAAATATGTTGGAATAAAATCTCATCATTAATTACTATCATACAAATAGATGTATCAAGAGAGTCGCTAAGTCTGTTATTTTCATTCTCAATCAGACATCCTTAGTGGATTAGAATTAGCCCGAAGAAATTATTTTATCACTGATGGATGTCTCAGACGTAGTGGTCTATCTAATGTAAATTAAAGATTATAGTTTATTCTACACATGTTCAATAGAGTAATTGTTATTAGTTTAATATATATATGGTAACAGTATAGATATAGAGTAATGGTATCATGATGGAGATGTCATCATAAAGCAAACCCAATCAATAAACACAAGCAAAATCGGCATTGGAAATAAATATAAATAATTATAAGTAATAACCCAAGAAATAATCAAGTTTTACCAATGATTAAAGACAACAGTTATTTTTTTGTGAATGGATTTAAAAATACACCATATAATCTATGACTAACCACCATCTATCTAGTCAGTGTCAAACTTAGGATGTATTATAAAGAAATCATCAATACTTTATCTTTATCTGCATGCAACTACTTAAGTGCTAAAATTACAGAAATCCATAATTCTATCTCAAAATGCTGGGATAATTATATCAACATTGATCATCATCAATGCTTTTGATCATCTAGCACCATGAGTGTCCTATTCATCAATGAATTTAAAGATGACCTTTACCTTTGTACTATCCAAATAATTCTATAGATCACCATCAGGATGATCACACACCCATACATCCATTCATATATATATATATGAATAAATAACCATTTTATAAAATTTGGAGATATTCAATCCTTTTTAATGCATCATTTTTGTACATCTTCATATTCCTTCTTTTCTTCATAAATTCTCTAGTCTCAGTAGAAATGATATTGGTCAATTCCTGCTTTTTTTTTCTACCAGCTATCTGTGTTGCATTTTTTAAAAGTGTATCAGTTATTTTCATATTTATTTTATTCAAATCTGAATCATGTTCAAAAACGACTAATATTTGAAACTGGTTTGTAAATTCTAATTTAAATTTATTAGAATGTTTCTGAAGATTAGGAATATCAACTGTAAATATTGTTTTTCTTAATAATTTTTGTCTCTCTAGTTTTGCATTAACAGGTATCTTACATCTTACTAATTAATGATCACTTCCTGTGTTAAATTTATTAAGAACATTACAATCTTGAAATATGTATTTTCTGTTAATCAAAATATAATCCAATTCTTCTGTATTTTCATTTGGATGCTTCCATGTCCATTTCCTTTTAACATTTTTCTAAAATATATATATATAATATAAAGTTTTTATTTTTCTGCAAACTCCACAAGTCTATGTCCTCTCTCATTTCTATTACCATAAACAAAATTACCTTCAGCACTTTCATCTTTCATTTGTTTACCATTTCTAGCATTAAAGTCTCCCATAACAATTTTAAAATGTTGTTTATTCTGATCAAAACCCTTTTGTATATCCATATAAAAATCTTCTACTACTTCATCACTATGAGAACTTGTTGGGGCATAAACCTGAATTGGTATCTGCTATTAAGTTGTAAAACTAACCTTGCTATTCTGTCTGATACACCATCAATCTCCACAATGTTGTTGTTCCACTTTTTATTTATAATGAATCCTACTCCACTTGAATTTCCAATATTTGTGCCTTTATAGTAGAGTACATGTTCACTTTTTAAATCAATTGTCTTTTCATCTTTTTTTCTAATTTCACAAAGTCCAATAATGTCCCATTTAATATAAGGCAGTTTTTCTAATTATTGCAATCTTCCTTCATTTGAAAGTGATATGCAGTTGTAAGCACCTAAATAAAAGTCATCATCAAATGCCAGTCTGGGTTCACAATCAGGGGATTCTTAGCACCCTCCACCTTTGTGACCAACCACTGCCTTGGTTGGTGACTTTACAGCCTCCTGAGAATAAGGGCCATGATTTATTTTGTCTGCCATGATTATATATATCTATTGAAAAAATATTTCTCATTTACACATACATTCATTCTTACCAGAGAACAAAAACCACGGTGTTTCTTGATCTTAAACTCAGAGGTAAAAAAAGCCATTAAACTCATCATGCTGGCTAATGTGTGTTGGTTAGCAGCCCATCCATGTTTGTATACTATATGAATAATCACATAGTAATAATCGCTGCAATGATAAAAACATGTGGAATGAACATTAGGAATTTTGTAAAATGGTGTGAAAAAGAGTTGAAAATAATATAAAAAAGAGTAACTGTGAACTACCAAAAAAAGCTGTAGAAGAGAATAAAAGTCTCAGGAATGTAGAACAACATTTTGGTATTGGTAGGAAATTTATATCTGCAATAAGAAAAAAAGATGGAATTATTATTAAAAAGAGAGATGACATCATGAAATGGGTAGAAGTCTTCTATCAAGAATGATATAGTAATAAAAAACAAGTACTTCCTATATCTATTATATCTTTCAAATTTCCCAGAATTTTAAATAAAGAAGTGAGACATGCAATTAAATTTATGAAGAAAGGAAAGGCTCCAGGTAATGATGGAATTATAATTGATATATTAAAAGAAGCAGGTGAAGAAATAGAATTTTTTTTAGCAAAGTTATATACACAATTTCTAAATGATAAAGATGTACCAAATGATTGGAAGAATGCAGTATTAATATTTAAAAAAGGTGATAAAGAAGATATTAGCAATTACAGACCTATCAACCTTTTATCAGTTTTATACAAAATTTTTACCAAGATAATTACAACTAGTCTACAGAGAACATTGGATTTCCACCAAACCAAGAGAACAAGCTGCATTTAAAAGTGGTTTTAGTACAGTAGATCATATCCAGGTATTGAGAGAAGTTATAGAAAGGACTAATGGATATGAGTTGTCATTATGCTTTGGATTTGTAGATTATGGAAAGGCATTTCATTCTATAAACATTTCTTCAGTGATTATTTTAAGGACTAATGAATATGAGTTGTCATTATGCTTTGGATTTGTAGATTATGAAAAGGCATTTCATTCTATAAACATTTCTTCAGTGATTAAGGCATTGGATCATCAAGGTATAGATCCAGGATATTTTCATATTTTAAAGAATATTTATAAAAATGCAACAGCAACAATTAGATTACATAATGGTACTAGAAAAGTCAACACTGAAAAGGGTGTAAGACAAGTTGACTCCATATCTCCAAAACTTTTTACAGCAATGCTGCAAGAAGTATTTTGCGTGGATTAAAATTGGAAGCTAAAGGAATGAAAATAAATGGAGATTATTTAAGTCATTTACATTTTGAAGATGATCTAGTTGTTTTAGCAAATAATGCTTTAGAATGTTGCAGGAGTTATCAGATGAAAGTAGGACTAAAGATAAATATTAAAAAGACTAAAGTAATGTTTAATGCATTTTTTCATAATATGAAAATAGGCAAAATTTTCCATACAGTAGTCCCACCCTGTGCCAACCAGAGTAATAACAGTTATGTGTTAGCATAAGAGATGGAGATCATTAATATGAAAATAATGATTGATTATGATGAATTAGAAAAAGTTGACAGCTACAAATATCTTGGTCAGATTATTAATACAGATGGAAACATAATGGATGAAATTAATCATAGAATTTAACTTGGTTGGAGTGCTTTTGGTAGAAATAACTTGATACTAAAAGGAAATATGCCTATGTGTTTGAAAAGGAAGGTTTTTAACAAATGTGTTTTACCAGTTCTTACTTATGGATCTGAGACTTGGATACTTAATTGAAGATCAATACAGAGACTTCAGATCACTCAAAGAAGTTTGGAGACATGCATGTTAGGAGTAACAAGAAAAAAATCAAAAACACAATATATGGGTAAGAGAACAAGCAGGTGTTACTGACCTCATTGAAAAAATTATTGAGAAAATTAAAAAACTGAAGTGGAGTTGGGTGGGACATATTGTTAAACTAGATTCCAAGAGATTGTAAAAGACCCAAAAAGAAATTACATGTGAGAAGGATGGGTGAAATAAGAAAGTGTACAGGGGTGATGTGGTGAAGAAAAGCTAAGAAGATGGATTGAACTTGGAGAGACCTTCATCCTGCAGTGGATTAATCATTGTTGATGATGATGATAGTAAATAATGTTATTGTTCGAATTTAACTTTGGGAACTCAAGTCATTTGGTCAATGTAACTGTGAACAGAATAAATTATATGCTTAATTCTATTATTAAATAATTTCACTGGATACAAATACCTTAAAACACAACTCCATGATGTAATTAGTCACACACACTAATAATTCACAGAAAAGATAACTAGAAGAATAAAACTATCAACAAAAAAAGTTTTGAAACTTATTTTTTTAAACAATTACAGATGGCCATGACATTTGTGCTTAATTGGTTCTGAAACATGTATGAAAGTTGAAATGTAGTAAAGTAGACTATTGCTAAAAAAAAGTGTTTTTAAAATATTTATTCTTTATTGAGGTGTATTATCATATACATAACACTTTATTAATTGGTATCTGGGTTATAAATTTACCAAGAGATAGTTGAATTGTACTATTTTTTTTCTTTTCTTGATAAAAAGTTCCATAAGCTGTGTTTTTTTATTACCTTTCATAGGAAATAGCAAGTTGTCTGAAAATTGAATATATAAAAGTAGAGAACTGCCTAATAAAATAATAAAAACATTTACATAATGTGATAAACACAAAATTTTACATATTGATCAATGCTATATATAATTTCACTGAACATATTTAATTATTATTCTCTTCTGATTTTTTTTGAGTAATAACTCATTCAATATAAATGAGTTATTCCTTATTATACTCTAAAAAAATATTTCACAAGAAAGAAAATTATTTGAATTTGAATCTTCCGTTTCTTTTCCTGTTGAGAATGAGAATGTCCCCATATAATTTTAATCTAAGAGAAATCTTTTCAAGAAAAGCAACTAAAAATTTCTTCACTATACTCAATTATATACAATATTTATAAGCAGGGTTGGCCTGAGAAAACCAGAGCCTGGAGCAATGGTTTCATGTGTGTGTGTGTATATATATATGTGGAGGGGGACTTTTACACATGCTAAAAATATTTAGATATTAAAAAAAAAATTTGCAGATAAAGATATATTACTTTAAAATTGTAAATCAAGTCAAGAAGGATTTGCTTCTTTAAATTTTTTACTTATTTTGAATGAGAATTCGCTGAAAAAAAAAAAACATTCAAGAAAATAAAATATATTTTTTTGCATTATGTATATATTTTGTTTATTCAAAATAAAATTTTACAAATTAATATCTATAATGTATAAATAATTTTTTATGATTGTTTATAAATTATAAATATGGCTTTATGTAATTTTGTTGAATGAAAATTTGAGAAAACAAAATGAAATTCATATAATGCAAAAAATTATATTTTCTTTCCTTGAATGTTTTATTTCAAATCTGTTAATAACATCATTACAATTTATTCTTTTTTGTGAATTTTGATTTAATAAATAAAAGTGCTAATGAAAAGAATCATTTTTGACCTATACAGGTTTCACATTAACATGACCAAAACATTGTGAAATATTCAAGCATACATAATGTTTATAAGTGAAAAATCTATATAACTGCACAGCCAGTGCTTTTACAATTATATTCCTTCAATGAGATAGGATCTTCAAATTACAGAATTTTTGGAAGAAAAAAAAAAGGAAATTTCATTATATTTAGCAAGTAATAAAACCCATTTTATTTTTTGATTTTAAAACAGGTAAAACTTTACACAGTAACACACTCATAGCAAGCCAGAGTAATCAATGGATGCAAGGTTTGTGCATAAAATTCCTATCTAGTGCATACTAATAGATTAGCTTCTATATTGTGGCTTTCATCCATTGATTATTCTGGTTTGAACTGGGTGGCTCTACTATATAGAGAGTTTTGTCCCTGTTTTAACAGCTTGTGTAAGCATAGTGAATGGTGATCATGTGATTTTTTGATTTTCACAGAAAGTATAGATAATATAGCTGCAGAGCCTTAATAAATATGGGGTTTTAGTGTGGTCACACTGCTTGTATCACACTTGGGTCAACTCTGATTATAAGTGTAAATGTGCACACATCAACAACATTTCATTTTTCACAATTTTTTTACTGTCAGTCCTCGCTTATAAATCATGAAGGTAGAATTTAGGCAATATTTCACTTCAGGATTTTTTTAATTATATTCTCAATAATTTTCTTCTGTTTAGCTTTTCCTATTTTTATAGCTCCAAGTTTCCAGTTTAATTATTTTACTCCAGGTTAATACAGTTTCAGTTTAACAATTATTTTCATTTCAGGTTAGCTTTTATGAGAATATTCATGTTTTTACCTTTAATAATTATTTCCATTGGAAGTTAACTTTTTCTTTTTCCTTTTGTAACTTCATATTTTTAGTTTAACACATTTTTACATCAGGTTAACATCAGCTGAGACAGTCATGACCTTGGATGGATTAATACATAAGGGTAATTAATAGTTTCTGTCAGGAATATAATGCTCAGTTTTTATTAAGAGATTAGCATATGATTCCTGTAAATTCCACACTATTATACATATTAGCAAAAAAATTTTAATCAAGAGTATGATCACTGTAACGTTAGACTACTAAGCTGAGTTTCTGACTACTTATCTGACTAATAATGAACTGCTATTAAATTGTACTGTCCACATTAACTTTTGATTTTTAAAAAGCAACCCTTATATCAATCTTCTATCCATTCACATAACTATCTCAGAAATTAATGCATTAAACTATGACCATTTGATTTTATCAGAAAGATTATTTTTTTCTTTTAAAAAATAGCATTTATACAGTAATCTGAAAAATAATTTTTTTGGGAGATAAATCCCAATCCCTTGTTTTTTTCTAATTATTTGAAAAACAAAACATATTTATTAATTTGGAAAACACACTTCATTTTTTTCAGATAAAGATCCTAATCTCTTTTAAGTAATTAATAAACAACTTTAAAAATTTTTAATACTTTCTTTTTTTAATTAATTGATAAACAGCTTTTAAAGATTTTTATTTTCCCATTTCCAAAAATAAGTAAATGAAACTAAGCACAAAAAAATTTTCCCCTTTTTAAAAAATATTCTTTTTAAATCTTGTTAGAACATTTCATTTATGTAAATCTTTTAACAATTTTATCATAGCTAAATTCCTATTTAATAAGTAACTTATCCTGCATCTAACATAAGAACATATAATTCTTTTAAATATTTATTGTAATGCTGTTAATTGTACTTTAATAAAAGATCTTTAATCAGTTTCTCAATGTTATTAGATGAATTTATCTTTTTGATCTAATAAGAAAAATTGTGATTAAACCCTATTAAGAGTAGTTATTTAATTTTAATGGTGCATATAATATTATATATATATATATACAAAACAATTATAATTTTGATCGCTACAGAAAGTTATTTGCTATTAAGTAAAAGGTTATTTTTTGATTTCTCTTTGACATTAAAAGAACTGATAATAAAATTCTAATATCCACTTCATAAATTGTCATTGCAGTTATTATTTGATTGTTTATATGGTAAATGAACACCGATGGGCTTCTCAAAATATGCACTGGCCATTTTTGGTGGTTTACCCACTTTTTATCAATGAGTTTAAGATCAATAAAACTTGTGGTATTTCTTTTCAATTTTGATAAATTTTAACTGAAATATCAGTTGGGTATTCTTGGAGGCATGATATATGTATGTATGATTTTTTAGAGGAGTCTATAAAGTTGTCATCCAGGGCAGCAGTTGATGATTAAAGGCAAAAGGTGTTACGAATCTCCTGATTGTGGATCCAGATTGTCATTCAGTGATAGACTTTTATTTAGCTACCTACAATTGCAAGTCATTTGAAAGTGGAGATGGATTTCATGAATATTAAATGGGATATTGTTGACTTTATTGGAAGAAATATTTTTAAAATGATTGATTACAGTGGATATGTATTATAATGGCAACAATATTGGAAGAAAATGCGAACATGTATTTTACTATAAAGTTACAAATGTTAAATAAGCAAGTGAAATATGACCTCATTACAACATAAAATGTGAGGAGAAAAGCATTGTGGGCATTTATAGTATATTAAGCAGAGCGATAAGATTAATTATTCAATTTGATCAAAGCTTTCAAATATAAATAATTCAAATTTATGTGCCAGAAGATTTTCACCATTAGATATACAAAATTTTTTTAATCACTAGATATTTTGAAATTATCCTGGAAGATTTGAATACCAGAATTAAAAATGATTGAAAGATGGAGGTGTTGTGGGTAAATTTGATTAGAGTGAAAGAAATGAAAGAGGACACAGACTTGTGACATCTCCAGAAAAATTATAAATTTTTTATTTATAAAAAAATGCTAAATAAAATGAAGTTTCAGCAGAATTAGATAATATTTTGATTGATAGAAAACATGTATTTCCAGTATTCTCAAATAGAATTAACACATGAGGTGAACAAATGGAACTCATTGAAAACAATAACAATGATAATAATATGACTAATAGTATAAGTCTTAGTCCTCCCAGAAAACTGCATAAATATAAATAGTTAACATTCCTTAGTGGTAACAGTGTATCAGTCACTCCTAACACAGCAGAAATTACATCTGAACAAAAAAAAGTCAAAAAGCTATAGCAAAAGTTAAAAACGACTTTACACCAATTTCCAGCAATGCAACAAAATTTATAGATCTTAACTCAATTGTAAATAATAAAGAAACAAATAAAACTAAATATGCCCCTTTCAGCAAACTAAATGAATACTGGTGAAAATATTTGCAAACAGTCTCTCTCCTTCCATGTCAATTATTAGTATAATAGAAAACTATGATCGAGCAGGCAATGAACCAATATGATCTCACCCTTCTCTACCTGATTACTTAGAGGAACTGCAAAAACATAACATGCTAAAAAACATAAAATCAACAGGCACCTTCTCAATTAAATCTTTTATATGCTTAGAATATTTCTCAAAATGACAACATGAAGAAGCAGAGAAATCTGTAACACATTTAAATTTAAAAAAAAATATACTACATCACCAAAGATCCTAACCCAATAGTTCATGGTCACATCATGCATGCACCTCCAGACTTTACAGATGTTGTGCTACAAAGAAACATTTCAGAAATTGCACAGATAATAAATATCTCAAGAGAACTCACACCTAACAAAATTTGAGATTCCAACAAACTGCTGGAAAATTACACTAAAAATGAAACATAATCATATAGTATTTCTGTAAGAATGGAAATATAAGATAGTCCACTTGCTTATATATGTTAGCTGGAGTGAGGTCATTTTCTAGCTAGCTAGGTTGTTTTAAATACACTATTTCATCAAGAACTTGTTGTTTTGATATGAAGTAATTTTGTGTGAAGTTTATTTCACTTGTTGATAGCTGTGAAGTGCTTTGAGATCTTTTAAGGGAAACATTCAAGTGATGCAGAAGTGCTCCATCAACATTAGTACCAGAGAGGAGTGAATTTATCTTTTGATAGAATGAGAATGCCACAAGCATATGGGATTGGAAATTTTGCATAATTTATTGTGGTTTTTGTTAGTGCTGATAGATTTGATATAATTTTTCTCAGCCTAAAAGCCATGTTGTTCTGGTTATATAGCTGAGTTAAGGGTTTGTTTTCACGTTGGAGCTTATGGATAAGATCTTTTGCTTCATCAAACCTTATAGCTTTAAGGGTTGAGTTTATGTCTTCAATACATCACTTTATAAGGTTGTTTGAGTTATAACATATACCATTTACACCTTTTTAGATTCTTTATCAATACTTTTATTTGTATTAAACTACAATATTCAAATATATAATTGTACAATTATTACACTTTTCCACATATTGATATACATAATTAAATACACAATATAAACAAAAATAATTATACATTTTAATATGACCTTTATAAATAATCATTTCCCATTTTATTATTTTGCCTGTTAAATAATTTTATCAATATTTTATATTAATTTATTTTATATCACTTTATTTTATTTTTTAAAATATTATTTAATATAATAATTATAACTTTAACATTTATTTTACTATTTAATGCATATTATCATATTTTTTACATTATAAAATCAACTTCTAATCTTGTCCTATTTTTATTAAATATTTCTATCAATTAACTTTACCAACATTACAAATTATTTTTTGTTTTTTATTACAAAAAATTACTTACCTCTTGTTAATTCTATTTCCAAAACCCAGCTGACAAAAAAATTCAAAATTTGTATTTGTTTAACACTCCCTCTATTGTCATTTTCTTTAACTTTTTTCTTTTTACCTTTTCAAATTCTAATTATTATTAACAATTGTTTATAAAATTATTGTTCTTACCCCAAAATCCCTATTGAGACTTGGTTTTATACTCTTAATCAAGATTACCTCTTTAATTTTTATCTATCCCTTCTATTATTTGTGTAATTAACTATTTTTACACAATCTTTTTCAAACCTATGACCTGTTTTTAATGAATGCAAATAAATAGGTGATCTCTTATCATATTTATGTTGAATTAATCAAATTGAATTCTTTGTTTCTCCCACATAATTAGCTTTTATATTTTTACTTTTACATGATTTGCATTCAATATTATATACACCATTTATGTTTTTTCTACTTTTCTTACATATTTATTATCTAATATATTAAGTATATATTTTTTTCTTTTATTTACTATTTTAAATTTTATTACATTATTAAACTTTTTGTTAATTCTAATAATTATTCTATTCATACATTTTACAATACTGTTATTATAAGTTTTAATACCTATATATTTATTCTTATCTATTTTATTTTTTCTACTTACTATCTCATTACTTGTATTAAATTTCTCTTCCAATTTTCTTATATTTTCTTCTATAACTTTTTCTGGATATTTTTTATCTCTAAACTCTTTAATTATTAATTCTGTCTTCTATAATCTAATAATAATAATAATAATAATAATAATAATAATAATAATAATAATAATAATAATAATAATAATTCAATTCATTTCATTCATTTCATTTATTTACCATACAAAACTACAGCCTAAAGCCAATTACAGTATTGCACCATAACAAATATATAAATACATAAATGAGTTTAAATGACAAATTATTAATATAATTATGTGCCATATTTCAATAAAAGATAATTAACACATTTAAAAATCTAAAGTAAAATTAAATATCAGCATATAAACAATTATTATTAAGACATTAATAGTAACAAATAAATAAAAGGGATAAATATAAAGCACATAACAAAATAAAAAAAAACAAAAAACAATTTAATATATATATATAAACAAAATCAAGTTAAACCAATCAAATCTGACATTTAAATTTAATAGCATTACAAAATTGATTATAATCTAAATTGAAGTAATTAATATTGCTACAAATCTGATTATATAAAGATGGTAGCCTAAACAAAGGAGAAAATCTAAGAACATTGGAATGACAAGTTTTAATGTAACAAACAGAAGCAGACCGAGTATCATGCACATGAGATCTAATTATAACAGTAGAAATTGTATTAGATAAAAGAACTATTTTATTAACAAGTTTATAAAGATATTTAATATCTCTATATTGTCTTCTAGAAGAAAGATGAACAACAGTTTTATTTCCCAAAGAAACATATTTAGAAAACTTATTATACACTGATTGTAATAAATTACATCCCTGTTTAGAGCTAGGATTCCAAATGACTGAACAATATTCAATGATGGGAAGAACCAATGATAAAAATAATTTAAATTTTGTATCACCACTGAAATGATAACCAAACCTTAGAATAGTACCTATAATTTTTAAAGCCTTACCAATAATCATTTCCAAATGAGGAAGAAAGGATCCATTACTAGAAAATATAACTCCCAAATCTTTTTGGGATTCAACAGAAATAATTTTGTGAGAATTAATAAAATAAGAAAAATGCAAAACTTCAGATTTTTTAGAATACGAGACTAAGGAACATTTACTGAAATTAACAGTCATATTATTTAGATCACACCAAGCACTAAAATTATCTATATCCTTTTGAAGAAGAGTGCAATCAAACACAGATGTGATTCTTCTAAAGATTTTACAGTCATCTGCATAGCACAAAAGATAAGAAGATTTTAAGCAATCCTTAAGGTCATTCATATAAATGTTAAAAAGCATAGGTGCTAAAATACTACCCTGAGGAACCCCCAAATTACATTTAAAATTAGATGAAATAGTATTATTAAATTTAATGTATGCAGTACGACCATGAAGAAAGGATTGAAACCAATAAACAAGCTTAGTAGAAAAACCCATTTGATATAATTTGTGAAGAAGAATACTGTGGTCTACTTTATCAAAAGCTCTTGATAAATCAAAATAAACAACATCAAGTCTCTGCTGGTCTTCAATTGCATGAGCTATATGATCATAAATTGTTAACAAATTAGTTTCTACAGATCTATTAGGTATAAAACCATGCTGTGAAGAAGAAATGAGTTTACTAACATCTAAAATAATTTTATTATAAACACACCTCTCAAAAATTCTAGCAATAGTATGCAAAACAGAAATAGGTCTATAGTTATTAATACAATCACGTGATCCATTCTTAAAAATTGGGACCATTTTGGCACACTTAAGCACATTAGGAAAAACACAAGAGTTAAGTGATAAATTAAAAATAAATGCAAGAGGTACTGCAATAAATTCAGCTAGCCCTTTGTAAATAAATGAAGGAATATTATCATTTCCCAAACTAGAATGAATTTTAAGTCGCTTAATAGCCATAACAACATCATCCTTAGAAATATGGTCAATCATACAATGAACAGTTGAAGAATTACAAAATAATGCAATATTTGAAGATATTGTATCATGTGATGAATATACATCAGCAAAATGTTTTGAAAAGTCATTTGCACTTAAAGTGAAACCATGAGTAGCTTGAACCCTTTTCTTACCCAAACCAGACTTATTAATGAAATCCCAAAATTCTTTAGGGTTAGAAGAAATATTAACCTCAATTTTTCTAATATAATTCTGCAAATCTCTTTTATAAACATGCTTCACCAATCTTCTGAAATTAACAAAATTATTATAAAAAAAGATATTCTGTGTTTTAAAATAAAGTCTACGATGATAAGACTTCCTTTTAATAATTTTGATAAGATCGCATGAAAACCAAGGAGGAAAACCCTTATAAAAAGGCCGCTTATTGGGAATATACAAATCAATAAAACTATTAAGAATCTTTAAAAACCCATCCAAGCAATGATTTACATCATTAAAAGAATACAAAAAATTCCAATTAACCTTAGAAAAGTTACTACAAAAATCAATATAATTACCCTTCCCATAATCCTTTCTTGAAATATTAGAAAAATTAATCTTTGAATGACAAACATTAATATAAAACTCAAAAGGTGGATGATGAGCATCAATAGGAAAATTAACAGAAACAACTTGAAAATTACTAACTACTGTTGAATTACATAAAATATAATCCAAAGTACGATGATAGGAATTAACAAATGGGTTATATTGCTTAAGTCCTAAAAATTTACAGAACTTTAACATTCTAGAAGCCTTAGAAGACAAAACAGAAAAGTGTGTAGCAATTCTACCCTGATATAAATCCGGAATATTTAAATCACCAGTAATAATAATATTATCATAGCCAATCAGAAAATCTTCAAGAGATGTCAAAAAATAATCAAACTCTAACAACGACAAAGTGGGTTTGAGGTAAACATTACCTAAAATAAATTTAAAATTGTGATTTAAAGTAATTTCACACCATGTAGATTCACAAAAAGAAGAAGAAAAAGAAAGTTCTTTATAAAAAACATCTTTATGAAGAGCAATCAGAGTACCACCACCTCGAGAAATATTATCCATAGATCTGTCAGTTCGCAAAATACTGAATCTATCATCAAGAAAAGAACAATCAGGAAATTGTTGATTCAACCAAGTTTCTGTAAGTAAAATAAGATCAAAATGTTCTGTTTCAAAAAATTGTTTAATTTGAACACATTTAGTCCTCATACCTCTGACATTCATGTAAAAACAAGAAAGGCCTACCATGTTACCCACAAAGATAATGTAAACAACACAAATAAAAACAAAAAGAGAAAAAGAAAGAGATAAAGAAAAAATAAAAATAAAATAGATAGTAAAACAAAATAAATTCTCTTAAAACCTTAGAGAACTGGCCAGAGATCCATAAAAAAAGAAATAGAAGCACCACAAGGCCATAAATTAGGGGATATTATATCATTATGTTTATGTGCAACAACAGAAATATAAAAACAAGAAGACTTAGAATTATTCATATTAACTTTATGACAAACAATACTAGTTTGTAAATTATTTTCAAGAAATACTGTAATATCTTTTGAACTGAGATCTACTGGCATATTAGAAAGAAAATATCTATTATAAGTTATATTAGTATTAGAATAAACATTAGCAAAATTAGATTTATTAAATCTATCAGATATATTAATATTTTTAGTTCTTGAAAAGTCATTTTTACTAGAAGATAAAGAGGAGTATCCAGAATGATTTAACCGATAGTTGCTATTTGAATGAAAGTCAAGTGAATGTGATCTATAAGCTGGAATGAATTTGGGAACATTATCTGGATAATTAAGAATTTTATGTCTAACAGACTTAGAATAAACATTAGCAAAATTAGATTTATTAAATCCATCAGAAATATTAATTTTTTTAGTTCTTAAAAAGTCATTTTTACTAGAAGATAAAGAGGAGTATCCAGAATGATTTATCCGATAGTTACTATTTGAATGAAAGTTAAGTGAATGTGATCTATAAGCTGGAATAAATTTGGGAGCAGTATCAGGATAATTAAGAATTTTATGACTAATAGACTTTAGAGAAGATAAATTAACAGAAATATCTCCATTATATCTTTTGTCCATAAAAGAAGCACTCTGAAAATTATGAGCTGGAATGACTTTAGGAACTGCAGCCGGATAATTTAGTATTTTAGATTTCACAGACTTTAAAGAAGATGAAGTAACAGGAAAACCTCCATTATCTCTTTTCCCCATAAAAATTTTTTTTTGTGATTTAAATTTACCATGAGAAAAAAAAAACAGAATCAGAAAAGCAATCATTAATGGAATTTACCTCAAGCCAGGATGAGTTATAAAAACATCTACTTTTAAATTTGGAATGAGGCAAATTCCTAAATACATTATTATTATCATTATTATTATAATTAATTTCATCACTAACTAAATTAACTTCAGGAACACAATCATCCAATTTGACATTTTCACCAAGATCTTCAGGGCAATATGCTGAAGATGAACATACAATGCTACCATCTTCAATAGCAGAAGAATTATCCCTAGCAATGGAAGAACTAAATATTTGATCAAGATATTTGCATTGAATGCCAATATCATTAACATTAACATTTTTACCAAGATCTTCAAGGCAATTGGATGAAGATGAACATACAATGTTACCACCTCAATAGGAGAGGAATAATCTCCAGGAATAGATCTAAAAATTTGATCAGAATATTCAGAAGATGATAAAATGCCTTGAGTGCCAATATCATTAGTATTAACATTTTTACCAAGATCTTCAAGGCAATTGGATGAAGATGAACATACAACAACAACAACAACAACCACAACAACAACAACAACAACAACAACAACAATAATAATAATAATAATAATAATAATAATAATAATAATAATAATAATAATAATAATAATAATAATAATAATAATAATAATAATAATAATAATAATAATAATAATAATAATAATAATAATAATAATAATAATAATAATAATAATAATAATAATAATAATAATAATAATAATAATAATAATAATAATAATAATAATAATAATAATAATAATAATAATAATAATAATAATAATAATAATAATAATAATAATAATAATAATAATAATAATAATAATAATAATAATAATAATAATAATAATTTGTTATGTGGGTAAAGTTAATTGATAGAAATATTTAATAAAAATAAGACAAGATTAGAAGTTGATTTTATAATGTAAGTAAAATGATAATAATATGCATTGAATAGTAAAATAAATGTTAAAGTTATAATTATTATATTAAATAATATTTTTAAAAAATAAAATAAAGTGATATTAAAATAAATTAATATAAAATATTGATAAAATTATTTAAAAGGTAAAGTAATAAAATGGGAAATGATTATTTATAAAGGTCATATTAAAATGTATAATTATTTTTGTATATATTGTATATTTAATTATGTTTATCAATATGTGGATAAGTGTAATAATTGTATAATTATATATTTGAATATTGTAGCTCTGATGATGACTGCAGGACAGTCGAAACTGTTAGTTTAATACAAATAAAAATATTGATAAAGTGTCTAAAAAGGTGTAAATGGTATATGTTATAATACAAATCAATATATAGGAAAAGAAGTAGAAAATTATATGTTTGAGTTATAGTGTGATAGATTATCTGAACAGCACATGTTTAGTATTTTTTTTAGTTGAGACAATTTTTCAATTGGAGAGAAATTTTTCAGCTGATATAGATGGTTGCTTACTATTAATATATTACAGAAATCATCTATGGTAAGTTTGAATTGGCTAGGGAGTTGTTTTTTATATAAAAATTTATATATAGTTTGTTTTGCGGGCATTTTTGAATGAGTGTTATGCAGATGTGGTCAGAAAATGAGACTGTAGTTAGGTGAATTGAAGCTTTTAGATTTATAGAACTAAAAAATAGATCTATGAGAGAGGAACCTTCACCAATGAATGTAATGGCATTTGTTGGATATAGGTGTGCTAATGGCAGCAGAGCAAGTTGTGAGGGTTTGGCTTTCAAGGTGAGTGGCAAGTCATTGTAGCTGCAGTTAAAGTCATCACACATGATAATTGTACTAGGATTATGTAGTATTTTGTTATGCACAACTAGTAGGGTATCTACAACATCCCTCGCCTTTTGACATGAATATATTTCTACGATATAGTAAAACTCAGAATGGAACATAAAAGAGATGATTATTGAATTAACTGATAAAAATATTATTTTAAGTTTTGTTATGAAAATTGATTGTTTATTAAAACTGCAATGCCTTGTGCTGGTCTGATATGGAAATATGTATTTGCTATGCAGAGTGTTAATTATGGTTGGATTGGTTAATCTGCTGACTTGTTGTTTCCATTATGATGAAAATGTCAGCATCATGATTATTTAAGAATTGAGTTAGTTGTGAGAGTCTGTTATATGAGTTAAGACCTCGTACATTTATTGTGGCAATTTTTCTTGTGTGCTTTGTATTACAGTTAGATATTTTAAATTTTTTTACTATTGTCATTTTCAAGATGGATATCTGTATTTGCTATTACTCTATTTGCTTTACTGTTATTTCAGGGTAGTTTTTATTGTACAAGGAGTCTTGGCTATGGCTGAAAGATGAACTTTGTATAAAACTGTTATTCAAAGGCATTAATGGTTTCTGTGGTTCATCAATGGAAATTGAATTCTGTGATTGGTGACTGTATTGTGAATGTATGTCAGGTAAACTGTTATTTGTAGTAAATGCTCGGTTAGGGAGAGTTATGGTTGATTCTTGATTGGGAAGATTGGAGAGTTGTATTGCTACTGTATCAGATGTGAGAGTGTAATTTCTTGAAGCCATGCTGGCCCATGATATCATTTTTTTTAGCTTCAGTGATTATGCCATTGAACATGATGATTTATTGGACAATTATAACATTAATACTTTAATTGGTTTATCATACAAAGATCTAAAAAAAATCATTTATCCCGATAGGCAACTTTGGTCAACATTATCTAGTGCCAGAATACTGACTAAATTTCAAAATTTATGCATGCCTCACTCATGGCTAAAATTCCTGCATAATCTGCTATTTGATATAATTCCAACAAAGTTATTTCTCATAAACCACTTTAAATTAAACATAGATCCTACTTGCACACTATGCAATGCACTCCCGGAAAATACATCCCATATCTTTGAGACTGTCCATACTTTTCACCCTTATGTCACTTTGTATTTCACAAAGACACAATTAATTTAAAAAATATGCTCATAAACAATATAAAGAAATTAAAACCATTCAATGCCTTTGTAACCATTCACACACTCAGAACAAAATGGCTTACCCGTTGTGCTGTAATCTTTGACAACAAAAAATACAATGTATTAAAAAAACAAACAAAGAATGGCATAATGTATATCTATATGCTCAAAAATATATTAATGTCACAAGAAAAATATGATAAAACAATATTTTCCTCAGCTGCTCATTAATGCAGTAACAGAAATCATCTCGTTCCAATTCACTGTATTCTAAAAACCTCCTAAGCAATATAAAAAAAAAAAGTTAAAAAAAAAATGTAAAAAGCTCTTATTCGTGTAAATATTTTGTTATTAATAAAGTCTACTCATATATATAAAGAAATGAATTTTGATCCCGAAAAAAAAAATTCATAAAAAATGAACACAGAAGTTTTGATCATGAATTAGTGAGATCTAAAATATGTATTAATGCAAAACTAGAAAATAAAACTATTAAAGAATACAGCATTAACAGTTGATATTTTTAAATTTCAGAAACACTCCAACGAATTTAAATTAGAACTTGCTAGTTGCTGTGTACACAGGGGATCTAAAATCCCAGACACAACAGCGACAATAGTAAATTAAATCACACAAAAACTTTATTTATCTCAGCAAGTTTATTTTCTGTATTGAAGACTTAGTAAACAAAATAAATAATAATATAATAAGAATCGTCTCTCAACTTTGGGACAAACACCTTGAATAAGTTTGTGTGTGGAAATACTTTATTTTAACACACTGTGTATTTATATGTAGTTCTTAATTTGGAGTTGCTTTAACTCGTATTTTTAAGTCTATATATGAGTGTCTTAACTCTTAAGTTATTCATCATTAATTCTAATCCATATACTGCTTTAACTCTAATATTCATTTCTGTTTTCTAAAAATGCATTATCATTATCAACTTGAAAGCTCTTTACTGCTTGCTAGTTATGCGATTTTGTTAATGCTCTTTCTCAGTTCATCTTTTATTAGCTACACTAATTAGTATTCAATTTCTTTTAACAACAGTTTTTAGAATGTTTTACTTTTCGGGAGAACAATACAAATTGCTGTCTGTACTTATATAGATCATATAATAAATTGTATTTACATAATTGTAAATACATGCACAGGCAGTTTCACATCTTTTCACTCTAGTAAATACTCTTTAAATTTTTCAGGCTTTTTACAATTCCTCTAATGTCTGAGAGTAGATATATTTTTTCTTAAGTCTCAGTCTGTGTTTAAATCCATTTGTTCTTCAATTCTTGATTGTTTAGATCTGAAACATCTTTGTCCCCTCTGATACCATTCTTTTCAATGGGCAGTTCCTCGTTTTGCTCATTTAATAAGGTATCTATGTACTTTTCACTGTTTGATGTTTTGTTTTGGAATTGAATACTGGTCATCATATTTGATGTATCAGAGAAATGCTCACATAGGTGGTTTTAATGGAATCCATATAAATAAGACCTCTGGTTCTATCCAGCCTCACCAACTTGAAATTTTATGTTCACATTCTAAGTTTCTTCATTCTAAAATATTTTTTTGCAATTTGTCATAATAGTATTGCAAAGAAAAAAGCTTCATAATGAATATGGACATCATGAGAATATCTTTTTTACAGCTATTTTTTAATTTTCTTTTAATAAATATTCACAATAGATATTAAATACTGATGGTGTTGTTCCTATTTCTTTAACAGCAAATGAGAGCCAGCAGAAAACAAAATTTGTGATTATTCTTTTTAGTTTTATTCTATAACTAAGAATAGTTAAATAGTCATTGAAAAGCTGGCAATTGGTTTTTATGTAATGAGATTTGGAGTCAAACTAAGCATAAGAACAAGTAAGATTTAATAGTCAGACATTGGATCACATCCATGTACTGGAAAAAAATATAGAAAGGACCAATGAATATTAATTGCCATTACATTTTAAATGTGTAAAATATGAAAAGACATTTGATTCTATATGCATTTGGATAGTGATTAAAGCTTTGGATCATCAAAAATATAGTTCTGAGATACTGTCACATTCTGAAGAATATTTATTAAAAGGCAATAGCAGTGATTAGATTACATGGTGAAACATAAAATTATTGATAAGAAGTATGACAGAATGATTCCATATCTCCAAAATTTTTACAGCGATTTTACAAAACATTTTGCAGATGATATGGCTCATTTTGCAAATAATGTTCCTGAGTTATATTTCAAGAAGTATCAGCTAGGGCTAAAAAAGTAAAATAATGTTCAGTGGTTTTTGCAGAACAAAAAAAAAAGATTGATACTGGTAATATTATTAATGTTATTGAAAACATAATGGATAAAATAAATCACAGAATTAAAATTTAAAAGGTTAGAAATAACATTAATAAAAGAAATTTAATCCTATGCATTATGAAGAAAAACTTTTAATGCACAAGGTTTACCGATTTTTACTCATGGATCTGAATTATGGAAATTTAACAGAAAAATAGGACAGAGATTTAAACTGGAAAGATGTATGTCTGAATAACAAGAAGGCATCAAAAGCAAAATCCTTGGCTAAGAGAAGAAGAGATATCATTAATATCATTGAAAAAAACTAATATTCTAGAAGTGATAATAGATTAACAGTTGAAATCTTAAACTATATCTTGAGAGATGTAAAAGACTTAGAGTTCTTATTTGAGGTGAATGAATGAAAAGTTTTATGGAATAATGTGAAGAACAGAGATTATAAATCAATGAATTAGATTTTAAACTGTAGGAAATCAATAATGCTTGAAATTGATCATGATAATGAATTTTTGGTAAGGATTAAATAAATAACAAAGACAAATTTCACTAATAATAATAATGAACTAGGTTTTTATGGATAACAAATATATGTTTTGGAATAATCACAAAATAAAATAATTTTATGCTAATAAATATAATAATGCCAAAAATTCTCATTTTTTTTAAAAAAGATGAAATAATTATATAACATTATTATATATTATGCAATGAAATCAATATATTTAGTATGGGAAAAAACAGTAAATCATCTTTATTACTTTGCAAATTATTTTTCAAAAATCCATAGTCTAACAAAAACAGGCTGTGACATATATACAAACCTATAAAGCAATTCATTTTGGAAGTATTATATAAAGGCTTTCTGCCGTATGTAAAACATCCAAACTCAAATACAAGTTTGCTCTATAATAATGTTAATATTATTGTAGCTGTTTTCTCTGTGTCATTTAATGCTTTGATAGATTAAATCGATGAGTTCAAAAATAAAGATATCTGGATTAATTGTTAATTGAATAAAGTAAGAAAAATCTGACTTTCTTGTTCAATCTGCTGTCTGGGTGCATGAATGTCAAAATAATATCCATGCAACTAACCTTTATTATAGCTGTTAATATTTTTAAAATATTACATACTACTATATGATAAACTGCTTTTATTAGAGGAAAAAGATCCTTAAAAAATACAGAATGGGGACATAGGATTGTAACAATTTAATCTAGTCTAAATAAGCTTTCACAAAGTTTTTTAGTGCTTTTTTGCTTATTATTTTATTCCGATTAGATTTCTTAGCTTATTTATGTTATATCCATATCCATTAGAATGATAACATGTGTAATTTAAATAACTAAAAATGGACTTAAATCTTTGATTACAAATCTATTAAGTATATGTCATGAAGTTTGTGTCATAGCTTAAAAAGAGATGGAGAAAATTCAGATTCAAATGTTAAAGAGACTTAATCTTCTTCATCAGTTGAAATCTACAGCATGTGTTTTTTATTTTGTAAATATAGGATTCAAACATAGCCTATTGTTATATTGTTTAATGATGAATAATTTTACAGTTTTTGTTTTCAATGTTTTTTAATTAAAATTTTTATCTTTCTGTATTCTTACTGGCTAGCAATTTTTCTTGGAGCCTTTTATTTTTATCTGGAGAAAAATTTTAGTTAAAATATTAGAAGATTAAATCATTAAAAGAAAAATTGTGGTGGAGATCAGGTTTGAGACAATTAATTTTGGCTTCTAAAACAAATCTTAAATGGCATCTTTTAACATTATTTAAAATGTCTCCATGCTGTAGCGATAGTACTTCCACCTACCATACCATTTATCTTGGGTTCATATCTATACAAAATAAATTGATTTCAAGAGGCTTAGAATATTTTTACATAAGTGAATCCCAAATGACTTAACCATCTAATATGTCACTAAATGGATATCTTAACTATTTTAATTGGAAGACAAAACAAAGATAGAAAACTGCAAAGCCTCATCATTTGGCAAATGATAAATGTGATAAATTCTCTGTTTCACTATCTATATGTGGAAAGATCTTTGTTCTGTAGTAGTAATTTGTTACAAAATAATATTTTTATCTACTTATTTAAATAATGTAATAAGCAAAGTAATGGATGCAAATATGGAAAAAAATATGTATTACTCAAAACAAACATTTATTTAAAAAAGCAAAATAATAAAACTAATATATATATATAAAATTGAGCAACATAAATTAAAACAAAAAAAAATGTTAAATCATTCTTTGGACTTTTTTATGGCAAATAATTTGATAATTTCTTTCTAATTATTCATTATTTAATCCACTATAGTTCATTTGCTTTGGGAAATTAAAACTTAGCATTAGTTATCTTTGAGAAAGCATGGGGGGTGGTGGTATATACTATATATGCATGTAGGTAGTTTATTCTACTTTTCATTGGGATTTTCTAAAAGGTAATATGGTTTATAGTTTTTTTTAAACGATTCGTAAACATTATATATTTTTTTAAAAATTACATGGGAAATTTATATACACCATTTTTAAAAACAATTCCAGCTCAATGCTACTTGAAACAAATATCAAAATCACACCAAATGTTAAGAAATTTTCAGCTATGCCTCTTGTGATTGTGCAGCTGAAAATTTTTTAACATTTGAGATGATTTGCTACAAGACTGTTAAAATAAATTTATAGATGGTTTCAGATAAGTACAATTTTAATTATATTTTTATGTTACATTGAAATTAGTTACCTTAATGCAAAACTATTTTTAATTATAAAATGAAAATTAAGTTTATCACTATGATATTAATAACATTTTAAAATATTAGTTTGTAAAATAAATTGTCCAAATAATATATACAAGATATATGTTTTTGTAATAATTGTGTATCTTGAGTTAAATAAAATAAAAGTGAAGTTTAATAATGATTATTACAGTTATGATAATCAAACTTCAAGAGACAAATTAAGGGCATAATAGGTAGATTCTTTTAAAAAATGACTTCTGGAAGTACCAATGAGTCCTCATTACTATGAACATGGTTATAGTTAGGTAGTATCCTCATAATTCTAAAATGAAGTTACTAAAAATCCACACACACATTAAAATTATATCATTACCATTTTGAATACACAATAAAGTATCGATCATCAACGTTGATATATTTATATAACATGTAGAATGAGTAACTAAATAGGCATACATTGATAATATAGACAGAAAATAAATAATAATAAATTAATAATGCATGAGTAAATTACAATATCATAAATAGCTTGCAACATTATTCTTTGAAACTTAATAGATTGATTAATGAATTTCAGTTTCATCAAAATCAAATATAATATAGAAATTATTAAATTACAAATATATATTATAATAATTTATCTAGCTACAATACTTGTCAGATAAATATTCTTGTAAATAAAATATAAATATTTATTTCTTCTTTAGTCTAAATCTATAGCTTGTAATAGTTTCAATTAGAAATAAAATTATTTGACACATTTTCAACATATGTATTTAATATTTAAATACGTGTAATTGCTTATATTAATGTAATTAGAAGAGACTTAAACTCAGATTTCCAAACTCCCTTCAGTTAACAACTGCATCTTATACAACCTATACACATGACCACACGTGAAAAGATAAATGAGCTCCAATATATACTGAGCACTGATTGTATATATGTGTGGGAGATGGTGATCTGGACCAACTAATGAGTGCTAGTTCAGCACGAAATACGTATATTGGAAATCATTAATTTTTTTCACATGTATGTGATTATTTTATCAGTTGTATAAGATGGAGTAGGTAGTTGTAGGAAGCTTGAGTTCAAGTCCCTTCTAATAATATATATTTGTAGGATTCATAAACAAAATTATCAGTATTTTTAAAATTTGGTTGTTTACATTAATTTCAAGAAAAATGCTTTTTTTACGTAATTAATAAAATGAGTTTTTTACCTTCCATATTTCTGTCTAGTTGAATAGTTTCTTTACTTCTTTATTTGATTATTTTGTGTTGAGTCCAAGGCAGAAGGGTAAATTCATTTAATCAAAAGTTTATAGACAGTAGATTAAAGGCGAAATGTTTCTATTTTATTTTATATATATATAAACAATAAAATAATCTTTTTATTTTCTATAATTTGCCTTCTTGAGACAGTTTTTATTTTATTCAAGTAGCTTAATTTTTTTGTGTGTTTTTGAACAGCAGGACAAACTATTAGATTTAATGGAAAAATTGTTTCATTGATTCTGTTTCTTTAAAACTGTTTCTTCAGTAAAAACTTACAGCACATTATTTTCCATATTGATAATGTAAAATAAGCATTTTTTTTTTCATTTTTAACATATTTCATTTTAAACTTGCTTGATTTTAAATAGATATTATTTCTGCTGGTATATAGAACATATAGGTAAGGATTATAATAACAGTGGTTTCTTCTGTATATACATACACACATTTATATATATTCAAATTTGCATACATTTGTTGATCCGTGTAACAAAGTAACAGCATGGTTTCTTTTTTATAACCTAAAGTTGAGTACAAATACAAACGAATAGGAAAATCAATATATGTATGTATGTATATGCGTCTATATATAAACAACTAATGCTTAATGGCATATAACTGTAAATTGTATTAAATTTTTGACTGATAAGAATAAAGATTACAGAACTTTTATTAGCATACATTCACATCTTATATTATTTTGTCCATTACTGATTCCACTATTTTTAATTAAATAATTGTCACAAAACTTCTTAAATTATTAGGTTATATTGTTCCACTTTAGAAAGGCGGACATGGTGAATTTATGATTTTTCTAGCTATACATAGTCGGCTGGTGACTCTCATTATTTTGAATGGCATGAAAATGGGATATTGAATTTGAATAAATCTTGCTGATCTTTATTTCGAGATCTTTAATGAAAATAAACCGGATGCCAATCATTATTCACTAATCATTAGTGTATCACATGATCACATTTCCTATACTAGCACATTATTTGTTGATAAACAGAGCAAAACTCTCCATACAGTATTGCCACCTGTGCTAAACAGAGTAATCAATGGATGCCAGAAGGCTTGTGCATAAAATCCCTATCTAATGCCTACTCATCCAATATCCCCAGACTAGTTTCTGGCTTGTGGCCTTCATCAGTGAGGAGCTTTGGATATGAGAGCACTGCATCTAGATCTTAGGATCTAATGCAACCCTCTAGCAACCACCTTTTATCTCTACTTAACTACTAAACTATGAGAATGAAATTGAAAACACAAAAAATATTTTCAATCTAAGCTCAATAGCTTAAATAGTCATATGGGTCTGAACTCAGTTCAGCACCCATACATTTTGGTGTCTTTGGCCCTTTTACAACCATAGCCACCACTATCCTATTAGGCAGGATTGGTGTTAAACCATTAAGCATCACATGATCACATTTCCTATACTAGCACATTATTTGTTGATAAACAGAGCAAAACTCTCCATACAGTATTGCCACCTGTGCTAAACAGAGTAATCAATGGATGCCAGAAGGCTTGTGCATAAAATCCCTATCTAATGCCTACTCATCCAATATCCCCAGACTAGTTTCTGGCTTGTGGCCTTCATCAGTGAGGAGCTTTGGATATGAGAGCACTGCATCTAGATCTTAGGATCTAATGCAACCCTCTAGCAACCACCTTTTATCTCTACTTAACTACTAAACTATGAGAATGAAATTGAAAACACAAAAAATATTTTCAATCTAAGCTCAATAGCTTAAATAGTCATATGGGTCTGAACTCAGTTCAGCACCCATACATTTTGGTGTCTTTGGCTCTTTTACAACCATAGCCACCACTATCCTATTAGGCAGGATTGGTGTTAAACCATTAAGCATCACATGATCACATTTCCTATACTAGCACATTATTTGTTGATAAACAGAGCAAAACTCTCCATACAGTATTGCCACCTGTGCTAAACAGAGTAATCAATGGATGCCAGAAGGCTTGTGCATAAAATCCCTATCTAATGCCTACTCATCCAATATCCCCAGACTAGTTTCTGGCTTGTGGCCTTCATCAGTGAGGAGCTTTGGATATGAGAGCACTGCATCTAGATCTTAGGATCTAATGCAACCCTCTAGCAACCACCTTTTATCTCTACTTAACTACTAAACTATGAGAATGAAATTGAAAACACAAAAAATATTTTCAATCTAAGCTCAATAGCTTAAATAGTCATATGGGTCTGAACTCAGTTCAGCACCCATACATTTTGGTGTCTTTGGCTCTTTTACAAAAAAAAAGAGCCAAAGACACCAAAATGTATGGGTGCTGAACTGAGTTCAGACCCATATGACTATTTAAGCTATTGAGCTTAGATTGAAAATATTTTTTGTGTTTTCAATTTCATTCTCATAGTTTAGTAGTTAAGTAGAGATAAAAGGTGGTTGCTAGAGGGTTGCATTAGATCCTAAGATCTAGATGCAGTGCTCTCATATCCAAAGCTCCTCACTGATGAAGGCCACAAGCCAGAAACTAGTCTGGGGATATTGGATGAGTAGGCATTAGATAGGGATTTTATGCACAAGCCTTCTGGCATCCATTGATTACTCTGTTTAGCACAGGTGGCAATACTGTATGGAGAGTTTTGCTCTGTTTATCAACAAATAATGTGCTAGTATAGGAAATGTGATCATGTGATGCTTAATGGTTTAACACCAATCCTGCCTAATAGGATAGTGGTGGCTATGGTTGTAAAAGAGCCAAAGACACCAAAATGTATGGGTGCTGAACTGAGTTCAGACCCATATGACTATTTAAGCTATTGAGCTTAGATTGAAAATATTTTTTGTGTTTTCAATTTCATTCTCATAGTTTAGTAGTTAAGTAGAGATAAAAGGTGGTTGCTAGAGGGTTGCATTAGATCCTAAGATCTAGATGCAGTGCTCTCATATCCAAAGCTCCTCACTGATGAAGGCCACAAGCCAGAAACTAGTCTGGGGATATTGGATGAGTAGGCATTAGATAGGGATTTTATGCACAAGCCTTCTGGCATCCATTGATTACTCTGTTTAGCACAGGTGGCAATACTGTATGGAGAGTTTTGCTCTGTTTATCAACAAATAATGTGCTAGTATAGGAAATGTGATCATGTGATGCTTAATGGTTTAACACCAATCCTGCCTAATAGGATAGTGGTGGCTATGGTTGTAAAAGAGCCAAAGACACCAAAATGTATGGGTGCTGAACTGAGTTCAGACCCATATGACTATTTAAGCTATTGAGCTTAGATTGAAAATATTTTTGTGTTTTCAATTTCATTCTCATAGTTTAGTAGTTAAGTAGAGATAAAAGGTGGTTGCTAGAGGGTTGCATTAGATCCTAAGATCTAGATGCAGTGCTCTCATATCCAAAGCTCCTCACTGATGAAGGCCACAAGCCAGAAACTAGTCTGGGGATATTGGATGAGTAGGCATTAGATAGGGATTTTATGCACAAGCCTTCTGGCATCCATTGATTACTCTGTTTAGCACAGGTGGCAATACTGTATGGAGAGTTTTGCTCTGTTAATCATTAGTGTGTGTGTAGTGCTTTTATATGAATAGAAATAATTAAACAACCTACTCTTAGTGTACTTAAGTAAGCAAACCTTTAGTGAGTTTAATTAATTTTTCTAATAATTTAAATTTTAATATAAAACATTTACAATAATTTTCCTTCTGCATTTTTAGTGTAAGTATAGATTATTACCAAACATTTTAAATTAGTTTTTTAATTTAAATCCTCTAATTAAATTTAAAAAATAATCTGCATTTTTATTTTTTATCTAAGAGAAAATCAAAAATATATTTTGATTTTTAACTAAATAAATTATAAATTATTAATTGTTGATTTATTGGAATCTTTAACTAATCTATTGCATCATATCTGACATTTTGAATCTAAATTATTAATCTTAGTTTTGTTTTATGTTTATATACCTGATTTATAGTTAATACCATAAAATATAACGATTTATCAATTATTTAGTCCATAATATGTATTTATTTAAATTAGAACTTACAAATCAGTTTCAAGTATTAGTAGATTTTGAACATGATTCAGATTTGAATGAAATTAATAAGAAAATAACTGATACACTTTTAAAAACTGCAACAAAGATAGCTGGTAGATAAAAGCAGCAATTGACCAATAAAATTTCTACTGCGACTAGAGAATTTATGAAGAAAAGAAGGAATATGAAATATACAAAAATGATGCATTAAAAAGGATTGAATTCCTCAAATTCTGTAAAATAGTGTGGAAAAGAATTGAAAATGATATAAGAATGTATAACTGTGAACTAGTAAGAAAAGCTGCAGAAGAGAATAAAAATTTCAAGAGTGTAAAACAACAGTCTGGTATTGGTAGGAAATTTATATCTGCAATAAGGAAAATATATGGAACTATTACTAAAAAGAGAGATGACATCATGAAATGGGCAGAAGACTTCTATCAAGAATTATATAGTAATAAAGAACAAGTATCTCCTCTATCTATTATATCTTCTGAATTGCCCAGAATTTTAAATAAAGAAGTGAGACATGCAATTAAATTTATGAAGAAAGGAAAGGGTTCAGATAATGATGGAATTATAATTGATATATTAAAAGAAGGAAGTGAAGAAATATAATTTTTTTAGCAAAGTTGTATACCAAATGATTGGAAGAATGCGGTAATAATATTAATATTTAAAAAAGATGATAAAGATTATTATTAGAAATTACAGACCTATCAGCCTTTTATCAGTTTTATATAAAAATTTTACCAAGATAATTACAACTCGTCTACAGAGAACTTTGGATTTCCACCAACCAAGAGAACAAGCTGGATTTAAAAGTGGTTTTAGTACAATAGATCGTATCCAGGTATTGAGAGAAGTCATAGAAAGGACAAATGAATATGAGTTGTCATTATGTTTTGGATTTGTAGATTATGAAAAAGCATTTGATTCTATACACATTTCTTCAGTGATTAAAGCATTGGATCATCAAGGTATAGATCCAGGATATTGTCATATTTTAAAGAATATTTATAAAAATGCAACAGCAACAATTAGATTACATAATGATACTGGAAAAATCAACATTGAGAAAGGTGTAAGGCAAGGTGACTCCTTATCTCCAAAACTTTTTACAGCAGTGCTGCAAGAAGTATTTTGTGGATTAAAATGGGAAACTAAAGGAATGAAAGTAAATGGAGAGTATTTAAGTCATTTAGATTTTGCAGATGATGTAGTTGTTTTTGCAAATAATGCTTCAGAGCTGCAGGAAATGTTGCAGGAGTTATAAGATGAAAATAGGAAAGTGGGACTAAAGATAAATGGGTAGTTTTATATTAGCATGTTGAAACTACCTGAGGGTGTGGCTTTTTTTGTAAACAAACATAAATATAATATTGCCGGGGCTGACCTTGTTTTTATTTTTTAACACATTAAAAATCAAATCAAATAAACTATTGACAAAAAAAAAAATCTAAATGAATTTAAAAAGTACTTACTTTTTATTCTTTTCATTACTTATGGTTTTGTATTCTACAAAATCAACTTTTTTTAAAAATTGCAAATAAATATTTACATTTAATGGTTATTTCATGAAGTATATACATTTAAAACCAATTTTGTTGGTTCTTCATGAATGGCATGCAACTTGAAGCTCTAATAATAGGCCTAGAAAATGTCTTTCTCCTTGTGCACACACTACCACATAAACTCATCCAGATAGGTATCCAGCAATTGTCTGGCTGTGCTACTGTTTCTTGTTGTGCCATTTCAACAAGTCCCACAAGTGCTCGATGTTCTGTGTATGTGTGCCTGTGTTGAGGTCCATGAAGTTGTACCTGTAGTTTACTGTCAGGTGTTTGAAACTTGCAGCCTCAAGCTCTTTTGTTTGATAACCCATCCAGCAGTCAGAGAAAATAGTCGATTCAGGTTTGACATTTTCCCAAATGGACTGAAGAAGGGTGGCTACAGATCAACAGGGACTGGCAACAATGAAGCAATTGCTGATTTTGTGGCACACTCCACTGAAGATCCACTGCTGTGGAAGAACTCTGTCTTGGTTCTTCTTTCGGTGGCTAAACAAGGTCTTGTCAACCTCAACAATAAACCATGGACCACCAATTTGATGGCATATCTGAGACATTAAGCTCTCATGACAAAGCTCATAAAGTCCTTTGGTCCAGTGCACAGGGGGATCTGGAGACAGGTTCAATTTGGTGATGGCCCTTGACAATGTCAGCTCCTTATAGCTCCAATAGTGCAGGAGATGTACTATCTTCACAAAATCAAGGCGTGATTCCTCAAGCCATGTTCTTTGGTGAATCAAACACTGATGCCTGCATGAATTGGCCTTGCATTTAAATTAGAACTTTCACAATGATATAATTTCATTTCTTCTCCACACGGACACTTCTTCTCCATATGAACACTTCTTCAGACATGACACTATTCCATAATGCTGTAAAAAATATGATGGTGTCAGTTTCAGAGCAAGGCAAATCCCAAACTTTGACATTTGCAAACTTTAATTCAGCCATTTTATTAATATCACAGTTGTTCTCATACAAACATGAATTGGAGCATGATCTCTTGGTGAATTTTTTGAACATGAAAGCTGGGCTAGGGAAGCATGAGCCCATGCTCATAATTGTTAGTAGACATTCATAAAACATGGGGGATAGAGGGAAAGAAGGTCTTAATGAAAATTTAAATAGTTTTGACAGTCGGAAATTCCAGCCACCTGTACCCAAAAGTGAAATCTGATCGCATGTCCAAAATGCGTTAACACAAATCTGTGCATAAGCTGACATGATGGCTTATGAAGAAAATTAAAGGTCATGTTTCTGTGCATTAGCATAGAAATAGACACAGGGCACCATGTCCAATAAACTATTTCTATGCTTACACATTGAAATAAAATGTTATATAACAGAGGCCACCTAAATGTCATATTTCTGTGCAATAGCATAGAAATAATGCCCTCAGGCACTTTCGACATGCTAATATAAAACTTCTGATATATATTAAAAAGACTAAAGTAATATTCAATGCATTTTCTCAAAATATGAAAATAAAGATAGATTATGATGAGTTAGAAGAAGTTAATAGCTACAAATATCTTGGTCACATTATTAATACAGATGGAAACATAATGGATGAAATTAATCATAGAATTAAACTTTGTTGGATTATTTTTATTAGAAATAACTTGATACTAAAAGGAAATATGCCTATGTGTTTGAAAAGGAAGGTTTTAAATAAATGTGTTTTACCAGTTCTTACTTATGGATCTGGACTTGGACACTTAATAGAAGAGCAATACAGAGACTTCAGACCAATCAAAGAAGTATGGAGAGATGCATGTTAGAAGTAACAAGAAAAGATCGAAAATGCTATATATGGGTAAGAGAAAAAAACAGATGTTAGTGAAATACCTCATTGAAATTAATTGAAAAACTGAAGTGGAGTTAGGCTGGACATATTACTGGAAGAGATGATAATAGATGGACAATTGAAATCTTAAACTGGATTTCAAGAGATTGTAAAAGACCCAGAAAAAGACCACATGTGAGATGGATGGATGAAATAAAAAAATGTGCAGGGGTGATGTGGAGAAGAGAAACTAAAGATTGGAGATGGTTTGAACTTGGAGAGAACATCCTGCAATGGATTGATAATGGTTGATGATGATGAATATGCATTTGTGATTTGTGCTTCTTTATTTGTCATATTTGATCACACATTTTTCTGTTTCTTTGTAAATATACATGGGGGTGGTGGTGTGTGGATATAAATGAATATGTAGACCCAATTATATCTATAATGTACAAATATATACATACATCTAATATGATTAAAAATATCCAACAATATTTATTAAATTATTTCTTTTTTTTCAATACTATAAATATAAAGTTTTGATTGTGATAGTCATCATCATCATCAACCATTATCATTATCAATCCATTGCAAGATGAAGGTCTCCAAGTTCAATCCATCTTTTCCTATCTTTAGCTTCTCTTCTCCACATCACCCCTACACACTTTCTTATTTCATCCACCCATCTCACATGTGGTCTCTTTCTGGGTCTTTTACAATCTCTTGGAATTCAGTTCAAAATTTCAATTGTCCATCTATTATCATCTCTTCTAGCAAAATGAAGTGAACTTTTTTATATTTTATGTGCTGTAATCAATCTCATATTTGTTTAATTATTTAGTATTTTTATTTTTTATTTTACCCTTTCAAATCTATTTGTAGATATCCTGAAAATAATTAATTGCTTTAATTAAAACATCTATTTATTTACTAATAAACATAAACTTTAATAAAATGGTACTTATGTATTATCCTTCCTACCGAACTTTACAACCATTGTTTTTACTTATACAATTTTAGAAGCCTACAAGTATTTGTATATGTTTCTTATTCAATTTTATTTTGCATGATAATAGAAAATATTGTAGATGAATCTACTGTTTATTCAGACTATTGGAAGGCCTGTAAAACTGATGAATTAAGACATGCAAGATTTCAACATTTTAAAGCAAATCACAAATATAACTTTGTGGATTCAGTTACTGGAGTACATACACAAAATATCAAAAGACTATGGAGTCTGTCCAAATGGCAAAACAAAAATCACTAAAGAATTGGGTGACAATATCTGGATTTCTATTTAGGTAAATTTATGTGGCATGACTGCATGAAAAAGATTTATTTGTGGTGGGATTTCAGGTTGGTGACATAAATAATCTTCATTTATTCCTTTTTAAAACTAATACCTATAAATACATTATATATATATTTTTATTTTTACATTAAATTAACTTAACATTAAAAAAAAAAAGTAAAGTGGAAATATTATAATTAATTTTTTGCAGAAATTTTCTTTTTTTAAAATAACATTAAAAAAATAAATAAATATTAAATACAACCATTTCTTATCAGTCATTTTGTTTTAAATATTTATTGTAAGTGCCTGAAACTGTATAAGTAAAAAATAAAGGCTGTTAAGCTTGATATGAAGGATAATACATCCGTATCATAAAACCAAAAGCAGTGAAGATCATATACAATATGGTCAAAAACATTCCTTTAATAGATTGTTACAAATCTTTTTCAACATTAAATTTTGGCAACAGAAGAATAAAAATTGTCAAGAATTATCACTTGTTTTTGTTTTCTATTCTTGAAAAAAAAAAGCCAACATTATTGTTTTGTGTTTTTCTGAAGGTTTGTGATGATGGTGTTCTAGCTGTATTTTTATATTGGACTATTTACATCATCTAATATGTGTGCTGAATGTCTTTAGAAAAGTTTAATTTTATTTAAATATTCGAAATGCATTCAACTGTTAGTAATATCACAGCAAACAAATGTTAGTAATATCACAGCAAACAGGTTAGTATATGCATTAACTGTTAGTAATATCACAGCAAACAGGTTAGTATATGCACTAACTGTTTGCTGTGATAGTATTAATAGTTGAATGCATTTGGAATATTTAAATAAAATTAAACTTTTCTAACATGCATATTAGATGATGGAAATAGTCCAATATAAAAATACAATTATTGTTTTGTGTTTTTTGCATTCTTGGAGATTTTTTCCCTATCCAAACTATATTTAAGGCTCACGTAAGTCAGTTCAAAACAGCACTAACATTTTTAAAATTTATATGTTAACAATATCCATGACCTTCATATATTTTATCACTTATGGATTTCAGCATATTGAGACTATCTGAGAAATATTTTAATTTCTTAACTAAGATTAAAAAAAACAAACAGATTTCTGTTAATATATAATTATTTTATTAAAAATTACTGAGGAAAATTTTAACAAGACATGGAAAAATTATTAAAATGCTTTAAAACTTTTTTTAAATTTTATATAATTTCTTATAATAATGAATAAAATTGCCTTTTACTGCCATATGCTGTTTTCTCTTAATACTTATCTCATTTCAACATCTGAAGTAGTTCTCTCTTTGCACCAAGCTCCAGTCATGGCACTGTGATATTTAAAGATTAAATCATGATATGCAATGCTAAAATAAAAAAATAAAAAACAATTATTATAAAAAACATGTAAAAAATGTGTGTTAAGATTTCTGCCCAGAGAGTGATTTAAACATAAGGTACTGGACCAAACGATAACATTAGTCTTTTAACACAATTCTAGCAATTGAGTAATTATAAGTATCATATATTCCATTACGATACATATGATTACCTCTAATTTTTTATTTTTAAAAGTTGTTGTTTTTGAAATTCTATTTTTATTATTTATTAATATTATAAAATTTAATATTTAAATATAAATATATTGTCTATACTGAACTTAATGTAATTAGAAGGGCTTTGAAAGTCCGAGTTATTATAAAATTTATAATTTAAAAAAAAACCTAAAGTTTTATTATATCATCATCATCATCATCAACCATTATTAGTCCACTGCAGGATGAAGGTCTCTCCAAGTTCAATCCATCTTCTCCAATCTTTAGCTTCTCTTCTCCACATCACTCCTGCACACTTTCTCATCTCATCCATCCATCTCACATGTGGTCTCTTTCTGGGTCTTTTATAATCTCTTGGAATCCAGTTGAAGACTTCAATTGTCCATCTATTATCATATCTTCTAGCAATATGTCTAGCCCAACTCCACTTCAATCTTTAATTTTTTCAATGAGGTCAGTAACGTGTGTTTGTTCTCTTACGCATACATTGCATTTGCTATCTCTTCTTGTTATTTCCAGCATGCATCTCTCCATACTTCTTTGAGTGGTCTGAAGTCTTTGTGTTGCTCTTCTATTAAGTGTCCAAGTCTCAGATCCATAAGTAAGCACTGGCAAAACACATTTGTTAAAATCCTTCCTTTTTAAACACATAGGCATATTTCCTTTTAGTACCAAGTTATTTTTACAAAAAGCACTCTAATCAAGTTTAATTCTATGATTAATTTCATCCATTATGTTTCCAAGTTTTATTATATAATAAAATAAAAATAGCTATGATGGTGGTAAAAAAAAGAAATTAAAAAAATAAAATAAAAATAAATTTAATGATGGATAAGCTCAGAATAAAATTCCCCTTTTCAGGTAAAATGAAACAATAAATATAAGTATCACTTGACCTTATGGGCATACATCCAATATTTGTATTAGGAACAGCAATTTATTCTATTGCTTCTGCTCCAGAGCCATCTGGTGTAAGTTAAATAAATTGATTGCTGAATGTAACAGTATGGATTATTACTATAAGTGTAAAAAAATATAGGATTAAAGCAAAATGTTCAGAATGGTATGGAAATAAAATCAATTAAACATTAAAAGTAGTGTATTTGTTCAGATGATCAGAAGACATCATGTTGTACAACATAATTGGAAACATAGTGTGGAATAAATACAGTTCATAATGTTTTGGTGTATTAAATCACTTAGTGTTTAGGTATTATTGTAAATCCATAGTATTGGGAGTGTCCAAAAAGTTATTCATGAATATCATTTTGTAAGCTTATCTACACTCAGTGATGATAAAATGGTTCCTGAGCTCATTTTTATCTGTCTTTAGAGAAGAAAATCGTGATTCAATATTGAAGATGATATGGTTCTATTTTAATCATTTTTCAACTTGGTTATCTTCCAAGCTTAGTGAAACTGTCAGTTAAAGGAAGTTGTTATACAGGTGCTTCCTTCATTCGCTCAATGTCTAACTCATTGATGAGCCGTATTTTATCAGTTTTTCATGGAGTTTCTACTGCTAAGCTACCTGATTAAAGGTCATGCTTCTTATTAATATACATTTGCTATGGTAGTCTTCTATTGTGATGTAATACATATATAAAGTAATCAGTTTGCATAGGTCTATCATTATTCTTTCATTACATTTATAACTAGTGAAAAGATTGTTTATGCATCTTATGAATCTATTTCATGGATCAAACTTGGTTATGTATTTATATTATTCAAATCTTGTAGCTCTGATGAAGACTGCTGGACAGTTGAAACTGTAAGGAAAATAAAGGTGGAGAAAATTTGTTTGCATTAATGTGTATATGAAGGAATTTTTATAAGAAATATATATATATATTTGCATTTTATATATACTGCAGCATGAATGTGACATCAAACAAAATTGGACAACTAGAAATGTGGCTAAATATTTCTAGAATATATCAACTGGAAATTTGATATCATAGGATTTGAAATGTTTATGTTATATCTTTGATTCTAATATATAACACAAAAATCAATATATACAAATAAATAAAAAATTGAGAAAGTATGTCAAGTATAACAAACAAAAATTAATATGAAGTAAAAATTGTATTATTAATGAATTAATAAACAGTTCACTGGTCAATAATGAAAAGCATTGCCCACTAAAATTGCCAGTAATTTGTTAATTTTTGCTTGTGTTTGAGTAAAAAAATATTAAACTGCACATCTGATTGAACACTCAAAGAATTTCCTATGTTTAAAACACTTTAACTATACTTTGTTATTTCAGTCTTACTATTAAAAATATACAGTTAATTATTTTTAAATAAGTATTCCATATGTGGAACATGTAATAAACAGCTTATTGAAATTATAATCAGAAACTGATAGTGGTTTCAGCATTCTTCTTTAAGAACTAATTCATATTTAACACCTTATAAACAATTTAGAAAAGGGTATGAGTTTTATTTCCACAAGCACTAAGCACATACAAATTGAAGATTAATCCATTGATTTGTAGTACTGACAATATTTTATATTGATGTAATGATTACAGTAAAACCTGTTTAAGTAGAATTTATTAAAAATAATTTGCTTATTTTTTGAAAAATATTTTTACATATGAAAGTTTGTATCATCAAAACCAACATTGGTATAACATTTGTTACACAACAGTTATAATGCATCTATTTTTTAAATATATAATGTCTATGTCATCTATTATGTCTTTTTCAACAATGTCCTCAAATCATAACTGATTCAATTATCTATAATTCTCACATACATAGCTGCAATAACTTCTGTTACTAATAGTACACAGTTTAATATATATTGCATATTTTGAGTTGCATCATTTTCTCTTCTTTAGGTGCTATTAGCCTGATTAAAAACAGTTTTAGCATGGGAATTAAACCTAGATATTAAGTTTGAATTTTTCTAAAGACATTCAGTATTTAATATTTGATGATGAAAATAGTCCAACATTTAATTATTACTAAAATGCCACATCACATACCTTCAGGCAAACTTCATATATATATATGATCAATAGATGGAGCTTTACCAAGACCTCCAAACAAGCGTATTTGTTTACATAAATGTCAGAGTCAATATTCACTCTCTTTCATTTTGCTCCACCCTCAGATCAGCTGATTTCTATCCCTCACTGATGAGAGCAAATCAGCTTGAAATCAGCTGATCTGAGGGTGGAGCAAAATGAAAGAGACAGTGAATATTAACTCTGACGTTTATGTAAACAAATACGCTTGTTTGGAGGTCTTGGTAAAGCTCCATCTATTGATCATTAACACAAGCGATAGCAGGTTTTTACGTATATAAAACTTGTTTTTGTTTTTCATATATATATATATGTTGTGCCATTACAATTTAGTCATTAGCTAAATTTGTAGTAATGTGCATGAAAGAAAATGTGGAACAAAAATCATCATCACATTTTTATATAGTAAATGAAGCTGTAGGGCATCCAAGTTTAAACCCTACAAGATCAAGTTTTAAAAGCTTAAGACAGAAAGAGAGTGGGGCCACAGTTATATATTTTAATTGTTTGTGTGTTGATAAAAAACTCAAAAAGAGTAGTACACACAGTTAATTATTCAGTATTTAATTTTTTTTTGTTAAAAAAATAAAGTTATAACGCATATGTATAGGCAGTGTGTGTTATAAAAGCTATTTAGTTAGTCACTTTTAAATTACACATATTAACTTTCTTTAAAACTAACCTACACTTTCTAAATTTTAATATCTTATTCTATACTTCTATTTTTGCTTTTCTATAACTGTAATTTGGATTTAGAAGCTAAGGATTTAATTTTAAATATTAGCGTTATAATTACTAAGCTAGCAATTAGATTATTTTAATGTCATTTTATACATGATTTGAGTGATGGAGTGTGTGTGTTACATCACATAAATATATCTACATTTATTAAATATTGAAAGAAAAAGAGGAAAATCTGTTAAATTATTTTTTTTTACTCAACAATTTTGTATTATAAGGGTTGTTTTTCTGTTGAAAAACCTAGAGACGAGGTGAGAAGTCTAATTTTAAAAATGTCTCATCTTGATATCAAAAGAAAGAAGCTCAAATTTGAGATGTTACATAGGTGTAAAAAAGGATTAAGACTATTTTTTTCATTCAAAACAAAAGTTTGTCTAAAAATCAGGATACTGAGATTAATAGAAAAAAAATCAGATATAAAAGCAGTCTGGAAAATCAATTGATATTGTTATAGAGAGACTTTTTAAAAATTATTGAAACTAAAGCAGACAAACATTTTTAATTCTGCTAGATAACCTTTTTTTTAAAATCATTTTTTTTATATCAAGTTTTGAATGTTGAAAATATAAGGATGGTGGGGTAATATATATCTCGTCTGTTGCCCAGACCATCCAGCCAGTGCATCATATAAAGAAAAAAAAAAGGGAAAGGTCTTGTCTGAAATTATAATATTCTACACCTTCTTACTGACTGAGAGAAATAAGATGTTTTTTAAATTGAAAGAAAAGATTCACCTGCATTTGAAGGTTTACTCTACTGATAAATATTAAATCATCAAGTCCAATTAATTGTTCCAGTAATGGAGTTTAAACCCAAGAAAAATTATAAATGTGAAAACAACTGCTGTACTTCATCCACTAAGGGAATCATGCTCGACAGTAAGAGAAGAAGAATTAATATAATGATTTCCAAATTGTCCACTAAAGCAAATAACCTCAATGGAATCATCATCATCAAATAATTATACACCTCAAGAAAGAGATTGTTCCAAAGAAACACAGAAATTGTTGCTGCCAAAGATAGACATTAAACAAGAAAATTTGACTCATTGGAAGTCCTACAAAGAATAGAACTGGTAGTATAAATTTTTTTATATATATTTTCTTTATAATATCAGAGACTTAGTAAAACTTTAGCAACAGAGTGGTATAATTTTGTTTAAAGAACTTTTAAAACAACCAAGATCAATTGAAACCAAGAATTTCTTAATAATGATTTTATATGTACTAAAATTATGATTGTCTATTAACCTAAAGTTATGAAATGTTATTAATATGTAACATATTTTTATTTTATTATTATTTTGTTTTAAATAATATTTTTGTTATTATGGGGATAAAACACGCACATACATAATATAATACTTGTTGCATATATGTAATGGTGTGTGAATGTAAAGAAAGAAAAATAGGCGGTATTAGAAATATTAGATTTTGTTTTAAGTTAAAGTATAGCATTTCAGAGGGTAGAAGGGAGGGGGAGAAAAATAATTTAAAACTTGTTCTGGAAATCTTGCTCTTTCACTTTTACTAACATTTTTTTTTATCATTCTACTTTACCTGTTAGATTATAAAAGTATGTGTGCGAAAGAGAAAGGAGAAAAAAAAAGAGAGTGAATATTTTTTTTTCTTATGAAATATTTTCTTGTGAATCCAAAACTTTAGCAAACTTAGTATCCAGATTTATGTATATATTTTTGACGGGAAAGGGGGAAGAATTCAAAATTAACATTATGATTGCCAGATAATCAATTATTGTTCTCATTATTATTTCATATAAAATTTTGGTTTTATCTTTAAATTATTTGTAGATTTTCGTAATAAATTAATAAATGTTAAATTGTTTTATTAAACAAGGCGTATGTATTTTATTGATAATAGTCTTTATTCGTTGTGATAATTCATCATCAATGATTGATATTGATTATTTAAGATTTAATTAGATATACTAAAATTAAGCCATAATTATGAATTTCTTTATAAAAATTAGGTTTTATGATTAGGCTTAGTCCTAAAGCTGTGGTTGAAACCATTATTGTTACCATTATCATCATCGTCATCATCACATTTTAATTAATGAGCTGTTTAAATGTTTAAAGGCCATAAATAAATATTGATTTCATAGTATTTAGTGATTTCTTAGTATTATTATAACCACTATCCCATCATCTATTTCATGCAAGGATGAGTGAATTGCCATCCTAAATTAATAATATAATCTGAGCTAGTAAAACTTATAAAAAAAGTATTGAAACACATTTGTTATGTTAAGATCTAAGAAATGATTTCTGTCTAATGAATTTTATATATTCCACTTTAGTTTAAAGATGTTTTATGTTACCTAGGTGTTTACTTAAATATTAGTGCATACAGTGCTATGGGTCTAAAATCAAAATCATACATTTTGTAAGAAATAAGGTACCAAATGGGATTCAAACCTGGTACATGTGAAAAAGTTATAAATATAACTGTCTAGGTCCAGCTGACCTAGTGGCACCCGGATAGACCATATTCACTTGTTGTTCACTTAGACATGCACTTGAGATCCAACCAAGAAATGAAAGTGGATAAAATCTACTGTCTGTATACCTGAGAAGATATTTTATTGAGTTACTAGTATACTCACCTCACTTGATTTCCATATACCTGAGTTATAGTAGTTTGTTCTTAATAATTTGTTTATAATTATTGGTATTGTGATATCTTGAGAAATCCAATTATAGAAGTATGTTTCATTTAATCCAATGACCCTTAATATGATTGATAACTCAGTCTGAACTTTTGGTTAATAGCCACTACTCAGGTTAAATAATTCTTTTTTTTTTGATATAAAATAAAAAAGCTACAATTCTTTTTCGTTTATTAAGCTAAATAATATTTTATTTAATATCTTATGATCATCTTTTATTAAAGTTACAATGGCAATGATATTTTAATATATTTGCTCAATAATCTATAGCTACTATCCAGGTATGGTAATATTTATATTTGAATATTTTCTTAAGTATTTAATATACTTGGATCTTTTGATCTCATAATTATGTTACAATATATTAATTTTAATATAACTCACTGATTTAAGGTAAATAATACAAAAAATTCTGTCAGATAATTAAAATTATTCTTCAAGTATAAATTGTGATAAACAGAGCAGCTAAAAATTAAAAAAATGTTAATCACAATGAACAATTTGCCAACTGCTATCATATAATATACCAGAATCTTGGTGGCATATTGGGACTGAACGGTTAATATTCCAATGCATACTCAGTGGAATTGATAATGTTTTTAGACCTCACAATAAACCAAACCTCCTTCAACTTCCTCTTTCTATCATTTGATTTATTGCACACACTAGTAATATTTTGAGGATAAAACTCATGTCCACAATGAATCAAATGATAGAAAGAGGAAGTTGAAAGAGGCTTGGTTTATTGTGAGTCTAAAAACATTATCAATCAGTGTAATACTAAAATTAAGCCATAATTATGAATTTCTTTATAACAATTAGGTTTTATGATTAGGCTTAGTCCTAAAGCTGTGGTTGAAACCATTATTGTTACCATTATCATCATCGTCATCATCACATTTTAATTAATGAGCTGTTTAAATGTTTAAAGGCCATAAATAAATATTGATTTCATAGTATTTAGTGATTTCTTAGTATTATTATAACCACTATATGTCTAATAAATGAATAGACTGTCGTTTATTGGATTATCTTTGATTATCAAGAAGATTGTCATGATCTATTTTAGCCAGAGAAGCAAAATTTAATCAATCCTATAATGTAAAGCAGAAAATGGGAAAAAAGTTAAGCTACCTGAGAAATCTCATCTATGAGTTGGTCATGCGCTAATGTGCTAAATGTAAAGCTAAGAACTGTTCTGGCAATTTACACTAGTCCTATGAACAGGTCCAGAGAACTGTCATATACAACTCATCCACTTCTCTTTTACTCATTGCCCAGATCTTCAAATCCAAATATCTCTTCCCATCTTTTATATTAGCAATTTTTTTCCATCTTTTCTTTTTGTTTCCATTCACCATTCTCTCCAAAATTTCTTTCATTAAACTATTTTTTCTTTTTACTACATATCCAATCCAGTTTTTTTTCTATCTCTTAATTTCTTTAGTCAGTTTTATCTTTTCATTTCCTCTTTCCAAAACTTCCTCATTTATCACTTTATTTATTTAACTTTCTTCATTCTTTTTCATGTCCACATCTCAAAGGCCTCCAATCAGTTTTTAATTCTTTTATTCATTATCCACATTTCATAACTATATAATAATACACACTCCATATATAACATTTAATTAATCTTTTCATTAATTCTTTCTTCAAAGTTTTACAGAATATTTTCTTTCTCTTAATAGAAGCCTTTTTTTTTTGTCAATGTTATCCTTTTTTAACTTTATTTTTGCTTTGTCCATCTTCACTCAACCAACTGTTCACGTATTTAAATTCATTTCTCTGTTGAATTATCTCAGCATTAATATTAATTTGTATTTTTTTTGTATTTCTTCCTATCCATAAACACTTGATCTTCTTAATATTAATATTAATTCCACATTCTGTACATCCTTTCTCCAATTTATTGAATATATTCTGGAGATTCTTTTCATCTTGATCTATAAGAGCCATATTATTTGCAAATCTTATACACTTCATTATTTTATCACCAGTATTAGCTCCTACACACTATAAATATTTATCTATCATTATTAATATTTATTAGACATTCATTAGACTAGAGATTATCCAATAATGAATAATATTTCTGTAATAATTCATTTATCTATCATGTTTTTAAACAAACATTAAAACACAATAGGTAACCTGCAGCATCTCTGTCTAACCTGTTTTCACTTCATCTATCTGATTTTTACTTTTTGTCCATTATATATATTCCAAATCAACTTCTCTCTTTTCAAAATACATCCTTTTCTTTCAAGATGGTCATAAGTTTATTCCAGATTACTCTATCAAAAGCTTTTTCCAAATTCACAAAACATATACCAATTCATATAATACAAAATCATCCATGCACTTTACTACTGTTACACAATGTTTTATTTACCACCCTCTTTTACAGTTTACAGTTTCAATTGCCCCAGCAATTTAGGAGTTGAAGTTAGAAGATATAAAGTTCTGAAGAAGAGTGCTGTATTTGAATTTAGCAGTTGAAGTTAGGGAATATAAAAATTCTGAAGAAGATTGCTGTGGCAATCGAAACTGTAAAAAAAGGATGGTAAATAAAGCATTGTGTAACAGTAGTAAAGTGCATGGATGATTTTGCATTATATGGTCTACATTTGGCAATGCAATAAGAAAGAGTAGTGATATACCAATTCCTTTATCTTTTTCAATATATCTCTCTGCAATTGTTCTAACAACAATAGCTTTTGTCTCTCTGAAAACCAAATTATTTCTCTCCAATATAATATTATTCTTTCCCATAAATTTTTGGGATTTGATACTTTCAATAATATTTTTGAAGCATGAGATAAAACATTATCATGCATTCTTCATCTTTAATAGTTTTCATCTTTTTGTAAATTAGAATTATTATAATCCTCAAAAATATTAGGCCAAAGTCCACTATTATTCATCAAATTGCATAGCTCAACAATTTGCTTCATAGAAGTCTCCTCCAACTCTTTCACAAATTCTTTAGGTATTATAAAAAATCTGAAAGTTTTACCATTTTTCATATATTTAATTGATTAATTACTTTTTCTGCCAATATGTTTATACTTTGTTTATCTACCTTAATATCTTCTTCACTTTCAAGTTGATAATTAATTGCACCATATTTTCAATATATAATAAACTAGATATACTTAAGGAGTGCCAAAGCATGAAACCATGGTCAGAGGTTTGGGAAGGGGTTCCTGACAGAGATATTTTAAGTGCTGGCTCTGGCTAAGCATTTATCATAAAGCTTGTAGAGGAATTGGCAATCCTCATTGTTTATAACTTACAAGCTTAAGAGATAGGGTCATGTGATCTATGACTCTTATTTTGACTAGATATACTTAACTTCCTAACTTCAAAATCATTTATTTAGCCATTAAATTATTGATGACACTCAAAGTAATCTGCATTTATTCAGATTCCTTCAACATAAAGTTTTTCAGGGTATTGGTTACATGTTACAGATATTTTCACTTAAACCCAAAAATGCTTTGTGTAAGATCCCTGCAGTAAGGATTTTGTAAATAATGAAGAAAATAACTATAGAGGCATTAAAAGGTATCATATAGAAAGAACTTCAGGGCTACTTTGAAATGTGGGAAATATATTTAGACCAGTGCATTTCATCAAATAGTCAGTACTTTGAAAAAGATTCAATTAGTAACACCTAAAAATAAATGCATAATTTTTTATTACACAATTATGGTTCTTTTTGGGTATTCCCTTATAAATACATAAATTGGATTCTAAAAAAGTTGATATTATTTATATGTTTATTAAATTGGCTGTTTGAGTTCTGATTATAAATTTATAGTCATAATTTTTTTACTTATTCATTAAATTATTAAAACTTTCTTAACATAACATATTAATTTTATGAATATTGTTATAGATTAATAGATTTAAAATAATAGAAATGACTTCTTTTTCTGTTTGCCATTATATCCTTTGCCATAAGTCTGCAAATACCTCAGATCTTATAAGCATGGATATTTAAGTGATATTATTAAGAATCAAATTTAAATTAACATTACATGTAAGAGCAATTTCTATTCTTTGTAACACCTTTTTGAATAAATCACAAGTTAAATATGTAATTAATACAACATTTTTAACATATAACTAAGATAATGGAAACAATTTCCTTTTTTATGTGATTAGCAGGTTCACTGTTAACTTTTAAAAAGGCTTCACTATAAATGCAGTGAAATTAAGTATAAAATTGATAAATAAATATAATGTGCAGTTGAGGGTTAAAGTTTCAATCTAAATGATTGAGGATTTTTTTGGCAAATATTAAAGATGTATTTTTTTAACAGCCAACATTATCAGAAACAAATTATGAGATTGTTGACTTTCATTCGAAAAGTAAATATTTTTAAGTTGATTATTAACTGCACAGTACATAAAATCATTTTTCCTCTTAAAATAATTTACAATTACAATGCAGAATATTTTACAATTATTGTTAATGTTTGTATTTTTTGCTGTAAATAAAATAATGTTCATAAGAATTTTAATTCATAGAATAGATTGAGTGAATATATTTTACCCAATGTGCAGTGTAAAATTTAATATTAATACCCTTTGCTGTTATATGTGGCTGAAGTATATTTTTGATTACTTTCCTGAATGAAACTCTTTTTTTTTGCTTTTGTAGTGCATACAAATTGATGGGGATCACTATAGAATGTCTTTGTGTAAAACCTTTTTGCTAATTGGAGTAAAGGTGTAATTTGAAAGTGTTGTATGTATTGAAATTATGTATGTGACTTATTATGATTTATTCATAGGATAGTTATAATGAGTACAAATGACTATCCTACATTACACATTTCTCGACTCTTAAAGTGAAGTTTGTTAATATCTGATGATGATGTAAATTTGATATTTAATAACACTTGTTAATAACTCATCTTTATAAGATCTGGGGTATTGAGTATAAATGATCATTTTATACTTGTATTTTATACTTGCAGTCTTTTTGACAAAGTGAAGATGATACAATGTTATTGTCAGCATATAGAAAAGAAAATTGTTTACTTCTTTTTACTTATAAGTTCAAATATTGTATTTATTAACAATATATATTTGATTTATTGTGATTTACAGTAAGAGTATGAAAAAAAGTAAAACTAATTCTACTTCATGTTTTAAATTTATTAGCTGTTTTAAAATGAAGAGTTGTTTACATTTAGTGTTGATTTAAGTTTGACTTTAATAATACACCTGGGTCTCATTTTATGCTGTAGATAGGTTCCTCAGAAAACGTGCACAAAAGAAATCACACAAAAATAGACTTAACTTACCTTGAAAAATGGGGATAGGGGGTTGTAATTTTCAGAAATCGTATAAAAGCAAAGCAAGAAGGAAAAATTATTTTAAAATTCGCATTAAAAAAATAATGAAACAAAGTATGACTAATAAAAAATTTCAAATATTTGGAAAAAAAAAATACAAGACAAACTTTTTTTACTTTTTTTATTAACTACAGTATTTAATTTTTCATTTTTTTCATACACATTTTAATCATTAGCAGTTGTTTGGCTATTTGACAATATGCGTTTATTTGTGAAATGTTAAGAAATCAGATTCGTCACGTGACATCCAACTAGCGCCACTTTTAGTCTTGAGCTGTGTTCATGGTTTTTTGATTTTATATTTAAAAAATGAGATTGTAATCAAAACAAAAAGATTATAGATTATCATTAGAAAGATTATTTTCAGTTTATAAAATCAATAAAATCTTCATTATTATATATTTTAAAATTCTAAAAAATTATTTATTTCTGTTATAATTAACAAAGTATGTTTTAAAAGTTAAATTTTTTTGACTATTTATTGCAATATTTTTATATGTAAATATAAATCTATTATTATTATTTACTCATTAGTGTAAGTAGGTTATTTACATAGAAGCTAGCTTCAAGCCATATTCATGTTAGCTGCTAATATAACGTTATATTTTTGAAAAAAAAAAAAAGTATTTTAAGTCAAAATAAGTTATTAATAATTTAAATTTTTTGATATCTAATAAATATAGTGAAATATGAAAGATATTAAGAAGAAACACGAATCACATAACTTCAAAATTGCATTAAAATAATCCACATAAAACGAGACCCAGGTGTATTTATTAAATAGCACATTCCTGTAAAATCTGAGGTAGCAAATACAGTATAAATAATTGTTTTCTAGTCACATATTTTCTTACAAAAAAGAGTAGTACAATAATGTTGACACCATATGAAAAATGAAATCATTTTTATTATCTTACACATAATTTGATATAAGGAGCATACTAATAGCCCTAAACAAGGTTTTCAGATAAATGCCATAAAAGAAAGCATTTAAAATCTCTTTCTAGAATTAGCCCTATTCCCAAACTGATTTCAAATTAATGACTTTTGTTAGTGAGCTTGAAACCAGTTTGGGGATGGAGATAATTCTAGAAAGAGATTTTAAATGCTTTCTCTTGTGGCATTTATCGGAAAAGCTTGTTTAGGGCTATTAGCATGCTCCTTATATTAGATTTTCATTATGTTAAGTTACGTGATATATGACTTGATTTTATTACTATACATAATTTGATAATGTTATATTATTATTATTATTATTATTATTATTATTATTATTATATGAGTGTATAAACACATCATAATAACCGATATTTAAAACAAACAAATAGTATAACAGCAATCTATTATCAAAACAATATATTGCTGCTATTCTATTGGTTCATTTTAAGCATTGGCTGTGCTGATATCAATTACATATGATAACCAATTAGCTATGTGCACTAATTTAAACAAAGGGAGTAAATCAGTCTTCCTAGGCTGTGACTTAAAAGCCCTCTAAATATTGAACAAAGTATATATATATCACCAACGATAATAGGCAAAGGGGATAGAATGAGATGCTATTTAAACCATATGTTTTGAAAAATATAATCCAAATGCAAATAATAATCATTAACAAAATATTAATAATATAAAATCCATAAGTGTGAGTGGACTTAAAAGTGATCATCACCTTGATCTCATCCAAATAATTCCATAGAGAACCATCTGGATGTTCACACACACATGAAATCATGTACCATTATGCATAAACTAGTTTTGGGATAGTAAGGACCCTAAGGTCTATGAACAAAATAAAGACACATGCTTAATTCTTTTATTAAATAAATTTAATTGGGATAACTTTTGCATCTCTTAAAGCATGTCTGTATGATAAAATCAATAACATAATGATAATTCAAAGAACAGTTGTTTAGAAAAATAAAACAAAAGAAATTCAGAAAACATTTTAAAATAATTATTTAGTAAAATTAATTAATAAATAAAAATAAAAATGTAGAAAATCATATTGTGATAAATCTCACAGTTAATACATAATCAATTCTATTCATAAATCTCACAAGTAATTTTTCATATAACATATATAAATTTACTTTATTTTGATTCCTCTTAATTAATTAACATTTGATCTAAATTAACTAATCACTTATAATAATCAAACTATTGAAGAAAGAAAAATAACTTTAACATAAATCTTCCTTCTTTTCTTTTGAAAATGAGGATATCCTCATAAATTCTAACCCAGTAAAAGTAAATATTTTCAACAACAAACAACTAAAAAAATTATTCACTATTTTTAATTATTAAAGTGACGTTTATAAATGTATCAGGTGTACACCCTACAGTACTTCATTTTGATATGGATTTTTTCTTTTCAATTCCTTTATAGTTGACTAGTTGAATGTCTCTTTTTGTAGATTCTGCAGGTAATAGTTTGGTCAACCTCTTCACTGCAAGTTTTTTCTTGCTGTTTGTAACTTTCTCAATAGTTATTTTATCCATTTAGATCTTTTCTTCTTTTTTTTTTTTGTGGTTCCAAGTTTCTAGTTTAATAATTATTTTCATTTCATTTAGTTTTTTTTCGTTTTGTAACTCCAGATTTTTTGTTTAACAATTATTTTCATTTGAGGTTATATAAATTAAGACAGACATGATTTTGGATGGATCAGTACATAAGACTTGTTGCAAATATTTGTCAGTTATTTTCCTTTTATGTTTTAATGAAATTGATTGTCTAGTTGGGTCTGTAATAATCATCTTTTAATAAAAGCTTAGAATATGGCTTTTGAAAACTATAATATTGTACTACTTTGCAAACATCATTTGTCTTTTTTTAAAAGTCATCACAACTAATATTCTGCTGCCTAAACTCTCTTCTGTTTTTTAAAAACAGAAACTCTGATATCAGTGTTTCATCCAATTACAGTATTACTTCAGAAATTATTGTATTAAATCTTGATCAAGTGATTTTTTTTACAAGAAATTTTTTTAAAAAAAAATTCTATTTATATGTTAATTGAAAGACAAACTTCATATTTTCAGAGATAAAAATCCTAATCTCTTCTGTTTTTTTAATTAATTTATAAATAACTTAAAGGTATTAATCTCATTTTGTTTATTTTTTTTTTAAAAAAAAATTATAAATGAAAAAAAGCCTGTTTCTTTATTTACAGCTATATTCTAATAAAATGTTTAAATTTTTATTATTATTAAAACATCATAAATTTATCATATGTTTATTTCATATATGTAAATTTTTAGTGAGCTTAACCTATTTAACAATGAGTTATCCTGCAGCTAACATGAGAAGAAATAATTATTTTCAATGCATTAATGTAAAATGAGAAAATTAAAAGATAGTTTTTAAGACAATCTTATAAACATCAATACTTTCAAGTGGAATTTTCTGTTTTCAAATTTATTTCTCAATTCATACTTGTTAAAACTTATTTAAATAATCCATCTCAAAAACTAATTTACCCCAAGTAGAAAATAGTAATCCAATGGTTTTTTGTTGGGATATTCATATTGTGTGAGCACTGGAAATGATAGAATTGAGTCTTGATCCATGGATCTTCATCTCTTCCATTAAACATCATGTGACCACCATTCTCTATGCTTATATAAGCTTGTGTAAGTATAGATAATGGTGATCATGTGATGTTTAGTGATTTAATACCAATCCTGCCCAATAGGAGGATAGTGTCTGTGGTTATTAAAAAATCAAAGACATCAAACTGTATAGATGCTAAACTAGATCTATATGATTATACAAGAGAATGAGCTTGAACTGAAAACAATAATGGGACTCATAGATTTATAGTTAACTAAAAAGGTAAAAGATGGCTGCTAGAGGGTTGCATTAAGTCCTAAGATTTAAGTGCAGTGCTCTAAAATAGAAGGCTTTACACTGATGAAAGCCACAAGGTAGAAACCAGTCTGGAGATATTGGATGAATAGGCACTAGATAAGGATTTTTACCCTCCATCCATTGATTACTCTAGCTTGCACTGAGTATCACTACTGTATGAAGAGTTTTGCCTCTGTGTTAACAGCTTGTATAAACATAAAGAATGGTGATCATATAATGTTTCAGTGGTTCAATACCAATTCTGCCAAATAGGATGAGTATTTGAGGTTATTAAAGGATCAATGACACAAAAATGTATAGATGTAGATCTGGATCCAGTTCTATATGACTATACAAGTGATTGAGCTTGAATTGAAAACATTGTTTTTATTATGGACTCATAGTTAAAAGGTAGCTTCTAGAGGGTTGCATTAGATCCTAGGATCTAGGTGGAATGCCCTTGAATCTAAGACTTCTCACTGATGAAAACCACAAGCTAAAAAACTAGTTTGGGGATATTGGATGAGTAGACATTAGGTAGAGATTTTTTGCACAAACATTCTTGCATCCTTTGATTATTCTGCCTTCTATTATTGTATATAGAGTTTTGAATGTCACTGTGTATTACAATAATGTTAATTAATTTGATTAAATATTAATAACCAATTTTTTATTTTCATTTCTTTTGTTGCAGACACAGAATTTTAAATCATTTCATTTGACTAAATATAGAAATATGTGGTTAATGCTATAAAAAGAATTTTACAGAATCGATGATTTTCATGATAAGAGCTAAATAGTAACTTTGTTTATTAATTCATTTTTGTAATATTTATGTAGAACAGGGGATTCAAATTTTATTCTTTTTTCTTAGACTGTATTTGTTTATTTCTTGCTTATTAACAGGTATTCTTCTATCCATTCTACTTTAATATTTATATTTTTAATTTATATATATTTCTTATAACACTTCTTTCATATACACATCAATGCAAACAAATTTTCTTAACCTTCTTTATTTTCCTTACAGTTTCGACTGTCCAGCAGTCTTCATCAGAGCTCTAATCTTCACTGCTTTAATTTACTGTAATAAATAGTCTATTATTTATATAGTACACACTGCATGTGTAATATTATAAAGACTGAACAAACTTCCAGTCATACACTTTTACAAATTTACATGCACTCACTTGTGAGCACAGTTTGAAAAGTATATCTGTATGTTTATGCTTAGAATTTAGCCAACCTTTGCTCACTGTATTAAAACTAGGACTACAATCTATTGTGTGCCTGAGTTATAAATTATTAATTGAATTGTACAAACTTGTATATTCTGTAAACTTATGCTTTTTAAGTCAATGCTCATGGGTGAGTGCATATAAATTCATAAAAAGTGCATGTCCAGAGTTTGTTCCCTTTTCATAATATTTATATTTTGAATATTAGGGTTTTCTCTTTAATATTCATAATAATATTTTTTAAGGATAAAAAAATATATACGTTTACCCATGTCATCCATTATAAAAATATATAAATAAATGCATTAGTTATTTAACAGCAGTTGTTGTAATAGTACAAAAAAGATTATTTCAATAATGTTTTATTATCCTTTTCCGTGTAAATATATATGAGAGTGTTACCATATGCAACAAACAATAATAAAATTGTAAATAAATGTTAAAATTAAAACATTTTTCTATTCAAATTTAAATGCATGTAATATGATGGGTTTTGGACAATTTATCTACTTAGAGGCAAATATACTGCGTATGAATTCTTCAATAAGAAGCTTTTGGCCACATTGGGATAAGACAAAAAATGATAGCAGGCTAATAGTAATAAAACTAGCAACAAATAATATATTAATTTTTTAGTTTTATGTTTTTCCTTTAAAGATGTAAATAATATTTTCTGTTTTAGACTTTTTATTTCTAAGTAATGAAAATTGTTTCAAGGTTGTTTTTTTACCCCCCCCCCCCCGCCGCTATAATTATATCTGATTGTGCGCAAGGATATACTGTATTCTTATTACTGGAACTTGGGAAAATCAATGGCAGAGAAAATTATATATATAGTTCCATAGATAATTCCTTTGATAAACTATTTTTTTTTCTAATTTTGCTTATCTAAATTTTAATAGGTAGACTTATTCTTTTTAAATATATATTTTAACGCAATATTTTTATAACAATATTAATAACTGATTTAAAAAAAATATAATTTCAATACAAATGCATTCCTTTTTTGCAAAAAGTTGCATAATATTATACATATTGTTTACTTTCTATCGAAGTTATTGTATATATTTCATTGCAATTAAATGAAAACATTCAAATTTAAATAAAGTTAATTAAATTAATTATTATTATCATCATTATCTTTATTATTAGTAATTTATATTGTTTAATTTGCCATTAGTCTCATTAAAAATAATTGGGATAGCTCAAATGTAGATGAAATTTATGTGGAAGTTACTGGAACCCCCCTGAAAGCTATATGTAGATAATACAACTCTGCCAATAAACGCAAAGATACCGAATGTTAATATATAGAATTCATGCTCTGTGTTGTAGCAGGTCAATAAATTGAATGCATATATGTAATCCAAAATAAAGTACAGGTGGTCTCCTTCTGTACTTTTATGTTATTGATGTAGTTGTATTAGTTTACAAAAAGCTTGCTGAAGAGGTTCACAAACTTCTGCATAAGTTTAATTATTATATTGTAAATTTCTTGCTGAAGATTTTTCTTATTTGAGATTTTTAAATGATTGCAACTTGAATTATTATTAATTTTTATTGCAAAAATAATATAAAGAGCAAAGATTAAAATTAAAAAAAAAAATTTCACTGCATGCATTTACATATCATTTCAATATATATAGAGAAATGATTTGTAAATATGTTACAGATTTTTCATGTAAGCATCGATGGAAGACTTTGCCAGACTGAGTTTGATTCTAAGCAATGCTTCTCAGTAATACTGTTCGTTTAAAACAAGAGATTCATTTTTTTTTTTTATAAATTGTAAAGTCATTAATATTTCAATTAATAATTGTATAATGGAGTCGCGTGAAAACATGGCTTTCAAAGTATAATTGTACTTTGATAATAAATCTAGTTGTATGAAAATTTACATTCTATTAATTTTGACAGATGTGATTGACTATTGAATACTTAGGATCTTTTTTATAAGTGAAATTAACTGTAAAGTTCTTTTCATTTTATGATTTTTCAGTTCAGCGAAGACATATTTTCATTTCAAAAATTTATTAGACATTACACACGTGTGTATATATATGAATAAATTGTATATATAATACATTTATATTTAATATTTTTACCGGTTAATATAGATGTAAATTAATTAGTAAATCGGATCACCGTTATATATACGAAGTTAAATCCACAGCCAAGGTATATCCATGTGCAACAACCAATCAGACACGGTTCTGCAGGCTTAATTAAAACAGTACTAAACTTGTCCAAGCCTACTTGGTGGATTGGACAGATTTGCTATTGTTTTTATTCAGTCTGCAAAACCATTTTCGATTGGTTGCTACACATCAATATACCTTGGCTTTGGATTTAATTTGGTATGTGTAATATTTACTAATTAATTTACATATTCTGAAGAACATTTATGTCAATGTATACCAAAAATATTAATATATCATATATATATTCTCGTGAATTTTTTTATATATGTATGTCATAAAAAACATGAGGAAAATTTATGTATAATTAAGTTTGGAGCATTGAAAATACATAAAAATAAAATCAGACTTTCAAGTTCCCTACAACCATCCACTCCATTCTATACGAACGATGCACATGACCACATACATGTGAAACAGATAAATAATCTTCAGTATAAGTATTTCATGCTCCACACCATCATTTCTCACAAATATATGTAATCAGTGATCAGTTTATATCAAGACAGCAAATCTTCATATATTAATGGATAGACTTCAATCTTCTACACCCTCCAACTCAGTCAGATTATCATTGAAAAGCTGATGATAGAACATTCAAAGCCTTGATGATGCCAACGTTATTGTCATATCCATGTTGACTTTAAGTCACTCTGATCTCTCATTATAGAACCTTAATATGTCCATTTAAATACACAGAAGAGGTATGGGCAGAAATTTATATTAAAAAATATACCTATATTTAAATATTAAAAATAAAGTCAGTGGTAATACACAAAAAATAAATCAGAATGAAAAAAAAGTATATTATTTAACCATGACAGTGTTAGAATAGTAACAAAACCAAGTTTACAGCTATCAAATGAGAAATAAAGAATGAATTATTGATTAAATGATATTTAGCAAATGGAATAAAATTGTATAGTTTTTGGTAGAACAGTTGAATTAAAAAAATGGATGGTATGAAAAATGAAGTTTTTTAAATGTCAGTTCAATGCCTCATATAGAACAATCCTCAATTCGGTTTAGAAGAAACACATGTATAATATTTAATGCTCTACAATTTGGATGTATATAATTATGATTCCTCAGCATTTTTTTTGAAGTCAAGTTCTTAATGAAAAATAAATCTTCATATTTGTGATGTCTAATAGAGTTTAAAGCAAAAATATGGCATTGCTGACCAGAAAAATGTTATAAAAAGTACTTTTCCTAATTGATTTTGTTTCCAAACAAAATCTTTCAATGATCATTGGTCAATTGTCACTGACTAATTAAAGAAATTTAAATGTTTTGATTCATCATAAGCTCATTTGCATTTTCAATGATGAGATGAATTCCTAAGGAAACTAGAATTCACTACATAACAATACAACTATATGTTATTTGTATTAAATACATGAAATCATGATTATTTAAGGTAACTAAAGGCTATTTTCACATTAGAAATACATGGCTAGCATACAATTGAAGTAGCAACAATTATGCATGGAAGGGTTTTATGAATTTTAAATATAATCTAGATTATTTAAAATACTGATCAGTCAGGTTCTTAACTTCTGTATAAACGATGGATCAGTAATCTGTATTTTGTTTTTTTCCCCTCCATACTGTGATTAATTTTATATAAATACCATGTGTGTATGTGGGTGTGCATGAAGAGATAATTAATGATAAGTGTCTAGATTGATATGAATAATTCAGTAATAAGTCTAGTTTTATTTTAAAAAATATTTTTTTGGCAAGTTCTAGTTTATGACAGAGTTAATCTACATATTAAGGCATTGCATCATTTAAAAAAACCAGAAGTTCCTTGGTTGATTTTTGCTTGAGGTGTGCTACTATGGTCATTTTATAGCTGAGAGGAAATTTTGCATCACTTGATTTCCAAAGCATTTGGGCATATGCTTATTTTTTTATGCCGCAACCACCATTTGCAATAAGCCTATGTATAACCTGCTGGATGGCATTTTAGTTTGCGGCATATTCATGTTGTATAACTAGTAAATGAGTGATGTCACATAAATGGAACAGATACATGATTATAATGTGTGCTCTATGACATAGGTAGAGAAAACAAAATAGCTCAGTATGAGTAGAAGTTTTTCCAATAGCTTCTCTTAAGCAAAAAAATAAATAAGATGGTTGTTGTCAACAAAAATTACTATTTACCTAGTGGTGAGAACTTGATATGTGTTCTACTCATGTTAGCTGTTAAATAATAAAACAAAGAAGTTTAGATCCGATTAGAATTTGAAAAGAATCCCAGTTTACCTGTTCATTCTTGAACTCAGTTCATAGAAATGATGCAGGGTTGTTTAATATATATACTTAAATCACCATTTTAATATTGCTTTTAATAAGTTTTATATTTTTAGTACATTTCTTTAATAAAGTCACATATTTGTGTTTAAAATTAATAAATCTTCAGAACATTATACTTATTTAGCTTGAAACTGTGTATATAGTCAATTTTATTGATTTCAATTTGGATCATGTTAAACAAAATTAATCTTGCATTTTTATTTTAATCTAATGATAATAAATTAGATTTTTTTATATATAATAAAACATGTGATGTGATGTGATGTATTTGGCTTCTCCTTAAACGAAGTCAAGAATATCTCACCAACTATGCCCAGATAAACCTGTTAGCCACTTTATTTTCCATTCCCCACTCTAAGTCTTCCCATATTCTGCCCCATCCCATTTCCACAACATAATCTTTGTCAACTCTATGGCCTTTAAATCTAAATCCCCTTTATCTTTTCGCAAACCCAGCATAAAAACTACTAACTCACTTTCTGTATTGTCACTTTGTTCATACCTATTCTCCCATAACTTCATTATCTGTACCCTTTCTGCTTTCAAGCCTTTACATTCAATCAACAGATGCCTAATATTTTCTATACTGTCCTTACACAATTTGCACGCTAAATCACCCATAGTTTTCCATTTACATGTATACTCTCTTGTTGCTAAAGATCCCGTTCGAGCCTTAAACAATAAACTACTTTCCTTACTATTATCATAAATTAACTCGCTTCCAATATTCCGTTTACTTCTATATATATTTAAACTCTTCTTACCCTCCATACTACTTCTCCATCTCTCCAACTCCCTATTTTTTATTAATGCTTCTATTCTTTTATCCCATTCCTTACCACTATAACACTCAACAATCCTCCTAACACAATCATCCCACCTTTTATATAAGTATACTGATATAAATTCTTTATCCAAATCTTTTGCATACCGCATTACCTTTCTCATCCATCTTGTTACCTGCCCTTTACTCATAACCCAATTAAACACTATTTTGGCTATTCTTTTACTATCCATAAACTGCAACCTACCAAACATTTTCATTTTACTTTTTGCATCTCTCATATAGAAACTTGACCATCCCATTTTTCCTTGAATTGCCTTCTTTGCTGTCCACATCTCTGCATCTAATGCATGTCTTCCTACTTCCCTTTGTACTTTCTCTAAATAATCTAAAATCCTTTTACTAACACATAATGCATCATTACCATATGTTAACCCTGCTACTGCAACTCCCTTCCATACAATTCTAGCTACATCATATTTATTATATGAAAATACTGTTAGTTTCTTTACCAAACCTTTTCTTTTCTTTGCTTCATTTACCAATTTTTTCTCCCATTCAACCAAGTAATTTTCCTGATTACATAAGATGATTCCCAAATACCTATATCTATCCACCACACTTAATTTTATATCCCCCCAATAAAAAAACTACATCCTCTCTTTCCCCAGTATTAACCATCATTATATTTGATTTTTCTTCACTAAATTTAATCCCCATCTCTTTACCCACCCTTGCACATGTCCTCAACATAATATCCATATCTTCTCTTCTTTCTGCACATAAAAAGATATCATCTGCAAAAAAAAGACCCGACAAAGTATATACTCCTTTGCCACCTATTAATGGTATCTCTACCCCTCTTCCTAGTCTTTCTATTGCTTTTTCCATTTCACTCAAAAACAACAAAAACAAAATCGGTGACATAGGGCATCCTTGCCTTAATCCCACTCCATTTTTAACTTTAACTGATTCTATACCCCCTAATTGGTAAGTATAATAATTATTTTCATATAATTTCTTAATAATATTTACTAAAGCTTCATCCATTCCCAAATTGGCTAATCTTACCCATAATCTATTTCTATTTACTCTATCATATGCTTTCTCTATATCTATAAAACTCATATATAACGATCTACCTGAATTCCTACTCATCTCCATAAGTTGTGTAACTACAAACAAACTATCTCCTATATGCCTATCTGACCTAAAACCTCCTTGCATTTCCCCCACTACATTATTCTCTTCCATCCATTTTACAACTCTTCCAGCTACCATATATGCGAAAACTTTATATAAAACTGATGTTACCGCTATCGGTCTATAATTATTTAACTTTCTATGATCCTTACCCTTTCCTTTAAATAATAATCTTATTCTTGTATTACTCCAACTACCCGGAAAAACTGTCTTCTGTGCCATCTTATTAAAACATGATAATAACTTTGCTTTTGCTCTATGCCCTAAATTCATTACCATCTCTGCTGCCCATCCATCTAAACCTCTCGCCTTTCCACTTTTCAATCTCTTTCCTGCCTCATTCAATTCATTTTTTGTGAACCTAATATTCCCACTACTAACTGCTTTCATGTTTTCTATCACTAATTCCTTCACATCTAACATCTTTTCTATATCCATTACATATCTATTTAAGATTTTCTCTAGCTTGCCTCTAGAGCTACATTCTATTCCCTCATCATCTATTAATACTATCTCTCTTTCCCCTACATTTCTCCTTTTAATGTAATTCCAAAATTTTTTACTCCCATCTCTTCCACTTTTATTAATATCCTCCAACAATTTATTATTTAACTTCATCCTCTCTCTATAATTATCCATTTTAGCTAGCTTCTTCTTTTCTAAGTACTTTCCCCATTTAGCATTAATATCATTTTCACTTTCTTTATTCTTAATAGCACACTTATATTCTCTGCATGCTTTTTTCCTCTCTTTTACACTTTTACTAACTCTCATTTTTTTATTACTTTTATTCTTCTTCATATTCTCGACTAAAACCCTATTTGCCACTTTTTCTACTTCACCACACCAGTCCTTATACTCATCCCCAACCAACTGCTCCATGGTTTCTTCAACTTTTATTTTATATTCTTCCAACTTATTCTTATCATTCACTCTCCATCCACATCTTTCACTATTATTTCTACCTTTATTTCTATCCTCCATCACATTACTAACCATTTCTATTACAATAAAGTTATGATCACTATTACACACTCTCTCTTCATTATCAAACACCTTAATTTTTCGTATTTTATTCATTCCCTCTTTCTCTACCAATACATAATCTATTGTGTGAAATACATTATTCCTAGACCATGTGTATTGTCCATCATATACATTTGATAAATTCCCAATGCTCAAATTAACTCTTTGACAAAATTCCTTCAAAAACTGACCATTCTTATTATCTACATCAGCAATTTCTTCAATATGCCCATTCATATCCCCTATAACCATTATTCTCTTCCCCTTTTCTTTAAAACTCTGTATATCCTTAACTAGGCATTCATATATACTATTGTTCCACTCCATTACAGTTTGACTATCTCCAGTGGCGATATACACTATAGCCACCATCCATTCTTGTCTACCCAACCTTATTTCAAACCACAAATGTTCTTGACATTTAACAGTATTTAAATTTTTTTTCGATATAACACCTATACCACCACCCCTTTTTTTTTTCTTTTCTATACCCTGCCATACTACCTCTTCCAAAATAGGTTCTTCTTCTTCTCTTAGATGAGATTCCACTACTGCTAATACCTCAAGACCTTCATTTTCAATTGCTTTATTTAATTCCAGCCATTTTTCTGGTCTCCTACCACCTTGCATATTCAAAAACCCAATTTTAACAATTTCTTCTTTCCTAACTACTCTTTTATAAATTCTTTTGCTTCCTTCTTCTCCATTACATTTATAACAAACTTTCTTACCACTAATCTTACAAAACCATTCCCTCTCCACATCTACACTTATATCTAAATCAATCATCTTTTACTTATTTCTTATATCCCCTCCATTCTTCTTCTTTTTGATAATATTACAATTTAAAAGCCCACCCTCCTTTAAAGGTTTCCCGAATTATATTCTTTAAATATCAGACTCCCTAAAACTTCACTTCCTTGTTTTCCTAAGTGCAAACCATCTTTACTATACAACTCCCTCTTTCCAATAAACCAATCCCATACATCCACAAACACGACATTATTTCTCTCACACAATTTTTTTACTCTCTCATTTATAGAACATGCCCTTTCTAATAAATGCCTCTCCACTCTACTGCCATCTATAGCAAGGTTGGATAATCAGTGATTGCATAATAACATTTAAATTTTCACTGCCATATTGGTTTTGGGATTTATAAGACTTGGGATTCACAATTGGAAATAATGTAATTATGCACATTGCAAACACTTATAACTCCATTTTATTATTCAAACTAAAAGCTTACAAAATTCCTTTAATCTCATTGATAAGACAAAAACCATAAACTGATTTGAGGATAGTGATTTAAACACACTGTCCTCTCACAATCACTGTTTAATCAAACTTACTATAGATGTCACTAGGATGGAAAACTGCTCTTGTTTTATTATATATATAAATTGTGTAAGATAAATAACTAAACAATTTATTATATATTCTAATTAAATTCTTAAGCTTATAAAAGTAGAAAAAGAATCTGTTATATGTTATTACTTTTAATATCTTTACACAATAAATTTTTAACACCAGTGTATTTATTGTTTTGTTTACTTAGGCTTATTTTCATTTAAAAACATCCATCTAGCAGCAGTCATATTATTGACATTCCACAGATGATGAATAATAAAATGATATTCATATGTGAGGATTAACTTCTAATAACCAAAAGCAATCCTGAATCAAGAATATTTGCTGCTATCTTGAAAAATAAAATCTTAGTTTGTCAAAACCAGGCATATTTTTCATTATAAACAATCATTTCTATCTCATCTTCATGTTCTTTATCTTACAATCTTCATTCAGTTAACTATATATAAGTCCCAGTTGATAGAATTTCTTATGCCATTGGTTACTTACATTAGTTACATTAATGATAATGTGTATTTGTGCAATCATCATAAGTATATACAGAACAATTATGAATCCATTTTTTCTTCTGTTTTATGCCTAAGTCCTCGGTGTCAAAAAAGCAACAGTGTAAGTAGATTTGGAAAACTTTAAATTCCTATTTGTCATCTTTGCATAGTGCTATACAATCATTAAAATCACTTTCAAACTGGATTTCAGACAAGAGTTTCAATGTGGAAAATAATGAATCTTTAGATGACTCTGTTTTAGGAATTCTTTGCCAATATAAAAACGAAAGAGCATTAAAAAGATGACTAAAATGGCTTAAATCACATATTTTAACTAGTTCGGCTTCCCAGAAAGATCAGTTATAATCATCAGTATTGAGAAACGTGATAGAAGAGAAAAAAAAAATCGGGATTCCAATAAAGATGTGTTTTATTATGTTTACATGAAATACATGCACATAGTTCTATATGATTTTCTCAAAACATAAATAGAGATCATCATTTGCAATTGAGTAGCTGTCAAGGTTTATGGACTGATATAATTAGTCTTAATGAATCTTTTAGAAAAAATTAATTGAACAGATAGATGGTTGAAAGTTTGTTTTAAAACAGAGGATCATTGAATGAAAGATTATTTATGTTGAATTTCCTGTGATGTTTAATTTGATATCTTCAGTTATTGGATGTCTTAAATGTATCAAAGAAAGCCTAATAATATTAAACTTCACCTATGCAATGCTACTTGAGCCTATTTTATTAATGGCTGTTCTCAAGTCTTAGATTCATACAGTTTAGAATAAGAAAGCTCTTATTCCTTCATAGGTAACATTATTACATAACCTGCTGAAAAGACCACTTTTTTTCAGGCAACTTTAATACAAGTGTTAATATTTAGCTATGCAAATTTATATAAATCTGCCTTTAATGAATTTTTCCACAATAGAGGGATTGACACACTTTGTTTAAGAGAGAAATTCTGTGTAAAGGATTTTGGATTAATCCACACTCAAAACAAAGGTGTATAGTCAATTATATTGAATTTATAAATAAAATTGCAAAATAGATTGATGTTCCATGAAAATTTATAAGTTCTGATTGTGGAAAGATCATACTTCTAAATTGAAATGAAAGTTGCATTAAAAATGTAATAAACTTATTCATATAAATTTAAGTGCTGCTTTTTTAATGCCATTAAGCAATAAAATTGCCAATTTGGATTTTCATATGAGTTAGAAATCTTTTAGAGTATATTATGAGTACAAGCATATCTCATATTGGGATTTCTAAAATGAAGAATCTTCATTAGTTCTCTGACAACAATTCTTTTTGGCATTTTCTATTGGAAAAATAAAAAATTGAATACAGAGCTTCATAAGCTACATAGAGATTTAAATGTTCAATAATTAATAAAAATATTTAAAAGAATAGATTGGTTAAGACTGCATAGGAAATAATGAAGGAAAATATATAGATATAGCCAAGGAATAAATAGATATACCCACCATATAAGAATACAATATATTTGATGTATAATCAAATATGATTTGTATATACTTCAAATGTCATCATTATTATCATAATTTATTATTTGCAAAATCAATGAGTAGTAAGTCTATCCATTCATTATTCAATTCTCAGCCTGATTACATAACATGTAGTTTATTTACATATATGATTGTGAATCATCTAATGCATAAAAAAGAATTCGAAGTATTCTCAAGTTGCACTAGACCATGAGTAACTTATTACGATAGAGTAATTGCTTAAGAAATGATAGAGACCAACAAATCAGTCTTTTGAATCAAGAAGAATGTAATGCTGAAGATATGGAAGCATTCTCATTTTTAAACCAAAAAAACTGATTTATGATAACTAATATTACTTTTATAGTCAGTCTAGATGAATAGAGTTATTATTTCTAGGGAAATATAAACTATTCATCAATATAACTCTATTAAGATCATACATTAACAAATCACACTATGCATATGTGGTTATATCTGGGGCTGATCTAGGGTCTGATCAATATTACACCATGAATATTGCATTTAATAATGAAATTAAGTAAAAAAAACCCATTTGATTAGAAGATAAATATGTATTTGACAAACATATGAATTCAAACTAGTTAATTTGAACATATATAATTATGGCATAGTTATATTGATTTCTTTGTTTTATTTGTGTTAATGAATATATTGTTGATTTTTGAATCCATTTTATTTTCTTTTTATCCTAATTTTCATATACTTATAATTTTTGTCCCTGATTAAGAATATTTAATATGTGCAATCATCATTTTCCATGTTATACTTTGTCCTAGCTAGAATTTGGATGCAATAATAGGAAAGAGTTAATAAAACATGGCAGAAAGATAAGGATCAAGCCCATAGATTAATCCTTCATCAAAGGGTAGTGTCCAAATACCATGCCATCAGCATTAAGCATAATTAGACTACCTTTTACCAATTATCTGAGATTAAAATATTACATCTGGAAAATGTGATTATTTTTGATCTTCGTTAGTATCTTGAAAGATAACTGCCATAACATCACATAACCCTAAAATTTTCCCATATGACTCAGCTTTTCATCACATTTTGCTGAATATCATCAGATAATTGATTTCATATGCTATCTGTAATGCTTCCTCATTCAGTATACATATAATAGATTGAACCATTTTCATTAAGATATATAATGTAAAAGATATTGTATAGAGTATATAATTTATTTTATTAGATTTATTATTTTCAATTTCTTAGTATCTTATTTATGATTATCAAAGTTATAGCACTTCAACTTTAAATAGAATTCCATTGTTCTTTTTTTATTAAAACACTATTGGTTCTCTGATTCATTGGTACTTTTTTTGTGTGCAATAAACCATGCTTCTTTCAAATTGTTTCCTTTCTATCATTTTTCTTCTCAAACCACTTTAACAATACTTGTATCAAACCCATCCTAGTGTTATCTTTTATGATTATAAAATATTGGTTTATTTATAGAATTATTTTTTGTTCTTCTATATAGGTAAAGAAACGGTAGAAAACCAAAAATTAAAGAGTCATGGTGTATTTCACAAAAAGAACATAAATGATCAGAGCTGATAATATTCAGATAATCAATAATTTTTTTAATATTATATAAAGTTGAATTATTATAATTTTGATAATCATGAATGGAATGTCAATGCATTGAGCATCACATGATCACCACCTCTTATACTAGCACATAATTGTTTATAAACAAGGCAAAACTCTCCATACAGTAGTGCCACCCTGTGCCAATTAGAATAATCAATGGATGCTAGAAGGCTTGTGCATAAAACCCCTATCTAATGCCTACTCATCCAAAACTAGTCTGGGCGTATTGGATGAGTAGGCATTAGATAGGGATTTTATGCACAAGCCTCCTGGCATCCATTGATTACTCTAGATGGCACAGGGTGGCACTACATATGGAGAGTTTTTCCTTGAATGTCAATGCATGAAAACATATAAATATTAAATTATATATTTTGTTAGTGTTTTTTATATTATATTTATATCAATAATTTTAATGGGATTTTTCCAAGATTGTTTTATATAATTCGAGAAATGAAGAATGAAGAAAGTTTAGATATAATTTAAGACTGCTAGATGGCAGTATCATGGAAGGTAGTTAATCCATATAAAATAAATTTAATTTTTTTTCCTAATATTTGAATAAAATTGTTTGCGAATTCTAAATAAAGTCTTATCATTAGTGAAACATATATATGCAAACAACTTGTTAGTAGTAACGCAGAATTAGACAACATAGGTTAGTAAATTACACAATGTTTTGAGTATTATTCTCCATTCTTCTTCATATGCACAGTAACAGTATTCACATACAAGTTGAACTCGTACCTTTAGATTCCTGATTATTGAATTTAAAGCAAAGCTCTAACCAATTGAGCAAAGTTTCAACTAGATGAGAAATTGTGAAGTGAATGAAAATTAAATTATAAGAGTAAATAAAATAAAAACATTTTAAAATAATTTTTTGGGATATGTCAACTGCATTAATTAAATAGTTTCACCCAAATAAGCATATTATAAAATTGCTCTTTTAAATCACAAACTATTTTGTTCAATTGGATTTTAACTACATTTAGTTGATGGCAGAAGTGAAGTATATATTTGGCTTATTTTTAAAATTGCAAATCAGAGTCCATCTTCTCAGAATCTTGTTTAAAAATTGCCAAAAACATCAAAGAGAATCCTATCTTTATGTTTGTTTCATAAAAACCAAATCTTGAAATGATAAAATTTAACTTTATGTAAGCCATTTTTAAATTTCATAATTATGCTCTGCTTTGAAGTGTCATTACACATTTCCCCCTGGGTTATCAATCTACTATTATACATCAAACAATGAGAGTTATTGATTGTGATACAAGTAATATATTTCTCTTTTTATTGTTATTTATGACATCACAATTTAGAATTATTAAACAAACATTTAAAAAGTGATTAATAAATGCAAAGAAGGAGCTCAAACAGCTTTCAAACAGTAATATTGACATTGAAGATCAGATAAACACATGTATACTGTATCATTTGATGAAGATTATAATTTGGTAACCTTATATTCCTTGTAGAAAATTTTAGGCCAAAATTATATGCTTATAAAAATGCTTACAAATGAATGAAGTATCACCATATGTTAGACTTAAAAGAAAATGTACGATACATTATTGATAATCAATTAAAAATCATTATGGAACTAAACATTATGTCATGATCAACATTATTGATATCTGATATATATCCATATGTACACATAAATGACTTGTAAGTACACATAAATGACTTGTAAGTAACTTTCTCCCAGTGAGTTATGTATACATATGTATTACTTATATAATAAAACTAATAATGCCCAAGGCTAGATAGGTAATTTATGTAAATACATGAAAACAGTCAACATTTAATACCAATATCAGTATCAATCAATAATCTCAACCTTTTTTTATTAAGTCAATCTCCTTTTAACAATAACAAACAGTAGAAATCCACTTTTATTTATGGTTTAATATGTTTATAGACACTAAAGATTGCAACTTGTCTGTAGAGAATAAAATTATTGATAGAACTAATTATATTTACTTGTTTAATGAGTTTATTTAAACTTCTCTGTATTAATAATTTCATTCTATGTGATCAAGTTGCAATCTTTGCTAGCTATATAAACATATATCCTAAATAAAGGTGGATATTCACATTTATTGTTAAAAGGAGGTTGCCTTGAGATGGATATTGTTTGTGATGACAGCTTTCATGTATACTTATGTGTACAGATTTATCAAGACTTACTGTTAGCTGCTTAATTTAAATAAGATTGAACTTAATATACTTTGTGTATAAAACTACAGTTGAACTATTTCTTTTTTTTCTATTCACCAAATACCATTTTGTAAGCATTAAATTATTTAATACATTCCCAATTTTTTAAAAAATCTGAATTCTATACCCTTTAAATCTTGAAATGAATCGGTTTTAAAATAATTATATTTTAAATTATCTAGTAACTATAGTTTAAGCACACATTTCTTAACAACATTTGCTTAATCATTTTTTTATAGTTGCATTTTATTACAAAAATATAATCTTACAATCGTCTAAATTGCAGTTAAGATGATGACTGATTAAATTCACACCTGATCTATATCATTACTACCAATTTTTTAATATTTAATTATGATTACTAGTATTTTTTGATTAAGCATTAATTTTTCTTTAATAAACATAATGCCCCAAAAATGAATTCATTTTTAGTATGTCAAATAGCTGCTATTCGATTTTCAATCCTTTAAGACAATAAAATTGTTTTAACCACTGGACCATAGATTCTTGATGTTAATTCTATGTTTTATTTTTATTGCTATTGATTACAAACAAATGTATTTATGTTAAGTTCATTTTTTCTCTTTTATTGTTCTAAATATTAATTTAAATTTATTGATTTATAGATAAATTAATCAATATATTTATATAATAAATAAATTTATCATAGTTTGATTATGTTAGAAATATATTTTTGAAAAAATTAATGTCTATGTAATACAGTAAATGTATTTTATAAATTTAATACAATTTTTCTTCGATAAACGGTTTTTTAAATAGATACATTAATAATAAAATTAAATTATAATGCTTATTATCTTTCTTTTCATATGTTAGTCTACTGCAGGGGTCCCCAACCCTATGCCCGTGGGCACCACTGTGCCCACAAACCATTTTATGTGTGCCCGCCACTATCCTAATACGATAAAAAAATATTTATCTGATACAAATAAATTTAATTTTTAAAATTTCTTATAAATTATTGTATTATATTGTAATCAAATTGTAGGGCATACTATATTTTTACAGTGTAAATAAATATTTTTTTGTACTATGTGTATTATTAACAATATCCAACTATAAATTTACATTGAAAAAATAAATGGTGCCCGCCATCTGGCAGTATTATAGAATGTGCTCTTAAGTGCAAAAAGGTTGGAGACTCCTGGTCTACTAATTCATATTTGTTATTTCGGTTATAGTAAAACACTTTAAATCAAGGATAGTCAAACTTTTCTGACCTTGGGTCATATGAACTTTTGTAAGGATTCAAGCTGGTCACTGTCAAAAAATATTATTACTTTCTGATACATACATACTCATGTTAAAGGAAAATATTACAATCTTGCTGGTAAATAAGTTTCTATTTTTAATGAACTTTTACAAAATAAAGTTTTAAAATTTGTTTTGGGCAATTTTAGCACGATGTCTGGCATCAGATGTACCTACCTCTCTCTGTGTGAATATATATATTTATTGAATTTTGTTTCCACAATAACTCAAAAATGAAACAAAATTTTACAGGAAGATTTTTTGTGGGCTATTGTTTGACAACAATATCCTTTTTTAGGAACTTCTGGTTTAACATAATGCAATTCCTGGTTTATTAGTAAGTTGAAATAATGTAACAATGAAAAAATTGATTTGATAAAAAAATGTTCAGATTAAAAATTTAAGACATTTTTGTCTGAAACAATTTTCAAAAATTCAATGTTTTCAAAATGTATCAATAATTAGCAGAATTTATAACATGTGGTAATTCATTAGGCCAGCATTGCTCTGTGCAGTTTGGCATAGTTGGTCAAGTGAATGTCTTGGAATTGGGAGGTTCCAGAATCATTTCTGGCACTCACAGGTCCAGCACTCAAATTTATTATGATCTCCAGAATAATAAAGCCATATGAATTTATTTTTAAGCCTGCATTTTATGAAAAACTTTATTTGACACAAATTACATAGAATTATAAATCTAATATTTTTTGTTTAAAGCATTTTTTTGTGCATATGCATTCATGCATTTTTAAAACATGGTATTTTCTTTCAATTTCCCTTTTTTTCACAGAAGAACAGAAAAAAGGCACTGGATAATGATAATTAATATAGACAACTATGTGATCCAATTTCAAGGGTGAGAATATCCATGTTCCATGCATGATTGAAATATTAAGTCAGACTTATAATCATTGTGTTACTGCAAAATTAGTGGTGAAAAGTGGGCATGTGATTTTTCATTGCAGGCGTATCTCACAATCAGCCATATATAAGTAAATTTAGAGATACTATGAAACATGTATTGTTTGTTTATGTAATTTAACATTTTCATGATAAAGTTAAAAAAAATCTTTCACTTATGCATGCACCATGGGTAACACAAATTGTTACCATGGTTACCCACATGACATAGTTTATACATTCTTGCTTTTAAATAACATTTCAGAATTGCACGTGTTAGTGTTTGTAAATCAACTATATTCTTTTTTTTATATTTAATATCCAAAATGTAAATATTAATTTAATATATTTTTATATCAATTTTTATTGGTTGCAAAAATAAATAGCATAACTTTGTTAATAATTAAAATATCTCTAACAAATATGCTATAATTTTAATTTTTTAAAGACAAATTCAAAATCAAATGCTATACTTTAAAGTATATTCATTTTTTGACCATTACTTTTTATGACATTTATATCATTATTTTTTAGCCATTATCAGTTCACTTCCTGTTTAATCTAATTTTTCCAACCCAGAGCCTCTTTTCTTAATATCACACCAAAAAAAAAAAACTTCCTTATTTCATTCATTCATCTCACATATGGTCATTTTATACTTTTTTTTAATAATCTCTTGAGATTCAGTTTAAAACTTTATCTGTTCAGTTATTATCATCTTTTCTGACATTTCCAAGCCATTCCATTTCAGTCTTTTAATTCCTTCTATGGTACAAATGATACCTGCTTGTTTCTCTGATTCAACTATTTTGCTTTTGATCCTTTCTTGCTACTCTCAAAAAACATATCTCTAATTGTCTGAACTACTTTTTTATTGAGTATGCCAGTCTCAGATCCATAAGTAAGATGTGGTAAAACATCTATTAAAAATCTTTCTTTTCAAACACTTAAGCATATTTTTTTCTCATATTAAGTTATTTGTACCAAAGTACTCTGTCCAAATTTAATTCTATGATTAATTTCATCCATTATATTTATCTCCAATTGTCTATACTACTCTTTTATTGAGTATGCCAATCTCAGATCTATAAGTAAGATGTGGTAAAACAGATCTATTAAAAACCTTCATTTTCAAAAGCTTAAGCATATTTTCTTCTCATATTAAGTTATTTGTACCAAAATACTCTGTCCAAATGTAAGTTTATGATTAATTTCATCCATTATATTTCCATTTATACTAATGATGATCAAGATATTTGATTTGTAATTGTTAATCTTTGTTTTTATTTCCTGTATAAGACCATTGAATATTGTCACTCCATGATCTGCAAAATTTAGATGAGTTAAATAATATTTATGTGTTTTTATTCTTTTAGCTTCCCATTTTAATTCACAAAATATTTATTCTAAAACTGCTGTAAATAGTTTTAGACATATGTAATCGTCCTGTCACAAACCATTACCAATGTTAATCTTTTTAGTATCAAAATGAAATCTAGTTACTGCTCTCACATTTTGCTAACTATTTATCAGAATATTCTCAGTCTATATCTTGTTGATCCCAAGCTTTAGTCATCCTGAAAATGTTTATAGAAACAATGCCTTTCCATAATTTACAAATCGCAAAGCATAGAGGCAATCCATATTCTTTGGTTCATTCTATAACTTCTTGGAATGTTTGGATGAGAACTACTAAGCTAAAACCATTTTTAAATCCAGACTGTTCTTTTAATTGGTTTAAGTGCAAAGTTTTCTGTAAATTAAAAAGACTGATAGGGCTGGAATTTCTATCTTCTTTTTCATCTTTTTTAAATATTACTTCCATATTCTTCTAATCATCATGCACATCTTTATCATTTAAGCATTAGGTAACTTCTCTTTTAAAATATCAATAATTTTGTCATCATTTCTAGGATCTTTTTCTTCTTCATAGATTTAATGTAAATCTCATTTCTTCATTTTAAATATCTAGCATTTCAGAAGATATAGGAATTATAAGGGTTATTTTTTTTATTTTAAAAGAATTCTTTGTAGAACTGCTTTATATATGTCAAGATATCATTCTTCTTTTAAATAATTGTTCCATTTTTACTTATTATTACTGAAACAGCACTTTCGCCACAATCAAGATATTATTATATACTTTGAAACTTAATCTCTTTTATAATTTTCTTAGCAATTCACATGTATATTTTCATATACTTTCTTTTCTTTTTATATTATCTTGTTTCAAATAAAAACTTACTGGTGAATTGCTTTTGATTAAGTCAGTTATCTTTATTACAGTTTTTATTGGAGTATTAGTTATTTTCTTATTGATATTAGTTATATCTTCAAAGGTTATTAATATATTAAAAAGATTAGCAAATTTTATGTAAATTATTTGGAGTGTTTCTGAAGGTTAGGAATATTAACTGTTAATACTGTCTTTAGATTTGCATTAACATGCATCTTACATCTCACTAATTGATGATCGTTATCTGTGTTGAATTTATTAAGAACATTACAATCTTGAAATATTTTTTGTTAATCAAAATAAAATCCCATTCTGCTGTATTTTCATTTGGATGCTTCCATGTTCTTTTCCATTTAGCATTTCTCTCAAAAAAGAATTCACAATATACAATTTCTTTTTCTACAAACTCCACAAATCTATGTCCTCTCTCATTTCTAACAACACAACCAAGTTTGCACTTTCATCCTTTAATCATTTACCAATTCTAGCATTAAAGCCTCCCATGAGAATTTTAAAATGTTGTTTGACATGAATGAAAATATTCTGTACATTTAAATAAATATCCTCTACTTCATCACAATGAGAAGTTTTTGCTATGTAAATCTGAATTACATGCATTTGGTACCGTTTATTAATTTGAATGACTAATCTTGTCACTCTATCTGATATGCCGTCAGTCTCAATAAACCCATTCCCTTTATAATTTTTTTTAGTTTTAAAGAATTGTTCGTTAATCAGAAAATGATTTCCATCAAATTATAACTTACATTGAATTAGCTGAAAATATACTTTTTTCCTTCCAAAATTGGATATTATATTTAAATATTTGATTTGAAATAGCATAATGAATTGAAATTAAAAGAAATGTATAATAATTATAATAAATGATGAGACTAGTATTGTTGAAGAATAATAATTAATCAACTAAAAGAATTATAAAGTTTTGTTAGTAAATCAAATAAAAACATACAATCAAACACTTGTAGTAATGCCTTTATAATAAAACACACACACACTTTTCAAATAATTGATCTCTTTACCATTTCTTTTAATTTCACAAAATCTGATAATGTCCCTTTAATATTAGATGGCATTTTTTCCAATTTATGTAATCTTTCTTTATTTGAAAGTAATCTACAATTGTAAATATCTAAGGAAAATGTCAGGTCATCATTGGATGCCAACATAGTTCTTAGTCTTAGCACCTTCTGTCTTCAGTCACTTATTACTCTCTTAGTTATGACTTCCTGTCTCCTGGAAATAAATATCATAAATTTAATTTTGTTCGATCATGATCTCTCTCTATATGTATAAGGTTTCAGAAAGGATTTTGCAGTTAAATGAAAGAAGACCACTCTTTACTTACTCTTTGAGGTCTTAAATAAACTAAGCAGGACAAAACCCTAATGTCCACTTCATATTTTTTTGTCATTGTAGTTAAATGGACTTATTGCCAACATGAATCATTTTATGTGGTCAGTTTATTGGCTTTATGGTCTTCCTCTTCAGGTGAGTGATACTTTTTTAACTGAAATATTAGTTGAATATTTTTGAAGTCAGGATGAATTCATGTCAATTATTTCTTCTAATAGATATTACAATCGTAAGAGATAAAAATTATGGCTCTTATTCCCATGAGGATGAAAAGTCTCCAGCCAAGGAAACAGTTGGTAACTGAACATAAAGAGTGCCAAGAACCCCCTGATTATCAATGCAAGCTGCCATTCAATGATGATCTTTTATTTAGATACAACTGTAAATCAATTTCAAATAAAGGAAGATTGCAGGAAGTAGAAAAAGAACAGTCTAATATAAAATATGACATTGTTGAACTTTGTGAAGTTAGAAAAAATATCAAAAGTGGACATATACTATACTAAAAAGGCTCAAATATTGGAAGCAGAAATGGAATGGGATCATTATAAATAAAAAGTGGAACAAAAACATTGTGGAGATTGATGGTGTATCAGTCAGAGTGGAAATATTATTTATTCAAATAAATGAGATACCAAATGCAGATAATTCAATTTATGTTCCAACAAATTCTAATTATGAAGTAGAGAATTTTTAAAAGGATATACAAAATGCTTCTGATCAGATCAAATAACATCTTAAAATTTTCATGGGAGATTTTAATTCTAGTATTGAGAAAATGATTTTAAGAAGAATGTGCTGTAAATTTTGTTATGGTAACAGAAATGAGAGAATGGTCATAAATTTATGAAGTTTGCAGAAAAGAAAAAGTGTATATTATGAATTCTTGAGTAAAATAATAAATGGAAATGAACATGGATGCACCAAATGAAGGTATATCAGAATTGGATTATATTTTGACTAACAGAAAATGTGTATTTTAAGATTGTAATGCTCTTAATAGATTTAACACAGGAAGTGATTATTGATTAGTAGGATGTAAAATTCATGATAATGCCAAACTAGATGAAAATTATTAAGCAAAATGATATTAACAATTCATTGCATTTAAATTTGAACTTGCAAATAAATTTGCAAAATACTTACAGATTTGAAGATGGTTCAGATGTGAATGAAATTAATAAGCAAATAATCAATACACTATTAAGAATTGCAAGAAGGATTGTTGATACTAAAAAAGCAGTTATCAGTAAATTTTCTATTGATATTCAAAGAATGTGTGAAGGAAAGAAGGAACATGAAAGTTTTTAGAAATGATCCATTAAGAATTAAATATCTAAAGTTTTGTAAAATGACATGAAGATGAGATAATAACTATATAAGAAAATATAATTGTGAATTGTCAAGAAAGATATAGAAGATAATGTCCTAAAATTGTAAAACAGCATCTTGATGTTGGAAGGAAAATTATTTCTGCAGTAAGAAAAAAGATGGAACTATTGCTATAATAAAAGAAATGATATCCTAAAATGTGTTGATGAGCCTAGAAAGAATTATATTGTAATAAAGTTTTAAAAAAACAATATCTTTTATAGTTATACACCTTCTGAATTGCCTAACATCTTAAATGAAGAAATGAGACACAAAATGTTTGAAGAAAAGAATAGCTCAGAAAATAATGAAATTATACTTAATATCTTAAAATAAGCAGGGGAAGAAATAAAATTGTTGACAAAGTTATATACCAAATGCCTAAATCAGAAAGATGCATCAAATGATTGGAAGAATGCAGTAGTAAAATACTGATCTTTAAGAAAGATGATAATTACAGTTCTGTTAGTCTTCTATAAGTTTTAGGCAAAATCTTTATCAAGATGATTACAATTCATGGATCACATCCAAGTATTAATAAAAGTTATAGAAAGGATCAATGAATATGAGTAGTTGATTATAAATTGGAAATTTAGTTCTATAAGCATTTTCATAGCAATGAAAGCATTGGATTACCAAGACTTTAGATCCAGAATAGTACCATTCTGAAGATTATATATATTAAAATGCAGCAGAAATTAGGATTAAGATTGAAAACACTATATGTCCGGGTCATTCCATATTTCCAACACTTTTAAAATTATGTTGTGGATTAAAATGGGAAATAAATAAATGAAGATTATTTACTTTATTAAGATGGGTTGTTCCTTTAATATCATAGTCTTTAGATAATAATATTTTGAGTTGTTCTATTGGATATGAGAAATATTTTGTCTTATATGCTTCATATTTTATTAATATATTTTTATGGTATCTTAGTGTGAACACATTTATAGAAAAAAATAAATGATACTTTGGTATTATTCCTGCTATGACATATTATTTCAGTGATGTATTATTTTAAGGTTTCTATGTTTAAAATAATGCCTCCAATGAAAATATGGACAAACTTAATCAATAAAATTTGTCTGCAGATCCCATGGAGGTGTTATTGTAAACATATCACAAACTTAGAATAATACTTCACTGAGAGTAATATTGTCATAGCACATGTAATATAAAAGTTCAAATCTAAAAAAAAATAATGGGAGATGTATATTCATTTTAGAAAAATAAAAAAAGATATTATGATACTAAATAAAACAGATAGATACTCATGAGATGTGCTTTTTTAGTATGATGTCATCAAAGCCATTTTCCCCTCTCCCATCATGCTAAGGCACTTTGCCCCATCATATTCCACATGTGTGTAATAGCAAACTTCAAATCTAAAAAAATACTTTCCAATGATGGAGAGATATATTCATTATGGAAACAAGAAATATGAAAAAGAATCCTGAAATGTTTTTTAAATGGTGAGCTGTAACAAAGTTTTAGATTTCCATTATTTTTTAACTTAAAAAAAAAAAGGCAAACTACAAGATAAAGTTGGACCTTTATTTAAAAATGGCAAACTGTAAGTTTAACCTTTTTTTTTAAAAAGCCCACAAATATAACAATTTTTAGCTGTAAATGTAGATAAAGTTTAACAAAAAAAAAAAAAAGGATAAAAAACATAAGTATATCAACCTTTATTGTATTTTGAAATAAAAAAACCCAATTACTTAAAAAAATAATGTGCTACATTTGCTGTAAGTTTAACATTACATGTAAAATATTTTTTTTGGTTGTCATCAATGAACCAACATATCCCACTGGATGGCGCTGTTTTCGTGCTAAAACACATAAAAATGCCATTTCTGTGGCCGACACGTTCGAACCCGCGTTTTCTACAATACAACCTTTTATGTTGTACTACAGATTGCAGGCCGCTATGTCGCATCACAGTACAGCATGTATGTTTATGCAGCAAATACATTTTCCCAATTCACACAGTTTATAAAAAGGTTACAGCTTGGGGAGAGGGTGTATTTTTTTTTAATTGGATGGAAATGTTATTTTCGTTGGATTTTTTTTTATTTTAAAGTATTGAAATGTTCAGATTTTGTAAAGTAATAATTAACAGACTTTTTACACCATAGTGTATTGAAGTTTTAAGTAGTAAATGTTGACGAGATATTGTATAAAGTGAATTGGAATTAGGTAATGCGTCAAGTAACGTACTGTTCGTAACATTTTCACGAGTGTGTATACTTTTGAAATAAAAAAGAGCATTAACACAAAAATAGCCAGTAAGAAAAGTATAATTGTACACTGTTTTTTTAAATGTCTAAAAAGCATAAATTATAAACATTTTATATATATTTATCGTTGTTTAAAAAAGTTTTAATTTCTTTCTTTTCTCCGACTACTGTTATACTTTGTTGAATGTAGTTTACGTTTATTGTTATCATTTATTTTATAGATGTTAGTAAAAAAAAATATTTACAAAAATACGATTTTGATATTTTTTATTTTAACCGTAAAACTAACCCTAAAGCTAACCCTAAAACTAACCGTAACAACTTTTACTTTTAGTTGTGATTCTATTTGAAATAAAAAAATAGCGGTAAACAACAACAACAACAAAAAAAGCAGTAACTCCTGTAAAAAAATCTCCATTAGAAAATTGATTTTTCTAATAAAAAGAAAATTAAAAAAGACGAATCAAATTGTAATTTGTTTATTTTATTTTACATTTATTATTATCATTTAATTTGTATACGTTAATAAAAAATAATATTTAAAATTAAATAATATTTAAAAAAGACGATTTTCTTTTGTTTTTATTTTCGCATTACAAAAAACACATCAAAATGATTATAATTAACGGCCCGTGAATGATCATATTTTATAGTTTTAGCGTGATAACTGCGCCATCCAGTGGGATATGGTTGCTCATCAACGAGAACCTTTTTTTTTTTAAAATAAACTTTTAACAAAAAACAAAAACAAAACACAAATATACAAAGTAAATATATTTTTAAAAAAAATAAATTTATTAATCAAAAAAGATTACAAATAGGATAAATCATGTATACAATAAATAAATGACTGAGAAAAGGCTTTGATAGTGTTTATGAAAAAATTCAAAAAGTGTTAAATACTAAAATTTTAAACAGAAAATTATTAAGATGGCAAAGCAACCTTAACCCATGTGTCCATGTGAATAGAAGGTGGAGAAAGCTCTGAAATGTATTTTTAAATATAAAACTGCATTACTTACAAATTATGCAAGAGATGTATTAAATTGTTGGAGGGGGGGGATCACTATGGCAGAGGGAACTGTTTAATATTTTCTAAAATGGAAAGGTCTGTGTATTTGATATAGATTAGTCATGTCAGGATTGTTAGTTGCCATAACATCATGAATGGAAACTTTGAATAAATGTTACCAGACAAAAATATCATCAAAGTAATATTTCACAGCAGGAATAACACCAAATTACCTAATAAAAGATATTCTGTTTATATATTTAAAGAGTACTTATTATAATACTGCTAAGTTTAATAAATGATAAATTCAATGACTATAGATTGATTAGAATGTTTTGTTTGAGAGCTTAATGTTGGATGGATGGGCCATGCTGATATTACACTTAGTGAAAGATAAATGTCTCCTAAATAAGGATTAATAATATAGTATCATTATAACAGTTTATTATAAATATGAGAACTATTGGGGTTTATAAAACTTGAAGTAATCTTTGTTTATTTTGTAAATCTTAAATACTTATGACATATTGGGAATCTTACCACAGGCAACCTTCTTTATTGATTTATATGTTTGTGTAAACAATATTGTCTTACATATCAATACATCTACCTGCAAACTATTTAATGACTTTTTCTCAAGGTCTTTATAATGTAAGAACGTTGTAGAAATATTAATCTAATTATTTTATATCTTTATTTATTCTATTTTATGCAATATATTTTGTTTAATAAATTGTTTTGATTATTATCTTAAATGTTTTTGCAAATTAATCATCATCATATAGTTATAGGAGTATAATTTTGGTAGTAAAATTTTCATTATACTCTTGTGCAGTTTTTATAAGTTAATATGATTTACGTTAAAATTGTCTCATAAGTCATTCGTACTATTGTTACAGTTCATTTTATATGGTAAAATATATGCTGGATGCAATATCAAAATTCATCCATGACTTGAGAAACTATATTATAATGATAGTTAAGACACTTATATATTTGAAGAGTATTAGAAGTAATATTTAAGTAAATATTACTTTGATACTCATAATGTTGCACTAGTAATATGTATAGTGTTTTATTGTTCATTATTAGAAATTTATTAGCATATAATATATAATAAATGCTGAATAAAGCCTGGGCTGAATTTAAATATTAACTTGTAGTACAGTAATGGATGCTATTCATGTGCAGCTATTTTGTTTATTGGTTATATTATTTTGAAAGGTTAGGCTAAGTGATAGCCAGTCACTCCTTGGTGATTGGAGAAAATTCTATTACTATATATATATATATATATTGTGCCGATGAAAGCTTTTAATTTCGTCTATCAATCTATTCTAATACAAAGGGCGCCACCAGATCACTACGTGTCTGGAAAATTTGTTTACTGTGATCAGAATAGATGATGATGATAGTTTGCGCCGACTAGACTCAGGGAGAAACAAGAGATCTTAAATTGTTTAGACAATTGCGACAAAAGCACAAAGACAAACATCAGCCAAATTAAGTTTAAATATATTTAATAAAATTTTATTAAGAGAAAATTAACTTATAAGAAAAGTTTATAAGTTAACAATTATGATTAGCTCAGGCATGTACCAGAAAGACTAAATGCAATGCTCTGGCGGATCTACTGATTCTCTAATAAACAAATCTAAAAGGGAGGAATCAAATTTCATTCAGCAGAGGATTCATCTTAACATTGGTTCTCACTTTCAGATATTCAAACAATACGTCCTTGAAATAGATCAAAGAAGCCAGTGCCGATGAGCTTTTCGAGATCTAAACATGGTCAAACCTCGAATGTCCTTATATCAGTAAGAACTGCACCTATTACTACGTTTAAAATAACAGTGATTGATCCACCTCAAGAACAACTAAAAAATAAGATTGAAAGGAAATAAAACAATTAAAAACTGGTGAATCCCAACCAAACGATTGGCAAAATTAATAATTAAAGGTCTCAATAAGGGACAAGTATATAATTATAGAAACAGTTATGTCTGCCCAGCATTTAAAGAAAATAAACTTACAAACAAATTCTGAGTACACGCTCTGATAAATTTAAAGCACACATAATAAATACAAAAAGAAATCTATCGGAGAGTGCACATGAGTATGAAATATTAAAAGTTTAAATACTCTAGCAGATCGAAAGTATTGCTCACCTGTAATTTAAAGAGGGATATATTTTATCTTCCTGCTGACAACTTATAAAATTACAAAGAAAAACAATTCTAATTTCTGCCTTCAGAGATGTAAGAAACGAAATCCCCACCTGCGGAAAATTAGACAATAAAGTCGTCAGCCAAAAGATTTTGGAGGTTTAGCAATAGGGCAAACATAGAGTTTAAAATTAATTATTGAATATTAACATAATTACAGGTAAGCATTTAAAAGGCACGACTGCCAAAGCATTTATAAAAATACATAAAAATAGAAAACTCACTCGTCACTCTCCAATAAACAAAAATTGAAAGCAACTTGGAATCTTAAACTAAGATTCCAAGACATCTTACAAAATATTAGAAATCACAGCAAATATTAAATATGAGGCTATATTGTTTAGGAATACATATTTATGATTAGATTGAGTGGAGATTTAATGAGAATTAATTTACCCTGGGAAGAATAAAAAGAAAATAGTTACCTTTTGGTAAAAGCAATGTTCACGTAGAGTGCGCACTTTTACTTAAGTTCATTTTTGGGTTCTTTGACCATGGCAAGGTAGATGTAATGAGGTTCCGGCTTCTTGTAGGTGTTTAAGGCATTACTGGAGCAAATTTGGAAGTCAGGGATCCGTCTTTTGTTGAGTTAGCAAGCCATTCGGGTTTTGATAACACGTATAATATTTGTCATCTTGTTGCAAGTGAAATGGTTTAATAACAGCTGATGTCCTTTAAGAATTTAAATGTCCGTGCTGATATAAACTTTCACTTTAGAAACAGCTTGTCTATTTAAGAATATTGAATTAACTGCCACTCCAAATTTTTGGGGCTATTTATACGTTGCTCCATTTCCCGTGAAACACTTTCCTTGTTGTCCAATTTCTACACCTTAGGCAGGGCAAATATTAATCTCCCGCTCAATCTAATCTAGGAATTCTACCCAGGGATTATTGAAATGAAAACAACTACATAAAAATCAAATCTCCGCTATTAAAATAAAAGCCACAGGAATGTAATTAGCTAGGTTGCTTGTTTTTTTTAATTAATTGATTTAAAGTAAAAACAAGCGGTATAAGAAAATTATTTAAAAATAAATTGATAACATTAAAATGATATAAACGCGTATGTATTAAACGCGTATGTATTTTGATACACGTATTCTTTTTAAATAATAATAAAAATTTAAACATTAAATAAGATTTAACAAAAATAAGTTTAGTGAAAATTAAAACTTAATCGGATTTCAATCAGGTTCAATATATATATATATTAAACCAGATGTTGTTGATTGAATCGTGAACATCTATCATCAACTTTGAACTCTTTAAATATAATTTAAACTTGTGAAAACAAAATTATAAGACTTACTTTTATACAAAAAAAAATGAAACACTTATTTATTAATTCAATCTACACTAATGTAATTTAATTATTGCACCACCACGATCTCTTAGTCAGAGAAGAATAATGCCCAGAGGGCACAGGTGCCCAATCCAGAGCTATATATAATATATAACTGTGACCACATTTGGACACAGATCTTCTCAACTGCAAAATTCAACACCTATCATTCAAAGCACTTTTTTGTTTTGGAGTAAACTCCAGGTGCCAGTTAATTACCAAAGCAACTAATGTGCCCTGAATGATGGCCAACTAATTCAGCACCTAAGAAATCCCAACTAGCTCAATCAAAAAGATATAATACATTGCTGTTTTAATTAGTGGTAAAAGAATTGACCAACAAATATTAAATTTAAAGATAATTTATTAACTAATTGTAAACTACTTCTATAACTTCTTAATTAATCCAAACAATGATGCTTTTATATATAATAATCATATACACATTTTTAATACATAAAATAAAATATAATATAACAAAAGCATTAAACAATACCAGGCATTTAAAAACATATATCAATAATTCATTTTATGCATGCTATAGAGTTCATTGGTTTTACTGACTGGAGGCTTTAAGGATCACAATGGTTACATTAATATCAGAAATGGAAATAAGAAAATGTTTATTACCTATAGGATTTTGGAATGTGGAGACTTCTCACTGTTTGTTTCCTGTCTGTTTTCCAACCAGTTGGATTTTATTCTTCTGTGGAGGGTTCCTATTACTGCTATCTCATGATAATCTTTTATTCAGGAAGTTAGATATTTCTCACAGCTTCAAATTATTAGATGGGCATTAATTCTAATGGGTAGGCTGCTGATGTTCCATCAGACTGGGGCAGGAATCCAGCCATATGCTTCCAATGACTGTTAACACTGCAGGATCTTTAGATACACCACTGACTCTGACTGATTAAAAAACTGATTGACTGATGAAAAACTGACTATTTATGTGAAGACCTGTTGTCATTTTTTATTGGTTTCTATGCCCACCAGCTATATCCATTGTTGAAATTTGTCCACTGCTTTTGATTACATTTTTATAAGATTTTAATTAGTTAAGTTAATCCTGTTTTTAATTAGTAGCCATTGCTAATTCTGTTGTTTATGGATTTTTACTTAGTAGCCATTGTTAATTCTGTTTTTATATAGCTTATGATTGTATATAAATCTTTGAGGAAAATTTCAATTATACGCTTTCATTCATTTTTTAATATTCAACTTTCATATTTCATTATATTAACATACACACATTTTATTATTATTTTTAAAATCAACTCGTTATAAACATTCTTATTTATTTTAAATAAATGGGAAGATATTTCTTTTTTTTTTTTAACTTAAATGAAAGAGATATTTTTAATTTTATGTAAAATATTTATTTTTAAACAGCTATAGTATTAACTTTTTCTAGGCCAAATTTTTTCCCCAAATTACTCTTAAACTTTCTGATTTTTTTTTTACTATTATTTCTCAAACTATTAAAACTTATATAAATGATGCAGGGTTTAATTCCCCCCTCCCCCAGGCTAGCTGTATTTTCTTCCTTTTTTATTTTTAAAACTCCAAACTTTCATAAACAACAACTCTCCTAACTTATTCTAACTTACACATTATTTATTTATTAAAATCTTCATTTTTATTTATGAAACTTATTTTACAGTGATTTTATTTATTAGAATTTTAATTTTAAAATCTTTATGTTGTTTATGAAAATTTTTATTTTAATAATTTTTTTAGACAACAATTGTTATGAATATATACTTTGCCTAGCGGTACAATATAAATATATTATAGCTTTGGGGATATTTTATTATTTTCATGAATATGCTTCAATTATTTATTTTTCCTACCTTCAAGAAAATTAAATTGATGGTTTTAGTTAAGATATATCCAGCAACAGAGTTCTTTTGTATAGTATTAAACTCAAGAAATAAAAAAACCAATAAATTCACTTTAATGGATGATGTTTGTTGGTGACCTATTAATTTATGTACATTTATTTTATGGATAATTACATAGCAATAACGGGTACAATTCTCTGAGCATATTGGCTGGATTATTGTTAATTTCTCTTGCTTGATTCCCCAAGGACACAAATAAGCATTAAATGCCTTTTCTTTTTGTGACCACATGTATTTTATAGTGCTTTTACTTACCACTAAACATCACATGATCACCATTCTTTATGCTTACACAATCTTATAACACAAAAGCAAAACTCTTCATACAGCAGTGCCACTCAGTGCAAGCCAGAGTAATCAGTGAATGCTAGGAGATTTGTTCATAAAATTCATATTTAGTGCCTTCTCATCCAATATCACTAGATTAGTTTTTATGTATGGTGCTACCATATGGAGAGTATTGCCTCTGTGTTATAATATTGTGAAGCATAAAGAATGGTGATCGTGTGATATTTAGTGGTTTAATACTAATCCTGCTCAGTAGGATTGTGGTGACTGTGGTTGTTAAAGAATCAAAGACACCAAAATATGTAGATGCTAATCTGAGTTCAGATCTTTATGACTATACAAGCAAATGAGCTTGAATTGAAAACATTCTATTTTCATTTTGGACTGAAAGCTTTAAAGTTGACTAAAAAGGTAAAAGGTGGATTCTGAAGTGTTGCATTAGATCCTGACATCTAGATGCAGTGCTTTCAGATTTAAGGCTCCTCATTGATGAAAGCCACAGGCCAGAAACTAGTCTGGAGATATTGGATGAATAAGCACTAGATAGGGATTTTATGCATAAACCTTCTACCATTCATTGATTATTCTGTCTTGCACTGAGTGGCACTACTGTATGGATAGTTTTGCCTCTGTATGGTTTTATTTACATAATTATATATTTTTTCATGTATATATGCATAATAGTGGAGTAAATTTTGTATTATTGAGCTTTAAATTGTCATTTTGTAGTCTTGCAAAGAAAAAGCATAATAATAAATGAAGATCAGAATTATTCAAATTATGATTCTGGAGTTTTTTTTACAGATGTAAAAGTAGGACTCAAAGAAACGATTTATGAAAAATATTTATCTTCTAAAAAGTTTTAATAATATAATGAATATTAAGAAAAAAAAACCAAGTGATTTCAAATTTGATTTTAACTTTTATTTGAACCTTAAGTTCAAATTGATCTATTTGGGGAATTGTTATAATGATATGAGAAATAGATAGAAGGAATAAAAACATCTGAGAGAATCCGTTAACATTTATGAATGATGCCATTGAGAACTATAATGAATTAAACATCTGATACCTCATTTTGGTGAAATTCCATTTACATAGTGATCAAAAGCTTTGATACCTTTTACTACTTTAGTATGAGGGATGACATAAGTTTTGTAAATAGTTGTAATCTTAAATTCGAAATTTTCCAAAAAATGAATATTGTGAATGTTCTATATTCAAGTCAAGAAATTTATATAACTTTAATCACAAATATGTAATGATGATCTTACCTTTCTGCTTTAATGTCTAAGCATATATAAAGAAAAATAAAGAAACAGCAAGAGAGAATTATAAATCCTTTTCTATCTTCTACAGGCTGAATATTAGTTCATTGCTTCAATCAATATCTATAAATTAGTAATACCAACTTTATTAATTCCTCAGCTTTTCTTGATCCTTTATCATAGACATTCGATTAATAATTGTTTCTGTCTAGTATGAATCTATCACATAACTGGGCCAATTTCCAAAGATTATTTATGCTATACATACATACATACTTTATTTTTTAATTGAAAATAAATATAATCTTTACTTATATTGCATTTCATCTTTTTATAATTTTTTTGTGTAATTTTTTTGCTCCATATCCATATCTAGTTACACCTGTCTATCCAGATAGCAAAATTGTTAAAATCATTTGTTCTTCAATTATTAATCAATTTCTACTAATTTTTATGCATCTCAATATACTGCAAAATATTTATTTTATCTATCCAATTATAATAATAACGTGAAAGCTAAAACCTTCAAAAAATGCACTTTAAACCTGCTTATGTGACATCCAATCAGATGTAATAATGACTGCATGTGGAACTCCCAATTCTAAAACAGAAGTCATTATTACATCTGATTGGCTGTCACATAAGCAGGTTTAAAGCGCATCTTTCGAAGGTTTTAGCTTTCACGTTATTACAATGTTATCTGCTTGCACTTAATAAATTTGATATATTTACATTTGTTACTATCCAATTATATAACTATTTGTCTATACATCTATTCATACAATCATTCATCTGTTTATCTGTTTGTCTATCCATCTATCTATATGTATATACAGTATACACATTTGGTATATATTGCAATATTGTAGGCAGAGGTCAACTTTGGTCATATCAAATATTACAAGCTTATTAGAACTAGTAAAGTTAGAATAGGGAAATGATAAGATTTAATTTTTTCATGATTTTATTATAACAATAAATATTGATTTATTTAAAAGTGTTTAATTTTTTTTCACTGATAATATAAAATTTCTAAGCATTTTTAAAAATAATAATGTGAATATTAATAATTTGTCATAACTTGTAAAAGAGATAGAAAAGTATAAAATAAAGTAAATTTCTTTTATCTTTTCTCTTCAGTAATTTTAATGTTTAAAAGATAATAAGTGAGATAAAATAGGAAAAATTTTGTTTATCAAGGTTCTAAAAGAAAAGAAAAAAAAAGGTTTTAAAATTTTTGTTAAGAAATTTTATTTTAATTAATTAAAGCTGTTTTTTATTTTCTGCTTATCTCTTTAAAACAAAAAGTAATGTTGTTCAGATCAAAGGGTAATTAAAAGATTATCTTGTTTTTTTGACATAAGAGAAAAAATAACTATAGAAGAATTTTTATGAATGGGTTTTTTTAAATCAAAAAAGGGAAATAATTACATAACCTTTTGTAAAAATAGATTCAGTTGATCAGGGTTTAATGTGATCATGTCTGAGATAAGATGGGATTGTATGGATACAGGATTGTTCCAAAAAATAAGATACACGATAGATTGAGGCAGTAAATCTCTGTCTTGTTAGCAGCAGTTATTTTTGATTCAGCTGTTAAAGAAAACAGTACTAGGAGTTCATCTATGAAGAGAGAAGTGAGAAAGTTTTATAGTCCAAAGTAAGATCCATCTCAATTTAAAAAAATAAATTTTAAGATGGATTTGAAAAAAAAAACAGGCTCTGTTTTAGCTAGAATCTGAGCATAATCAAACCTCACTATGTGACATGTTCACTAAAAGAAAATGTAGAATATCTCTAGAGGAATGTGCAATAAGCATTGTTTCCACCCAAAAGCATGACTCTCATTCTGTTAATATGATCTGCAAATTAGTAGATTGGAAAATGGATAAACTTAGTCTGTATGTTAACCTGACCCACTTATTAATAGATTGAAAAAAATTGAATAAATTCTGCCTGAATTAAACCTAAAAATATTAGATAGTAAAAATGGATAAATATAACTGTGTACATTACTCTGGAATTCTATATTAATGGAGAAGTTATCATAATGGAAATTTAAACCTACAAAAGGAAAAATTAACAGAACTTCTAGGAAAAAAAAAGGAATTGTTTACTAAACAATGGAAGCTTACAAAATGATAATTATAAAAAAACTGAAAAAAATAACTCCCTGGTAAAAAGATATTATAATGTGTGTAAGACAAGGTGACTCCATATCTCCAAAACTCTTTACAGCAGTGCTGCAAGAAGTATTTTGTGGATTAATATGGGAAACTAAAGGAGTGAAAGTAAATGGAGAGTATTTAAGTCATTTAGATTTCACAGATGATGTAGTTGTTTTTGCAAATAATGCTTCAGAGCTGCAGGAAATGTTGCAGGAGTTAGCAGATGAAAGTAGAAAAGTAGGACTAAAGATAAATGTTAAAAAGACTAAAGTAATGTTTAATCAATTTGCTCAAAATATGAAAATAAAGATTGATTATGAAGAATTAGAAGAAGTTCACAGTTACAAATACCTTGGTCAGATTATTAATACAGATGGAAACATAATGGAGGAAATTAATCATAGAATTAAACTTGGTTGGAGTGCTTTTGGTAGAAATAACTTGATACTAAAAGGAAATATGCCTATGTGTTTGAAAAGGATGGTTTTTAACAAATGTGTTTTACCAGTTCTTACTTATGGATCTGAGACTTGGACACTTAATAGAAGAGCAATACAGAGACTTCAGATCACTCAAAGGAGTATGGAGAGATGTATGTTGGGAGTAACAAGAAGAGATCGAAAACGCAATGTATGGGTAAGACAACAAACAGGTGTTACTGATCTTATTGAAAAAAATTAAAAGATTGAAATGGAGTTGGGCTGGACATATTGCTAGAAGAGATGATAATAGATGGACAATTGAAATTTTAAACTGGAGTCCAAGAGATTGTAAAAGACCCAGAAAGAGGCCACATGTGAGATGGATGGATGAAATAAGAAAATGTGCAGGGGTGTTTTGGAGAAGAGAAGCTAAAAATCGGAGATGGATTAAACTTGGAGAGACCTTCATCCTGCAGTGGATTGATAATGGTTGATGATGATGATGATGATGTCATCTACATTTATTGATATTTTTTAAAGTAATAATTGGTAATAATGAATAATTGTTAGTATTTTTTATTGGAATATTTTTTCTTTATCTTATTTTCCTTCCAAAAATGTAATTGTATAGGACATTTTGATAAGAAAAGGGGGAAAGGGTTTTAGCTAATTTAATTTTTTTTTATTCTTTGAAATATTGTTTCACAATTTTAATTCTTTTTTGTTTCACAATTTTAATTCTTGAAAAGAAAAATAATTTTGTTTGAAGTTCAAGTTAATTAATTGAATTATTAAGAGTCGAAATAAGTTAATATTATTTGCTATATGAAATTATATTTGTCAATAAAATATTTAATTGGGAATTGTCATATTATAATATCTTTTCTTAATTTATTAATTTATTAAATAGTTGTTAAAATGAGTGTTAAAATTTTTATTCCTCCAGTTATCTGTTCTATGATTTGACAGTGCATATGACTGGATTTTAGTGTAGCATAGTGTTTTAGGGATTTGTAAATTATCACAGTAAAACTGTTCAAATTAAAGTAGAGTAAGCTTATACATTTATACTTTTTCTTGTTCCAGTCACAGTTTCTAGAGTCTTGTGATCTTGAGATAACTCTAATAATTTATTTATAGATGGGTGGGGGGGGCATATGTTGGTGTTTAGACATCCAGATAGTTCTCTATATGGCACAAAGGTAAAGATTACCTTTAAAGTCCATTCATTTTATGACAATTATTATTTTATTGATGGCCAGGGTTGTCAAAGTATCAGATGACTACAAGTGATGATGATCACCATGCATAGAATCCCAGGTTGTTTTTATGATACTTTAGCACTTAAGTTTGTGCATCCAGATGATTGTGCTATATTTTGCCCTAAGTTTGGCAGTATCTATATTATTAGCCTGTTTATAATTTCTCTCTTTTAGAGCCAATCACAAAGGATGACTGATGATTATTCTTGTTTAATTCTAGTGATGCAGGTTATAAGTATTATTATTATAACTTTATATTTTTATTGTAGTGCTGATTCTCATGCTTCTTATTCATTTTATATTTATTAGTTCACTGTTTTTGATATTCATTTTATTTATTCATTGTGGATGTTAATGTTTTGCCATCTCCCCATATTATCCTTATCTTCCTTATTTTACAATGTAAACATTCCAATAGTTAAACTAACCAGTATATCATTAAGTAATTCCTCATCAAAATGTTTACAACTTCAAGCCAATCTCTAAAGCTAATTTATGTTAAGGTAACAAGTAAAAATTCCTTAAAGAAAATTGCACTTTCTGTTTTTGTGTACAGATTTTTGTTTTGCATCTTAACATAATTAGCTTTGATTATAATTGTTAAAATTTATCTAGCAAATATTTTCTAACAATGAAAAATAACAAGACTCTAATGTTTACACAATATTTTTCCTAAACTATTAATTATTTAACCTATTTACCAACATTATTTTTATTCTATTCCAAACACAACACTGATGAAAATTTTAAAAGTGAAAAAGCATTGAAAGCAGGAAGTGTCTTGCATAGTTTGTTATACTGGAAGAGAAGCTGTGTTTTGAACCCAAAGTCCTTGGATTATAGTCCAGCTATGTTAATTTCATATTTGCATTTCTTATGAATCATCATGCAATGAATTAATATTGTTTTATTATTTTTTAACACACAAAGTGTGAAATTGAGTATTTTAATATAAACAGTTTTTATATATATAGAGCTCACAAAATAAGCTCTTAACAAGCTTTGAGAATATCCTCAACCCCAGACTGGTTAATAAATTACAATTTAATTTTAATTTTAGAGATATGTAAAGGCCATCACTTTACTTAAAGCTAGGCATTTTGCAAATTGATGTTCTTCTGCAGTTTTGAATTTTGAACTTAGTTAATTTTACCAATCAATATTTCAGTTCTGGACTCAAATACCCTTAATGATTTCTAGTTTGTTATAAAATTTTGCTTGTGATAATGTTGCGAGTTAAATAATATACAGTGTAAACTTCTAAAATTGGACAAAGTTTGAGCTTTATTATTGGTAATTGAATGACCTATTAAAAATTAAATGGCTTTGTTGATTTTTTAAAAAAAAGTGAAATTAGAAAATATTTCAAATTTTGCAAGGAAAAAAAATCAAACATGACAGATCAATTCTTATTAACTTTTTATATTTGTTGAGAATAATTTTATTAATGAACTTACATTATTTGATCTTTAATATATGAATTTTTTTCTGCAGTACAGGCTTTTTCATACCTGCATTCCAATATGTAATATGTAGGGGATTTGAACTTAGACTTTCACATGACTCTCAATTATCCATGGTATCTTATACTGCTGACACACTTGATCACACACACATGTCGAAAAGATAAGTAGTCACCAATGTACATACATATTTTATGGTAAAACAGCACTCGTCAGTTGGTCCAGATTATCATTGATTGTATATATGTATGGAGACGATAATCTGGATCAACTGACAAATGCTAGTTTAGCAGGAAATATATATATTGGTGATTATTTATCTTTTCGACATGTATGTGATCAAGTGTGTCAGCAGTATGAGATAGCATGGATATTATTTAATCTTGTAAATCAACCTGATCTCTCCATCAATTAAAGCAGCATTATCGATGTCGTTTCGTGGAGAAAGATGATCGTCTCCTTGGAGAAACAGTAATAAAAAATTGTCAAAACAAAAAAACTCATTTCAAATTTTCGAACTTGATCTCAAATTTTTTTAAAAAAAACTATAACAATTTTATATGGACATTGATTTAATTTAGTACATATGTAAACATAGCAAGCAGACGTAAGTTGTTGAAGATATATATATATTACTATTTACTCGGTCAAATCAAAGAGATAATTGTTAAATACATTATCAATTGATTTAAAGAAATTACCATACCTTTATTAAAAAATAATAATAAAGCAGAAATTTTATATTGATTTTATTATTTTTATAAGTTTGAAAGAAAAGAGAATTAAACAAAATTGAATATTCTCATATGATTTTATATTAAAATCATACTAATGTATAAGTAATGGTATTACATACATATTTTATTTTATTATTAATAATAGTTGGAAAATGAGCTAAGTAATAATGTATATTAGTAACAGCAATAATTAATTATAAGGAAAAACGGATATTTTTTAAAAAAAAAATAGTTCAAAGCATTTTTAAATAAGATATTAAAACTAAGAATCCCAGTGTAAAGATTAGATAAATTATGCCATAAACAGCCACAGCATGTCACAGTTCTAAGTCTTCCAAAGAGAAATAGTGATAGAAAAGCGGCTACTCATTAGGGGATAATTAACGGCTAGGTGGATAACATTTAGTAATTTTTTGTTTTACATCTGACTAAGAATTACTAAATATTCATTTAATTTTCTATAATATGATGACTGGTTAGATTGTCTATCGTCAATAAATAAGTTTATAATTTGTTAATATTTAGACAGTATTTATATCGAGAAATTCTTTTAATGGAAATAATTATTGATACTTCTTAATCTTCTTATTTACTTTCGTATAAGTGAGAAATAAGGATTTACATCACTGCCTGTGATTTAACAGTTTTCTAGTCTGATCAAAAGAAAATAAAAAACAAAATAGCCCAAATTTGGTCAATCTAATGGACTTGTGCTATTTTAACACTATGGTGTTCTAACTTTTAATCATCATATTATATGATTATAATTAATTATGTTTACTATTTATGAATTATCAATATTGAGAAGGGTGTAAGATAGGGTGACTTCATATCTCCAAACTTTTTACAGCAGTGCTGCAAGTAGTATTTTGTGGATTAAAATGGGAAGCTAAAGGAGTGAAAGTACATGGAGATTATTTAAGTCATTTAGATTTTGTAGATGTTGTAGTTGTTTTTGCAAATAATGTTTCTGAGCTGCAGAAAATGTTGCATGAGTTATCAGATGAAAGTAGAAAAGTAGGACTAAAGATAAATGTTAAAAAGACTAAAGTAATGTTCAATGGATTTTATCAAAATATAAAAATAAAGATTGATTATGATGAGTTAGAAGTTAACAGCTACAAATATTTTGGTCAGATTATTAATAGATGGGAACATAATGGATAAAATTAATCTTAGAATTAAACTTGCCAATAAACATCTCATGATCACTATTGACTTAAAACCAATCCTGCCAAATAGGATAATGGTGGCTATGGTTATTAAAGAACCAAAGTCACCAAAATTTATAGGTACTGAACTGAGTTCAGACCTATATGACTATATAAGCTAATGAGCTTGGATTGAAAATATTATGATGTTTTCAATTTAAGACTCATAGTTTTCTAGTTAAGTAGACCTAGAAGGTGGCTGCTGGAGGGTTGCATTAGATCTTAAGATCTAGGTGCAGTGCTCTCAGATCCAAGGCTCCTCACTGATGAAGGGCACAAGCCAGAAACTAGTTTGGGATATTGGATGAGTAGGCCATAGATGGGGATTTTATGCACAAAGTCTTTTGGCATTCATTTATTACTCTGGTTTGCACTGAGTGACAATACATATAGAGAGAGATTTGCCTGTTTTAATAACAGTTATAAAAAGTATAAGAAATAGTGATCATGTAATGTTTATTGGCTTAAAAACAATCCTGCCTAATAGGATAGTGGTGGCTATGGTTATTAAAGAACCAAAGTCACCAATATGTATAGGTACTGAACTGAGTTCAGACCTATATGACTATATAAGCTAATGAGCTTGGATTGAAAATATTATGATTTTTCGAATTTAAGACTATAGGTTTGTAGTTAAGTAGAGATAAAAGGTGGCTGCTGGATGATTTCATTAGATCCTAAGATCTAGGTGCAGTGCTCTCAGATCCAAGGCTCCTCGCTGATGAAGGCCACAAGGCAGAAACTAGTCTGGGGATATTGGATGAGTAGGCAGTAAATGGGGATTTTATGCACAAGCGTCCTGGCATCCATTGATTACTCTGGCTTGCACTGGGTTGCAATACTGTTTGGAGAGTTTTGCCTGTTTTAATAACAGTTATAAGCAAGAATAAGAAATGATAATCATGTGATGTTTATTAGGTTAAAACCAATCCTGCCTAATAGGATAATGGTGGCTATGGTTATTAAATAACTAAAAACAGCAAAATGTATAGGTATTGAACTGCTTTCAAAAATAATGACTATATAAGCTAATGTGAAAATATTATTGTGTTTTCAATTTAAGACTCATAGTTTTGTAGTTAAGTAGAGATAAAAGGTGGCTGCTGGAGGATTGCATTAGATCCTAAGATCTAGGTGCAGTGCTCTCAGATCCAAGGCTTCTCGCTGATGAAGGCCACAAACCAGAAACTAGTCTGGGGATATTGGATGAGTAAGTAGTAGATGGGAATTTTATGCACAAGCCTTCTGGCATTGGCAATATATATGAAAGTTTTGTCTGTTTTAAGAATTAAACTTGGTTGGAGTGTTTTTGGTAGAAATAACTTGATAGTAAAAGGAAATATGCCTATGTGTTTGAAAAGAAAGATTTTTAATAAATGGGTTCTACCATTTCTTATGGATTTGAGACTTGGACACTTAATAGAAGAGCAATACAGAGACTTCAGATCACTCTAAGAAGTATGGAGAGATGTATGTTAGGAGTAACAAAGAGAGATCAAAAATGCAATATGTGGGTAAGAAAACAAATGGCTGTTACTGACCTCATTGAAAAAATTTAAAAGTCTGGAGTTGGGCTGGACATATTTCTAGGAGAGATGATAATAGATGGACAATTGAAATCTTAAACTGGATTCCAAGAAATTGTAAAAGACATAGAAAGAGATCACATATGAGATGGATGGATGAAATAAGAAAGTGGGCAGGGGTGATGTGGAGAAGAGAAGCTAAAGATCAGAGAAGATGGATTGAACTTCGAGAGACCTTGTGCATTGATAATAGTTGATGAAGATGATGACTACTATTTAGATTGAGACTGAACAAATCTTTGATTACTTTTGGTCTGTAAGATTTAAAAATTTATTTCAATCATTGTCTGTTAAATGTGACATAAATTATTTGTCATTATCATTTATGATTATTACATTAGATTTATTGTGTTCATTTGCATTTTCTTATGAAAAATCTTTTAGTTGTTTGCCTCTCACTTGAAAAAACTGTTTTTTTTTTTTTAATTTTACAAACAGATTGCTATGACGGTGTAATTCTTGTCCACTTATGGATTTATATTCATTTTAAGCTAGGTTGTTATGTGCGAATTGCTTGAATAAATCTTGTTTCTTTTATTACTATTATTGATCTGGATTTAATAGGTATCATTGTGTTTGAGATATCTATTTGCTATTGTTTACTATCTCTGTATTGATTTATCTAATATTGTTTGACATTTTATTTTTATTATAATTTTTGTAAATGTACAAAACTTTTTTTTTTTAAAAAAAAAAAGAAAGAATATAATTACCTAATCATGTAATAAAAAAGTAATTCTTTAAATAGCCATAGCAGGAAAAGCCTGTCCAACCAACATCTCCCTAAAGAGAATGAGTGAAAGAACAGGCATTATTAAGCAAAGTGGCTCTGGCAATGAAAGTAGATTTTTTATAATTACTTTCTTTTATAAAAAAGAATAGCTAGATACCCCTTTTATTGATAAACAATTCCATGGTTTGGTTGTCAGGCGGTTGTAGAAAAAATAATCTTAGATCTGTTCAAGCAGCATGAATTTGAATGCCATGTCCTGGCAGATGGATATATTATGAAGCTTTTCAGGGATATATGTTGAGGTGATATCTTTCGATTTCATAATAGAATAGTAGATATTTTTATTTATATCTAGTTTTATTACGTTTTTAGGTAAAATTTATTTAATTAATAAATAAAATGTTAAAAATAGATGGGTAATTCTAAATACATATATATGTAGTTATCATGATGTGTTTGAAAATTTTAATTATACATTTGGTATGTTAATGGGGGTAAAAATAAGGCAAGGATGCCCTATGTCATCTATTTTGTTTTTGTTGTATTTGAGGGAAATGGAGAGAGCAATAGAAAGACGAGGAAGGGTAGTAGAGATATCATTAATAGGTGGCAGGGGAGTGTATACATTATCAGGTCTTTTGTTTGCGGATATTTTCTTATGGATAGAAAGTAGGGAATATATCTGCTGAAGATTTTTTAAGGATAGTTGGAGATGTATTTAGTGAAGAAAAATCAAAAGTAATGATGATAAATACTGGGGGAAAAGTAAGAGAAAATTTTTATTAGGAAATGTAAAGTTAAATGTGGTGAATAATATTTTAATTTGCGAAGTGCAGATAGTTGAAAATTGAAATAAATTGAGATACTGCAGAACCTCACTGCACTCATTAAAATACGTATACAACAGCCAATCAGTATGTCATGATAGCCATCTAAATGACAATCAAATCTAAACCCACAACAAAGATTTTGCGAGAAATGGGAAGCCACCATTCTTTCAACTTTTCTTTCTAAATATCTAAGCCAGTCATAAGTATTTAGATTTGAAAGTTTGAAGCCTTAAATATCTTCACCAATAACTCACTGAGTCTAAATCATAAACATACAACGTGAAATCCTATGATTTATTATGTAGCAATTTTTAGAATACATAACAAGCAGTAAAGTATGTAAATAATATTTTAATTTGCGAAGTGCAGATAGTTGAAAATTGAAATAAATTGAGATACGTAATAAATCACAGGATTTCGCGTTGTATGTTTATGATTTAGACTCAGTGAGTTATTTGTGAAGATATTTAAAGCTTCAAACTTTCAAATCTAAATACTTATGACTGGCTTAGATATTTAGAAAAAAAAGTTGAGATAAGGGTGGCTTCCCTTTTCTCGCAAAATCTTTGTTGTGGGTTTAGATTTGATTGTCATTTAGATGGCTATCATGACATTCTGATTGGCTGTTGTATATGTATTTTAATGAGTGCAGTGAGGTTCTGCAGTATCTCAATTTATTTAAATGTGGTGAATAGATATAACTATTTGAGAAATTGCTTGGATGAATGGGAGAAAAAATTGATAAATGAAGCAAAGAAAAGAAAGAGATTGGTAAAGAAATTAACAATGTTTTCATGTAATAAATATAATGTAACATAGAATTGTATAGAAGGGAGTGGCAGTAGCAGGATTAATATATGATAACAATGCATTATGTGTTAGTAAAGGGGTGTTAGATTACTTAGAAAAAGTCTAAAGAGAAGTAGGGAAATATGCATTAGATGCAGATGTGTTGATGGCAAAGGAGGTAATTCAAGAAGAAATGGGATGGTAAAGTTTTTATATGAGAGATGCAAAAAGCAAAATGAAAAGGTTTGGCAGATTGCAGTTCATAGATAATAAGAGAATAGCCAAATTAGGTTTTAATTGGGTTATGAGTAAAAGACAAACAACAAGATGGGTGAGGAAGATAGTACAGTATGCAGAAGATTTGGATAAAAAAATTATGTCAGTATACTTATACAAAAGCTGGGATGATTGTGTTAGGAGAATTGTTGAGTGTTATAGTGGCAAGGAATGGAACAGAAGAATAGATGCATTAATAAAAAATAGGGAGGAAGGAGAACTAGTATGGAGAATAAAAAGGGTTTAAAAAATATATAGAAGTAAACAGAATATTGGGTGTGAGTTAATTTATGATAATAGCAAGGAAAGTAGTTTTCTGTTTAAGGCTTGAACAGAATCTTTAGCAACAAAGTAATATACACATAAATAGAAAAATGGGTGATTTAGTCTGCAAGTTATGTAAGGAAGGCATAGAAAATATTAGGCATCTGTTAATTGAATGTAAATGCCTACAGGCAGAAAGGGTACAAATAATGAAGTTGTGGGAGAATAAATATAAACCTAGTGATTATACAGAAAGTGAATTCTTGGTTTTTATGCTGGATTTGGGAAAAGATAAGGGGGATTTAGATATAAAGGCCATGGTATTGTGGAAGTGGGATGGAGCAGATTAGAGAAGAATATGGGAAAAAACAGGTTGGGAATGGAAAGGGAAGGAAAAGTGGCTAACAGATATCTCTGGGCACAGAGACTGAGAGATTCTTGACTCCATAAAAGGAGAGGCCACAGTGCATTGCATTACATCAAGATACAGTTCATTGTAAAAAAATAATTTAAATAAAAAATGGAAGGAATGTAATAAATCATAGTCATTTGCTATCTAGAAGAATGTAAAAAATTTACAAAATTGAATGAGTTTATTGTACCTAAAAATTTATCTATAATTTGATAAAACTGAGATAAGAAAATTAGACCTGGAAACAAAATAACAAAACAAAATATTTTCATGCTGGATGGCTATTATAAATATTTCTGAAATTAAAATTAAAGTATAAAAGTTTTAATTTAAAAAAATACTAAGTGAAGGGGGAGGGGATCTTTGGAATGACATAAAAAGAAATGGTGTTTTCTAAAATTATTGTCTTTTTACTGTGTTTGAGTAAGTTTCACCACGTTTTTCTGGCTAGATCAACTGTGATTCTCCAGTGAATGCTTTTTCCATGGCTGTCTCTACATCTGTAGGGGCATAACACCACATCATGTGCCCAAAATAAAGAACTGTCAGTGAGCTAGTCAGAAAATTATGTTAATGTGCAGTGTGGAATTTTAGGATTAATAACTCTCATGTAATAACATTACTGTTAAGAGCATAACCCCATTCCAGTAAAGAATTTCAAAGCTGGCCAAATAATAGCATGAGATCATGACATATAATATTCGTCATGTGTTGGACTTTGCCAAAAGAATAAGTACTCGATTGTAGAACTGGATAAATATGAACTATCTATAATGTGAAATTAAACTCATTATTAAACCACAAACCATTACATGATCACCATTTCTTATGCTTGCTTATAACTGTTATTAAAATAAGCAAAACTCTAAATCCATTGATTACTCTGGCTTGCACTGAGTGGCACTACTGTATGGAGAGTTTTGCCTGTTTTAAACTCATAATTTCTTAAAATGAGACTGTCAGTGCAATAATTTAGAAACAATGAAGCATATCTAGTAAATAAGTTTACCTTATGTACATTATGTAATTCGCTCTTTTGCATGTATATATAATTTGTTTATTTTTTTATATTTATCATGTACTTGGTTTTTATTATTATTTAATTATTATATAGTTCACTGGAGTAAGATTCAATCTATCCTGCAAGGCAGATTAAAAGATGGTTATCTCAAATAGATTCATTAGTTTTCTAAATAAACTCTGATGGAGAGAGATTTGCTATTAGTTAATACCATTTTGATATGTGCATTCAGGCCATCTTCTTTCACAAATAGGGATCTTGTTAGCAGGGTTAAATCATTTAATCTCTATGTATAGATTAATTAGTTTTGCTAATTTGTGACCTAGTGTTGTCTTACATTGATAGGTATTTGATATTTTCCCTTTTTATTTTGCCAATTCAGTGTCATTTCAGACAGTTTGCATATATTTTTAGAATGTTATGTCACATTACATATAATGTTTATTTAAAGTTGGATTTAGATTTTGTAATAATTGTTCATAAGAGGCTTTAAGTGGAGAAAGGGAGTAATTTGTGTAAGGATTTAAAATATAAATCAAATCACTCCATTGAATTGTATTAAAAGTTAGAATTAATCAAAGTTTTTCTTAAACTAATACTTATGTATTGTTTAAAGTTAATTATTATTTCAAATCATTAAGTTCAACAATATAGCAATTTCTCCATGATTAATAGTTCATTCCATTTAAAAAGGATTAATAAGAATTATTGTATGGTGGATGTTCATTTACATAAACGATTAGTTTATTGTAACATATATTGCCTGTAATAATAAATTAGGACTAGCTCTTTTAAAATAGTTAACAAGATTATTCCTTGAATCTGGTTCCAGGCTTCAGTTGGGTGACACCTGCTAGCGATAATATAAGTTCATGTCAACTTGTACAATCACAATATATAAAACAAATTACTTTTTTCCAAATGCTTTAGCCATAGGACTATAGGTAAGTAAAAAATACATATACTAGCATGTAGAAATATGGTTTCAGCACTTATACCTGAGTAATTATTATATGTTCCAAATCCAAAATATACTTTAATCATTTTGAATTATTGATAAAAGTTAAAGTTTGGTAAATAATAAAAACATAAAGTCTCTCTAGGTCTCTCCAGACTTATGCCAAAGATGTTTGCCACCTAAATGCAAGAAATAATTTGTCACCCATTATATCTTTTAAAATCAGATATTTATATAGGAATGACTAATAATAAAACAATTAGCTAAATTGTAAATTGAAAATAAGTTAGCCACATTGTCTATGATTTATATTCCTTTTCTTATATGATTTATAATTTAATTTTCTCAAATTGGCATAATAAAAATTAAGACTAAAACATGTCTGAAATTATCACATAGCATGCTAAACATAAAATTTTCAACTTTTTATTATTTCAAATTTAGTTTGCAATTAATTTAGTTTTTGTTTAACATATTCATTATTCCTAGCATTGCAAGTTTTTGTATCAAAAATGTACCAACTTCCAGTGTGTGCTTAAAATTTTATTTATGATCAAAATATCAATTGGTGAAATGGTATATAATATAATCTTTCATCATATACGTAATACTCAATTATTATTAATTTAAAAAAAACTACACTTTTTTTGTCAAGATTTATAATTGCTTTTTTGACCAGCAATAATTATTAATAAAAACTGCTGATCAGACATTCGGAAGTTATATAACTAAAAGAATTTCAGTAGAAAACTTGAAGAATACATTTTAGGACAGTTTATTGGACTCAATAAAGGAAAAAACACATATATATATAATGTATACTGATTTACAGTGTGTGCAAACAGTTTACTCTTAGGTTTATATAAACAGTAATGAATAGAGGGATCTTCTTTATTAAGATCTCTATCTGCTTTTATATATACAAAAACTGATGGGTTTGATATGCAATATTTTTCTGCAATTTACTGGAAGTCATTCCCATCTTCCATAACATTCTTCTGGCTTTTTACAATGCAGTTCTATTAAACAGTTTTAGGAGTTCATGTTGACAATTTGCATTACTATGCTATTATTCTTTGAAATATCACATGCTGATTTAGAATGTTTTAGGAATTTCTATAACCTTATTAATAGATAAATTGATTACTGACAATATTAATTGCCTGCATGGAAATAATTATATAGCTCACTTTTAGTCTTTTTAATTTTAAACATTTCTACATAATTTTCATCTCCAATTTACCAGATTTTATTAATATTAATTATTATTTATCAGTATTACTATTAATTCTAGAGATATGTATTTTTATGTGATCCTTATTTGTTTTATTAAAGGTATATATTGAAGCAGTTGGATCTGAGTTCGATCCTAGCTTCATGACCTCTAGCCATAAGTCCACTGCAAACCGTAGTACTAACCTTAAATTTCCGATGCAATGGGGCTTTATACGTTCAATCCACGCTAATTTCCATAAAGAATAACTTATTTCATAAATGCGTATTAAAATTAATTAGTTTCAGATTTAAATTGATCAATTCTATTAATAAATTCATGATAGAATTATTCATGAATTTATATATTATAACTGTGTGGATTGTGCGTATATATTTGTAAATATTTAAATATATATAATTGTTTAAAAGTTTCATTGCGTTGGGAATGTTTGATTTTATTTTTAAATAATTTGCTAAAGTTTTATTGATTAAAAGCTACATTCTTTCGATAAGCTTTCAGATTTTCCCTTTCCAAAAACAACAGTTAAAGTTTTATTAATTAGAAAAAAAGATAAGGATTTCCTAATTAAAATCATTTTCTAATTTTAAGAATTCATTTTCTAATTAGAAAATGAATTCAAGTTAATGAGTTTGAAAGCCTTACCGAAGGAATGTATCTAAACACAACCAGTAAATCTAAAAACATTGATAATGAAAGAAGCACTAGCCTGAAGGCATCAGAGGACAGATATATAGCTCTGAAAAGTTTGGAAAAAAGGGAGAAGTCATCTTTGTTGTAGAGAAGTGCAATGAACTCTATGCGTTTAAAAATCATAAGTTTAAATAGTGTTTCGATCATGGTGAAGGGCTAAAACATCAGGAATCTGGCTGCGGTTCCTGAAGTCGCCTGAAATCTTCAATGAAGCTGCTAAATTCTTTCCAGACAAATCATGCTGCCAAAATCAAATAAAATGCTGTTCAAATAATCGACCGAATGCATGCCTACATTTTTTTACCAACCTGGACATGTAAAATAAGAACCAGCCCCAGAAGAAATGGGTAATATGTTTCCAAATGAACCTTAAACCTTCTGGCCAGTTTCGAACTTTACTTTACACTCCCTTTTAGAGCTCTTTTATTCTTTAATGTAACAATCTTTATAAAACCTTTTATTCATGCTACTGTAAATTTATATCGTAGTTCTCTCAACCTCTAGTCTTTAAACTTTGTCTTTTCTTACTTGGCGGTTCATTTATTATATTATATATATATATATTTGTGTGCTTTATTAATGTCGTTTATTTTTAATTATATGCCAATAATCTTCCGACTTGATGAGTTCCTTTGTTCTATTTGCCTCACGCAAATAATATAATAATAAATCTGATAATAATTCTCACCCATTAGAACTAGATTTATACAGTTCTATCAACATTGAGTTGAAAGAAATTATTAAATGTGTGTTATTTTTATAATTGGATAATAATAAATTATTAGCTCTGTATTTAATCTATGCCACCGCTATTTTCTCGTTCCACTATTATTTATTTATTCAAATATAATCTTAAAATGTTTTTATTGCAAAAGGGCTGATAAAGGAATCAAATATATTCTAATTCAAATTCCTGTTACTCGCTATTAACATTCAGGAAGGGCACGATGATTGGGGCATAATTAATATGATTTACAAATACTTTAAAATAGTTTTTGTTAAAAGCTCATTTGACTTTAATTAATTTGATCAAGTCATCATGTAGAGCATTCTATATGGGTTTTATTTTTCAAATGATAGACTGTCCAGTCATCATCTTCAATGTTGCTGGCATAAGGCTATCGTTCATTTTGCATGCTTGTCAGTAGTAATATCTCTGTTATTTCAAATAATCGAGGAAGAAAGCACCTCCTCCCCTGTTCATGTTATAATTGGAACACCAATGGCTCATAGTTATGACTCAGCATGGTTTCCCTCGTGTTCCACATCTCAATAGGGCAGTAAGACTTGTGAAAGACAAGCCACCATGAGACTTAAACTACCAACCAGCGATTATCTTTCATTTTCTAGCTCATAATTCGTCAGCACCGTTACCTCTCTGTTCCAGTAAAGCCTGCTCCAATGCTCGTAATTCGTGATGAAGTGACTTCAATTAAAGTCGAACAAATTATCAGATATATTTAATTAAATAAGTTTTCCAATAAAGATTAAAGTTATGCCCTAAAATACGTATCTTGCTCTTCATGAATGGATTTGCGAATGTGAAAATAAATATCACATTCTTTCGTATAAAATTAGAGTAATAAATTCCTTTACTAATGAATACCTTTATCTGCCTTTTATTTCTTGTGGGGGGCATAGATATAGACTTTCAAATATTGTGTAATACTTGTTGGCATATAACAAGGACCGCCACTCTTATTATTATTATTATTATAAATTCTGTTAAAGGCTAGAGGTAATTAATATAATCATTATTTAAAATTCAAACAAAACAAATTATTATTATTAAATATTTTCTAAACACACTTGGTTTCTTAGTGCTTAATTCCTTCATAATTATTTTAATGTTTATACTAGCTGTCTGTGTTGGCAACCCAAACATATACATATGATTTGATTTAAAAAAAGTATCTTAAGTTAATTAATTATCCGATAATAGTGTCAGTTCAGGGGTCTCTAATCCTCACCAACCGTTGAGCTAGTTTCTTGGCGCATAGCACTATGCCGTCGATTTAGATTTCTACTAATCTGAGCTGGTGAGTTGGGTTTAAATTCAGTTTGAACCAGCTGAGGTTGGATCTGACTTTCAGTTCTTTTGGTGGGTTTTTCGACTGGTACAATATAACAAGCATATATGTGCATAGTGGATCTGCAAACTATACTGTATCTAACTACACAATTTTAACTATACACTAGTAAAAGAGAAATGTAAACAAACAAACAAAAATGTAAATAGACAAACAAAAAAAATTCATTACAAATCAATTTTATGATATTCGGTAGCCATTTTTTCTTTTCTAAACATTATATGCAACAAAAATGAAATGTTTTTTTAAGAATATAGAAATTATTTGGAGACTTCATATTGCTTCAGTTTGATTAATGCATATATTTTTACCCTAGTTAATGATGGACTTTATTCAAGGATTCACCATAGTAATCATTATCAATTTGTACCCACTATTTTGATTTATAATCAATTATTCATTATAACAATCTTTCAAAAAAATTTCAAAATTTTGTGTTAACTGCCACTTTTTTAAAATTATAGCCATTTTATAAGATTGATGACATCAGAGGGTAATGACTTCATTAAAACTATATCAACTGAAAATAAAATGATAACATTAATGCTAAAAATATGTAGTACACTACAGAGTTTATTAATTGTACAGTATGCAATATTATCTTTTGATTATAGAATTAAATTAATGTATTTTATCTGATTTCCCCCCCAGTGTTTTTGAAAGAAAATTAATGGTTTCATTTATGTCATATTCAAGGTAAAGAAATTTTTTTATCCTTAATGATAAAAAAAGCAAAACAAAATTAGTTTCTTTCAGTATAATAAGTAATCAAAAACATACTTTGATCACATATAACAACAAAAGTATATTTAAATTAAATTTTAAAATATTTGCAATAGCTAAAATACATTCACTCAATCAGTTTTATGGATTGATATGCTTATGAAAATTATTTTGCTTACTGCAAAAATACTAATTAATACTAACAATTATAAATTATTTTAAGGGGGGGGAGAAAAAAATGATTTCATGCATTAAAAGTTAATAATCATCATTATATATTAAAGATTACTCAACAGGTTATAAATACCATTTATTTGCTTAATTTTAAATCATTTGTAATTTGTTTCTGATATTCCAGATACTTGTGGATTTTATCATATACATAAAAATATACTTTTATAATATTAGAAAAAAAAATTAATTACATTATTATAACTTCAGCAATCAACTGTACATTATGTTTCTTTGCTAATTTTTAAATTTAATTTCATTGCATTTATGAAAAGTAAATAAATATTTGCAAACTTTGATAATACAACACATAAAGTGTATCAAAAATATATATTAATATATTTATTGTATTATTATTTTTTTATATATTTTAAAATATATATTTTAGTTAGTTTTTTTCTTTATGCTTTAATTTATGAATCATGAATCAGAAAATATTCTCTTCCTATGTAAGAAACAAAATGGCAGATTATCAATAAAAAAATTATAGCTACAGAAATATTTTATGCAATATATTTACACCCATGTTAATAATTTTTTTAAATAATAAATCTAATAAAATGTTTACTCATTAATTAACTTTTTTTTTTCAATTTAAGCTTTATTTTTTTAATCAAATTTTTATAACTTTTGAATTTAAAATAAATTAATTTTTTCACTATAAGAACCCATTAGAATTGCTTATTTTTATGTGAGTTTTTGATTGTATGATGTATTTTGGGTCACCAGTTGTTCTCATTCACAATGCTAAAGATGTATATATTATGAAATAGACATCACATTCATTTCATGGTCACCCATGTGGTCTTAAACATGAGGAAGATTTAATTAAGAGTAATTGTGAGGCTGAGTAATAAGAGTAGAATTGAAATTCTTGAAGGGTTATTAAATATATATATATAATTATAATAATAAATATATGTAATAGTTTAGTTTTAATATTAAAATAAGATTTTAAATTTAAGAAAAAAATTAAATAATAATATTTCATAATATAAAATAAATTAATAAATATTTTTACTTTTGTACAACACAGTATTTATTGTAATATCCTCAGAAGCAATTCAATCTTCACACATGCATTATTTTAACAAATTGGCATACACTTACCCATAAACAAAGATTTCAAAGGACAAGTGAAGTCACTTGTCCTTCAAGCTTATCTATGTATAAGCCAATCTTTTGCTTATGTATATTTAGGGCTTGAGTCTATTATATGCCTACTTTTTAAGATAATATTCAGATTGTACAAACATAATTCAAATATTACAGGAGAGAAAAGGTGTTGAGATTGATTTGCTTCCGAAGATATTATAATAAATAGTGCTGTATAAAAATAAAAATATTTATTAATATATTTAGATTCTAAATTACTATATGTTTCTTTCAACTGTAATATTTGAAAACTTAGGCATATAATAGACTCAAGCTCTTGATATGCATGGTAAGGAAAATATTAGTTTATATATAGATAATCTTGAAGAGAAAGTGAATTCACGTCCTTTTAAATCCTTTCTTATGAGTGTGTGCATGTCAATTTGCTACAACAACACATGTGGATATACTATTTGCTTCTCAAGATATTAATATAGAATAAAATGATGTAGCTAGTTTAAGTTATCAGAAACTAAAAAGTTTAGAATTAGAAAAAAAATGTATTTAAAGTTATAAGTCAAAGAATGCATGGTTTATAAATGCCACATTAACTTCAAAAACAACATAATAAAACTAAATAAAGTAAAATAATTAAAAAAATAACAGACCTTATAAGTAAAAAAAAAAGGTTTACTTAAAGCACATACATTTTGGTTTAATAAAAATAAATAAATAAGAGTAAAGTGATGAAAAAGAATTAAGATTTTATTTTAATTTTTAATGTAGTATTTTTATGGATTTTTTGGAGATGGAAAAAAAGTAATTATACAGATCTAAAGTAGCTTTTACACTAAGATAAGAATATATTTAAGTAAATAAATTATAGTATATAATTTTTTTCTTTTAATTAAATGTAATTGAGGGATCTAAAGTTTGAAAAATAAGTGAAGTCACACAACGTATATGTGTGTTTTTCTGAAAGCTCTCTCTTTCTCTCTTTACTACTGCTGTTTAAAGCTGGATGCTAGAGAAGCCATGGATTATGTTTAGTGGTTAAAAAGGAGAGCCACCAGCTGCCTGATGTCTATCTTGGAACCAATATTTGTCAACTTGAATATGCTATTCTAAAGAAAATACAGTTCACAAGGTAACTAAAAAAATATGATAATTAGTGTATTTATGCAGCAACGTTCAGTAAATAAAACTGTAAACCAGAGGAAGAAAAGTTCAAATCTATCAAGGAATCTTATATGTGGTGTTTTAGCTTTAAAAAAGTATAAGTACATGTTGTAACGGTCAGAAAACATGTGACTCGTAAACATAGTGCAGAATTCAACCACCATACAGAACAGCAGCACCATCGAGTAGCGAAGCCACCCGTGGTACTGAGTTCGAACATAGTTTATCAGTTCCACAATACAATCCACGAAACAACGCATCTGATGCGACATTAGTAAATATTTCCTTAGGCACAGTGGTCAGGGATATGCAAGAGATTCATAATTTTATTTTCGAGTTAGCCAATAATCAAACTAATATTAATTAAACATTCATATTTACATAATCGAGGAAATATATACAATGGGTATCGAATAAGTGAAACGTAACTGCAGACGTATAGTTTAAAATTATTTATTAACACATTTTAATAAGATCATTTACTAACAATATTTATGGATTAAAAGCTTCAGTAGCGGGATTTGCGACATGATTATATTTTAAAGAATACATTTATTTATTTGTTTACAAAAGGAATTCATTTATTTGAAAGTGTAATCTAGCTACCTAAAATTCTCGAATAAGTATTTCTAATGCATGCCTGGAGGGATTTATACCTTCGCAATGCAAGAGTCTAAAGTATGGGTTATAAGAGTAACGGCAGACATATATTTATTTAATTAAAATATTTATTTATACTAAGGGAAAACATTTATTTGAGAGTGAATTATGAAGATAATGCAGAGGCGGAGTGATATATAGAATAATAGAATTGAGTAAAGGAACACGTGGTACACTTTAAAAAGGTGATATGGAATGGCAGTATATTGAAACTGCAATGCCGCGAATGGGTTTATAAGAATGTCGGGCTGGTCTCTGCCTCGGCCCGATGAAGTAAGGTGTCACATAAGCATAACCAGGGACAAGCGGTCCGTGTCGCATTTTGTTGGCTGGCTGCATGACGTTGTCAAGTCCTACGGGAGCACCCATTATGCCCACTTGTGTAGAATGACTGGGGTTAATTTCAACCCTGAAGAATCCGGAATATTTACGGTGGAATAAATCTTCGCATCTTTAAAACGTAACACATGTATAAGTATAAACGATTATGATAAGATTTAAATAGATTTCTAATTCGGCCTTACATTGTCAACAGTTACTAAAGAACGTTGGTGACTCTCAAAGAAATGTAATTTTCTGGAATTATTCATGATGATTTAATAAATACAAAACCTATGTAAATTGGGAATTATTATAACTAATACGTTAGCCATTTGCGAAGTAGTAGACCCTGCATTACAATAAGTGATGCACTGAATGCGTGTCGATTTATATGAAAGTTAAGTTAGTTATGGTTTATAAGAATGTCGGGCTGGTCTCTGCCTCGGCCCGACGAAGTACATATTAATGAAAATGTGACATGCATTCACTGTTTCAAACGATCATAGATTTAAACTTTGAAAAGAGAGACAATTGTAAGCATGCAATAATTAAATAATAAATATAGATAAAATTAGATTTTAGAAATACGTACCCAAGATAGAATGAGGTAAGCTAGATTATTAGAGAAATTTACACATTAAGTTAATTGTTCAGTTTTAGTTATACATATGGTAGTTTTACATTTTATAATTTAGATAAGTAGTATGAAGAAGAGCTATAGCATATTATTAGAGTACTCTAGAGTTTGAACACAGACAGGTACCTGTTTTATAAGAAGTTTTCTGATTCCATTAGTTTAGCAGCAAAAGTTCACGAGTGGCAAGTCTTTCTTGTATTTAGATATTTCATTTAATTTCACAGCAGCAGCAACTTTTTCATTTATTTCAGGCAGCAGATCTTCATGGTGAATTTATGATGGGCAATGGAAAGTTCGGCATCCGATAGGCCATCTCCCGATGGAGAATAATCTAGGTACTTTACTCGGTCATACCTTGGCAGGAACAAATTATTTTATTATTTTTGGAGACTCAGTGATCGAGAGCAAAGCTAAAGTTTAAGTGAATGTCTCCAGCAAGTCTAACATGGCCTCTTTTTTTTATCTTGATCTTTCATATTTTTGTTAAGGTATTTTTAGGTTCTACTTAATCTGCCCTGAGGATAATCAATGCCTTTTGTTGGTTTTTAATTAAAGAAAGCTGCCGTTCTATTGTTTACATTTTACATTTACTAATTATACTTTGGGGAATTTTTCTTTAATTAATCTATTATCTATCACTGACCGATGCTTTTAAATTTCAAAGACAAAAAGGGAACATAAGATTATTTTAACTTTTAATTAAATATTACATCAGATTTTTTTAGAATTATTATTAAACGAAATTTAAACAAAGCAATAAATACGAACTTTATAATGCAAAATAAATGATTAAAATTATACAAAATTATATAACTAAAAGAAATCTAAATTATATTATTTTATCCCTATTTATTGCGTTTAATTTGAGATCGAAATGTGTGCATGTTTATGCTAAATTCTACATATATTTATACATTTTAATATTGCTACACACACAATTCGATACCAAAAAGTTTAAATTTGGGCGGGATAGACCGGTCAGAGAGAGATGACAGAAAAAGGTGAAACTTAAGATTCGAATACGAATCTTACTGTTTCATTTCCCCGTACTTCCCGTGAACAATTAAGGGAAAACAAAGGAGGCAAGAAAGAGAAAAAAATTTTATATTACATAATTTAAAGATGAAAACATTATTATTGTTTTTACAGATATATTGAAATATAGAAAGCAGTGATTACATGAAGCAACAAACAATTTATATACCCGGATCTAGAATTTATAGTTTAATTAAAATGGCCTAATTTGGCCGTGTCTGGTTAAAATCATAGTAATAATTAGATAAACAGAATATATATATAAAACATTCTTAGAATAGGATTAGTTAGTATAATATAAAAAAAAATTTTAAGAGTAATAGTAATTAAAACAATAATATATATATATATAATAAAATTTCTATCTAAAACCCTATTTGACTAAAGTACAATCCATTCAACCAAGTTCATTATATCAAGTTCATTTTAATATATTCATATATGTTTAATCCGTCCTAATAGTCTAATATTTTTACAACCCCGGGTCAGGTGGATAATACCTACATGGTTTGAGATTACGTGCATTATATGTCTTTTTTATGGTATCTCCATCTTTTAATAAATATGCATTTGGGCCACATGTGCGATCAATTATAAAGGGTCCCCGGTACAAATGAAAGAACTTTTTATATACTCTTTTATCTCGGTTACTTTGTTGAGAGTTCCGTACCCAAACATAGTTCCCGACCTGGAAATGTTGGCTTCTCCGATCTGCTCGTTATTTCCGTCCTGCCCTTTCTGTAAGGCGGCGGTGTGCCTTGCTTCTGTCAGTTTCAATATTGATTTCACGTTCATCCATGGGTAATGGCATCTTGATCAGTAATGAGTCCGCTTTACCAAAATGCAAACATGTTCGTGATCATGCTGGTATCCATCTTCGTCTCTTTTTTACTGCTTTCACTCAACGGTTCTCATGGGCCTTCATCTATTGGAATGAGGTTTCTTTGCTCATCACACTTTTTCATATTTACTACACTACCTGCTTGCCCTTCTACTATCATCGGTTTGTCAAGTATTTCTAATTCCCTTTCCTTTTCCATATCTTTAATTTCTTTTTCCTTTTTACTAACTGGGGATATTCCATAATGTTCTTTGATCATTTCAAGATATATCAACATATCCCTATAAATTTTCTGACGCTCCCTAACTTTTCCTCTTCCTGACTCGTTTTTGGTTCTTCATATTTTCTTCTCACTTCCTCACGTATTTTCCTCCATTCTTCTTTACTCTGTCTAAATATTTCAAGTAACCTTAGACTGAAGTTCATTGATGCTATTCTATCATTTTCTGCTTCCATTTTTCTTAATATTATTTATTTTATACTACTAGCATTTGACTACTCCCACCGGTATATTGGCCCTATAACCCTCTTTCGCTGCCCTCACCTACTCTACATTGCCCTATCTCTATATTACTGCGTTTAACATATTTAACATATATATTATAGCGAACTACTGGTTACGCGTATAATAAGCTACTGCTGTCTATGATATATATATTTGTACTTTAACAAAATATTTACCGTTAAAATATATAACAAGCTTCTGCTGTCTATGCTATATATATAACGGTGTTTTAATAAAAAAATTCAATGCTACTTGCTTTCTCATTTAACGACTGATTACTTTTTTTTTCTTGACATATATATATATAAAGCAAAATATTTCATTAGATCCGAGTATTTTTATTCCTTCTTAAATTACACACACATCCCTGTTTTCCTTAAATTTGTTATTATGCCTGCTGTCCTTTCATTCACTCGACCTACATTATTTCACTCGATTTATTTTTTTTCATTATTTTTATCAAAACAAAATCGTACATATATAGATTAATTAGCTAACTTGAGTAACGAATGCTAAAAGAAATTTATATGCGTTATATTTTGCTCAGGGTATATGGGTTTTTTGTATCGAAAGCCCCACGTTGGGCGCCAAATGGGAAAAAAATTTAACTATGTAATGGTCAGAAAACGTGTGACTCGTAAACATAGTGCAGAATTCAACCACCATACAGAACAGCAGCACCATCGAGTAGCGAAGCCACCCATGGTACTGAGTTCGAACTTAGTTTATCGGTTCCACAATACAATCCACGAAACAATGCATCTGATGCGACATTAGTAAATATTTCCTTAGGCACAGTGGTCAGGGATATGCAAGAGATTCATAATTTTATTTTCGAGTTAGCCAATAATCAAACTAATATTAATTAAACATTCATATTTACATAATCGAGGAAATATATAGAATGGGTATCGAATAAGCGAAACGTAACTGCAGACGTATAGTTTAAAATTATTTATTAACACATTTTAATAAGATCATTTACTAACAATATTTATGGATTAAAAGCTTCAGTAGTGGGACGATCATAGATTTAAACTTTGAAAAGAGAGACAATTGTAAGCATGCAATAATTAAATAATAAATATAGATAAAATGTAGATTTAAGAAATACGCACCCAAGATAGAATGAGGTAAGCTAGATTATTAGAGAAATTTACACATTAAGTTAATTATTCAGTTTTAGTTATACATATGGCAGTTTTACATTTTATAATTTAGATAAGTAGTATGAAGAAGAGCTATAGCATATTATTAGAGTACTCTAGAGTTTGAACACAGACAGGTACCTGTTTTATAAGAAGTTTTCTGATTCCATTAGTTTAGCAGCAAAAGTTCACGAGTGGCAAGTCTTGTATTTAGATATTTCATTTAATTTCACAGCAGCAGTAGCTTTTTCATTTATTTCAGGCAGCAGATCTTCATGGTGAATTTATGATGGGCAATGGAAAGTTCGGCATTCAATAGGCCATCTCCCAATGGAGAATAATCTAGGTGCTTTACTCAGTCATACCTTGGCAGGAACAAATTATTTTATTATTTTTGGAGACTCTCAGTGATCGAGAGCAACGCTAAAGTTTAAGTGAATGTCTCCAGCAAGTCTAACATGGCCTCTTTTTTATCTTGATCTTTCACATTTTTGTTAAGGTATTTTTAGGTTCTACTTAATCTGCCCTGAGGATAATCAATGCCTTTTGTTGGTTTTTAATTAAAGAAAGCTGCCGTTCTATTGTTTACATTTTACATTTACTAATTATACTTTGGGGAATTTTTCTTTAATTAATCTATTATCTATCACTGACCGATGCTTTTAAATTTCAAAGACAAAAAGGGAACATAAGATTATTTTAACTTTTAATTAAATAGTACATCAGATTTTTTTAGAATTATTATTAAATGAAATTTAAACAAAGCAATAAATATGAACTTTATAATGCAAAATAAATGATTAAAATTATACAAAATTATATAACTAAAAGAAATCTAAATTATATTATTTTATCCCTATTTATTGCGTTTAATTTGAGATCGAAATGGGTGCGTGTTTATGCTGAATTCTACATATATTTATACATTTTCATATTGCTACACACACAATTCGATACCAAAATGTTTAAATTTGGGCGGGATAGACCGGTCAGTGAGAGACGACAGAAAAAGGTGAAACTTAAGATTCGAATACGAATCTTACTGTTTCAATGTCTCTGATGGAAACCTACAGCATAAACTATGAAGCCTCACAATAAATTTCTGGAAGAATTCTTACTAAGAAATGTTTGATCATGGTTATATGTATGTTCATAAGTGATATGAATTATTAAAAAAACTATGTATAATTTAGATTTATATAAAGAACATTTTTTTTTTTTTTACTTTCAATTTTTTTTATATGTATTTACTTTTACTTTGCTTAGCGAAGGCAATTGGCTCCCAAAACTGATCGTTAAACAAGAATATCATATGCAAAATAAGTATTTATAATGATTGTCTATGGGGAAAAAATTTACTCCAGCAAAAAAAGTTACACTATAAGTTGGGAATATTACATTAAAAAATAACTTAACAAGTATATATAAAATTTTTAAAACCCCTAAACGTATGTTATATGCTTGTATAAAATTTGCTATGTGTATTATGCATGTTTATGTATGTATGATAATGCAACTTAAATCTATGTAAAAAACACTTAGCTTAAAGTTGTTACTTCCTGTGATCTATTCACCCACCGATTATTGTTATGCAGTATGGTTTCCAAACTCAAAGATTTTCTTGATTTTTAATGGTCATATTAATTCTATAATGACTGATCAAAATCTCTTGCTAGAAAATAAATGTATGTTTTTACTGTCCAAAAAGTACAGCAAAATAGATTGAGAAAGTGAAATTAAACTAACATTTAACAATTTTTTTTTGTTCTTCCACACAACATTATGTTGGAAAAAAAAATCCATACTCAAGTTTCATTTTTTTAAAAATTTGGACTACAGTACTATACTATATCACATGTGAAATTATTAAAATTAAGAAACGATGTTTAATAACAAATCATTTGATTGATCCTAAAGACTTGTTATTTATCATTGGTGTAAAAAGAGTCAAATAAACATACAATACACTACAAAAACTTAAACACAATTAACTTTTTAAAAAAAAAAAATCAGCATATTGAAAAAAGGAAAAAAAATCTAATGCATTCTGAGTTTGCATATTGTAATCAATATTTAAGGGTTTTATTACAATGTGTACTGTGCTGACCTAAATAAACAAATACGATAGCTATAAGGTTTTTTTGGGCATGATATCATTATTTTATCAAGTGTGCTAGCTATGTTAGCAATTTGTTGAATAGGGCAATACATTTTGATGGCAGAATTATGAGCTAATTAAGTAAAAAATTAAAGGCATTAATCTTATGCATTTTATTTGCATTGCGTAAAATCATTGGTACTTGAGTATTAGTCCTGCAGTGTAGTATTAGACATTCTGGCCTTTTTCACATTCATATCAATCCACTGATACTTTTGCAAATCTTATGATTTGACCAAAATAACGTGTACACGGATCTTGTACGCAATATTTTTGGCCAGATCTTTGGGGAAAAAATAACTTGCACATGGATGATCTTGTACATCATATTTTCGCAAGATTTGCAAAATTATCGGCAAGTTGACACGATTATGAAAAGTTACAGCAAGTCTAATACCGTATTGCAGGACGAAAATTAACACACACTAAAAAAGTTAAACATATGTATGATTTGCAGGAGTAATACTCAAGCAACATTTTAAACCATAAATTTTATATCTTAAAGATTACATTTTTTCAGCTCCCGATGAAAATATACTGAATAAACCTCCCAATATTACTTTACATACAATGACTAAATTATTGTTTTTTAAAATAATATTTACTTACAAAAACAGATAAAATATGCACATATGCTACTTATCACTGTAATAAATGAGAGGAATTGATCATGTTCAAACAACCAAATTGAAGAAAATACATGTGTAATTAAAAACAACATTGTAAACTACAAATTTTAGATCATAAAAACTACACTTTCTCTCCCCCCTCCCCCGGTGAAAATATATTGAATCAACTCCCCAATGTTACTTTACTTACAATCACTAAATTATAATTTTTTGTAAATAATATTTACAAAAACAGATAAAATATGCACATGTGCTACTTAAACTGTAATAAATAACAGGAATTAATCAAGTTTAAAAAAATCCAATTCAAATTTCATGTTACCATAAAAAATGGACACCTGAAGTAGAAATCCCCCCCCCCCCCCAATGAACGTGATTGCAAAGGGTGTTGAGATCTTTTCCAGAAAAATACTAAGAAACGGAATTTTTTGTAAAAAAAAAAAAAAAAGGTAAACAAAACAAAAATAATAATTCAGAACAATAAAGAAATATAAATTATAAGACTTTTATTAACGCTTTTCATGCAGTGGGGGAAAAATTGGAGAAAAATATTCATCATCCTATCCTTTTTTATGTAAATTCACAAAACAAAACAAAGAATTCTCAACTAAAGAAATTATAATAATTTCATTACCGCTTTTCATGTAGGCAGAAAAAAGTTTAGATAAATATTAATAAACCTATATCTTTTTGTAAATACACACAACAAAACAAAAAAAGTAAACCAAATAAATCAAATAATTCAGAAGAAATATATAGAAATATAAATTATAAGACTTTTATTAATTACCGCTTTTCATGCAGGCATAAAAAATTGTAGAAAAATATTTATCAACCTATACTTTTTGAAAAATACATCAAACAGAACAATAAAACAATGAAGATCAATTGTAATACTTTTCATGCAGGCAGAAAAAATTGTTTAATATCATTCAGTATAGAAAAAAAGATGTCCTCATTTTTGTGTAAATGACGCCACATAAATTTGGCAAGTTATGAGTCCAAGTGTTGCCTTGATGTTCCAGGCTGCTGTTTATTTCACCATTTTGTGGAATCCCATAATCTTTTGATAGTTTGGGTGTGAACCCCAGTTTCTGGATCCATGAAATTATATGTATAGTTTACACAAAAATGATCATAACCTGCTTTCCTCAATCATCAGTTTTGTATGCTTTCCAACAGTCTGAATACATAGTGGAACCCTCTTGCATGCTTTATTGAATCACTTCCATCAGAGTTGCCGCTGTCTGATTTTTAACTTCCAGGATAAAATATTCATTGGTCTCTGCATATGCCACCAAACATCCACTGTTGAGGAAGAATTCAGCCTTATTGATTTTCCTTCAGTAGTGGGTAGCTTCCAAATTATCATCATTTTGGACTATTTCTAAGTAGAAAAAAAAAAACACACACATTACTTATGAAATTATGAAAAAATCCAAATCAAAATATAAAAAGTACTTATATTTATTAAATTTAAATTAAATGAACTGAATGCAAAAGAACAATAATCAAAGTACGTTTTACAAAAAAAAAAACATGTTTTCCAAGGACATTTTGAAAAAGACAATGTTTTTGCAACTGACAACTATAAATAAAGCAAAATAATAATCAAAGCATGTTTTGAAAAATCTAACTCACCTTTTCACATGTTTTTCAATATTCATCGCAGGTTTTCTTTCAATTTGATATCATTGCAAGATAACACATTTATTGCAAATGTGAAAAGTCTCCTATCTCTTCTACATTGCAGGACGAATACTTAAGCACCAAATCATCTTCACATTTTTTTTCAAAAATACAATTCAAATATGATCGATAGCTATTTCAATTTGATTGAAATTAGCATTTGTAAAGATTTTAATCCAAAATTGATTGTCTGAAATTTTAGCTAATATTTATACTGTACACAATTTAAAATTCAATATTGATTGAACATATAATCAAAAATTATTTTTAGTTTTATGCCGAATGAAATTTGTATTTTTTTTTCAGTACTGCATTTTTTTCTTTTTTACATGTGAAATAATGCCACCATTGCTTTGGATATCTGAAAAGAATTACAATATAATTGAGAAAGCAGAGTAAATGATATTTGAAAATTACATTTACTAATTTTTGATATTAATTGTATAAATCTGAAACCGCTTACCTTCTTTGCTCCCTCCTTTTTTTTACTGAAAATATTTTAGATTAACGATGGTAGCAGTTTCACTTTGAAGAAAAATTTTAATTCAAAATTAATTGACCGAATATTTTAGCAAATGTATGTACTGTATATTTTTAATTTTATGCTGAACAAATTTATTATTTTTATAATAATGTGTTGATTTACATTCAATGAACCTTTTTATTTTTTTGTTTTCATAGTCATTAACAATGAAAATCTTTACTTTGGATATGTTATTAATGAAGTACTAATTGTCTCGTAAAAACACTGGATGAAAATTAAATAAAATACTGTACACTCATTAATCATATTTTAAGCTTATAATCAAAATATTGAATGCAGCATTATAATGTTGTGTTTTATAAATAAACTATGTACAATATAATTTTAGCATGAAAGTCACTATTTTGCTTTTGGATGAGATGGCTTTATTAACTATTCTATGATGTCATCAGTGTTACAAAATGGCTGCCAATTTAAAATATGGCCTCCAAAAAGTTTTTTTTTAAGATTGTTATAGTGAATCATCAAATGTAAATTAAAATAATTTGTACAAAATGATGATGATCGCTGTTGTGAATCCTCACATAAAAGCCAAGAGCTAAACAGAGTAAAGGTGTATTTGTATTATTTAGTTTCAAATTAGTATAAATTATCAATTGATACATACTATAATGAAATTAATGATTTTCTTTGTTTTTTAAAACTGATTCAAAAGGAACAATTTAGTTTTAAAAGTTAGTATTGATTAAAAATGTTTATATTTTTTTAAGAAGTGTAGTTCTTCAAATGTAGATAATTTTAAAAAAACATTTAAAGAGAGACATATTTAAACAAAAGGTTTTATACTAATGTTATAAATCATAATATAATACAGAAGTAAATTAGTTAGAGAGAACAATAGTTATAACAATAAATACACATTGTGTATACATGCGTGTGAATATGTTCTGATATGCATGAAATGTTCAAAAACAGTCTATAATCACTGCAATCCAAAATTAAACAGATAAATTGATTATTATTTTAAATATGGTTATTATTGTTTTGTATATAGATTCTGACTCTTCCATTAATCCACTTTGAAATATAGTTTTATATGTATGAACTTATTATATAAATACAATTATTTAGATCTTATCCAGGTATTGAGAGAAGTTATAGAAAGAACAAATGAGTATGAGTTGCCTTTATGCTTAGGATTTGTAGATTATGAAAATGCATTTGATTCTATAAACATTTCTTCAGTGATTAAAGCATTGGATTATCAAAGTATAGATCCAGGATATTGTCATATTTTAAAGAATATTTATAAAAATGCAACAGCAATAATTAGATTATATAATGATAGTAGGAAAGTCAACATTGAGAAGGGTGTAAGACAGGGTGACTCCATATCTCCAAAACTTTTTACAGTAGTGCTGCAAGAAGTATTTTGTGGATTAAAATGGGAAGCTAAAGGAGTGAAAGTAAATGGAGATTATTTAAGTCATTTAGATTTTGCAGATGATGTAGTGCTGCAAGAAGTATTTTGTGGATTAAAATGGGAAGCTAAAGGAGTGAAAGTAAATGGAGATTATTTAAGTCATTTAAATTTTGCAGATGATGCAGTTGTTTTTGCAAATAATCCTTTAGAGTTACAGGAAATGTTGCAGGAGTTATCAGATGAAAGTAGAAAAGTAGGACTAAAAATAAATGTTAAAAAGGCTAAAGTAATGTTTAATAGAAATTCTCAAAATATGAAAATAAAGATTGATTTATGATGAATTAGAAGAAGTTAACAGTTACAAATACCTTGGTCAGATTATTAATACAGATGGAAACATAATGGATGAAATTAATCATAGAATTAAACTTGATTGGAGTGTTTTTGGTAGAAATAACTTGATACTAAAAGGAAATATGCCTGTGTGTTTGAAAAGGAAGGTTTTTAATAAATGTGTTTTGCCAGTTCTTACTTATGGATCTGAGATTTGGACACTTAATAGAAGAGCAATACATAGACTTCAGACCAATCAAAGAAGTATGGAGAGATGCATGTTGGGAATAACAAGAAAAGATCGAAAACACAATGTATAGGTAAGAGAACAAACATGTGTTACTGATCTCATTGAAAAAATTAACAGATTGAAGTGGAGTTGAGCTGGACATATTGCTAGAAGAGATGATAGTAGATGGACAATTGAAATCTTAAACTGGATTCCAAGAGATCATAAAAGACCCAGAAAGAGACCATATGTAAGATGGATGGATGAAATAAGAAAGTGTGCAGGGGTGATGTGGAGAAGAGAAACTAAAGATCGGAAAAGATGGATTGAACTTAGAGAGACCTTCATCCTGCAATGGATTGATAATGGTTGATGATGGTGATGATGATTTAGATCTTTTATTTAAAGTTAAGTATATACTACATTTATGATATTATAATGAGAAGTGATTAATTTGAAGGATTTTTGTTTATCAGGGGTAGGAACTAAAGCTGACCCCTTCTATGAATGATTTAATTATTTTTTATTCTGCATACATATAATATACTCTTTTCTACAAGTAAATAGATACATAAAAAATTTTGTTTTAGTTTATTAAATCTAAAAATATATATATTATCAAACAGTCAATGCTGATTTTTAAGACTTTCAGGAAATCTCTTCGACATTTATATATGTATAAGGATCTCCTGCACGACTTGACATTTGTTTAGTAGCCGGCCATTTTGAAATCAATCATTTCTACTTGAGATAATTATTAATATTTGTTAGATTGCTAACTCATAAATTTAGTTTTGGATAATGATGTTATTTATGATACTCTTGAAATTTCATACGTCATCTTTGACATTTTCTTACTAGAAAAACTCTATATTATAAATCAAATATAAAGTTAAAGCAATAAATAAAAATGTCAATTAAAAAAGCAAAAGACAATATCCTAATTCTTTGACATAACCTCTAAAAAAAGGTTTGATTTTTTAAATATTAATATGCGATTTCTATATTTTAAATGTAAATATTGTTTATTTTCTTTAAGAATAATTATCTTTATAACTGGAAAAAAACCCTTTAATTCAAATATATAGATTAAAAAACAAATTTCTAATTTACTAATATTTTAAAAGGATTAAAAGTCGTAATATTACAAATGTTTATAAAATAGTAGATATGTTACAACATTAAAAATACATTGCAGAACTTTTGATAAAAATTGATTAAAAATGTGTGTTTCATCATCATCTTCAACCATTATCAATCCACTGCAGGATGAAGGTCTCTCCAAGTTTAATCAATCTTCTCCGATCTTTAGCTTCTCTTCTCCACACCACCCCTGCACACTTTCTTATTTCATCCTTCCATCTCACATGTGGTCTCTTTCTGGGTCTTTTACAATCCAGTTTAAAATTTCAATTGTCCATCTATTATCATCTCTTCTAGCAATATGTCCAGCCCAACTCCACTTCAATCTTTTAATTTTTTCTGAGATCAGTAACACCTGTTTGTTCTCTTACCCATACATTGCATTTTCGATCTCTTCTTGTTACTCCCAACATACATCTTTCCATACTTCTTTGAGTGGTCTGAAGTTTCTGTACTGCTCTTCTATTAAGTGTCCAAGTCTCAGATCCATAAGTAAGAACTGGTAAAACACATTTGTTAAAAACCTTCCTTTTCAAACACATAGGCATATTTCCTTTTAGTATCAAGTTATTTCTATCAAAAGCACTCCAACCAAGTTTAATTTTATGATTAATTTCCTCCATCATGTTTCCATCTGTATTAATAATCTGACCAAGGTATTTGTAACTGTTAACTTCTTCTAATTCATCATAATCAATCTTTATTTTCATATTTTGAGCAAATCGATTAAACATTACTTTAGTCTTTTTACCATTTATCTTTAGTCCTTCTTTCCTACTTTCATCTGATAACTCCTGCAACATTTCCTGCAGCTCTGAAGCATTATTTGCAAAAACAACTACATCATCTGTGAAATCTAAATGACTTAAAAATAATCTCCATTTACTTTCACTCCTTTAGTTTCCCATTTTAATCCACAAAATACTTCTTGCAGCACTGCTGTAAAAAGTTTTGGAGATATGGAATCACCTTGTCTTACACCTTTCTCAATGTTGACTTTCCCAGTATCATGATGTAATCTAATTGTTGTTGTTGCATTTTTATAAATATTCTTTAAAATATGACAATATCCTGGATCTATACCTTGATGATCAAATGCTTTAATCACCGAAGAAATGTTTATAGAATCAAATGCCTTTTCATAATCTACAAATCCAAAACATAATGACAACTCATATTCATTTGTTCTTTCTATAACTTTTCTCAATACATAGATATTATCTGCTGTATTAAAACCATTTTTAAATCCAGCTTGTTCTCTTGGTTGGTGGAAGTCCAATGTTCTCTGTAGATGAGTTGTAATTATCTTGTTAAATTTTTTTTATATAAAACTGATAAAAGGCTGATAGGTCTGTAATTTCTAATATCTTCTTTATCACCTTTTTTAAATATTAATATTATTACTGCTTTCTTCCAATCATCTGGTACATCTTTATCATTTAGACATTTGATATATAACTTTGCTAAAAAAAATTTCTTTCTTCACCTGCTTCTTTTAAAACATCAATTATAATTCCATCATTACCTGGAGCCTTTCCTTTCTTCATACATTTAATTGCATGTCTCACTTCTTCATTTAAAATTCTGGACAATTTGGAAGATGTAATAGATATAGGAGGTACTTGTTCTTTATTACTATATAATTCTTGATAAAAATCTTCTGCCGATATCATGGTGTCATCTGTCTTTTTAGTAATAATTCCATCTTTTTTTCTTATTGCACATATAAATTTCCTACCAATACCAAAATGTTGTTTAACATTCTTGAGGCTTTTGTTTTCTTCTACAGCTTTCCTTGCTAGTTCACAGTTATACTTTCTTATGTCATTTTAATTTTTTTTCTGCACCATTTTACAAAATTCGAGATATTCAATTCTTTTTAATACATCATTTTTGTATATCTTCATATTCCTTCTTTTCTTCATAAATTCTCTGGTCTCAGTAGAAATTTTATTGGTCAATTGCTGCTTTTTCTGCCAGCTATCTTTGTTGCAGTTTTTAAAAGTGTATCAGTTATTTTCATATTAATTTCATTCAAATCTGAATCATGTTCAAAATCTACTAATACTTGAAACCAATTTGAAAGTTCTAATTTAAATTCATTAGAATGTTTCTGAAGATTAGGAATATCAACTGTAAATATTGTTTTTTTTAATAATTTTTGTTTCTTTTATTTTACATTAACACATATCTTACACCTTACTAATCAATAATTACTTCCTATGTTAAATTTATTAAGAACACTGCAATCTTGAAATATGTATTTCCTGTTTCTCAAAATATAATCCAATTCTGCTGTACCTTCATTTGGATGCTTCCATATCCATTTCCTTTTAACATTTTTCTCAAAAAAAGAATTCATAATATAAAGTTTTTATTTTTCTGCAAACTCCACAAGTCTATGTTCTCTCTCATTTCTATTACCATAACCAAAATTGCCTACAGCAATTTCATCTTTCATTTGTTTATCAATTCTAGCATTAAAATCTCCCATAACAATTTTAAAATGTTGTTTACTCTACGAAACTATATAATTGAAAAAAAAAAAAGGTTTTCACTGGATTTTTCCAGAGTAAAATATGTGTGTATATTTAAATTAAGAAAATGTGTCTACATATTAACATCATCAGTATGAGTAGTTGTAAATGAGATTTTTTATTCAAAAAGAAAAGATTGCTATGTAATTGAAGGATTGAAATGTGGTTGCTCACAACAATGGTATGGAAAATTCATGATGACTCGATCATATAACAATATATATGACTGAAAGCAGTAAGGTAACAATAGAGAAAAACTTTAGAATGTGAAAAAAAAAAAGCACAAATAGAAAATCAAAAACACTGCTTGTATTGAAACAGTATCTTCTTTGATAAATAACATCAGTCTACAAGAGAACAGATATTTTGTTTGTCTTGTAAGATCTAGTTTTTGGTGAATCAACATTATATCCTATAATCTACAAAAGATATTATTAGTTAAGCATTGAACTAGAAAAGAAATTAGATTAAAAAACAAGAAATGATTAGAGAATTTTGGTGAAGTTTGCACGATCAGTAATAAACTCACTTCCGTTTAGAGAAAAATGGAATATATTCTTCTACAGTCATTTGTGTTGAGTTGTGAGTATAATTGTCAATCTGATTGAATATTTTATACATTTCTTTTTTGATAAGTTAGAGATCAGTCATATTTGTTTTATTTTTTCTTTGCTCATTGCTTAAAGTTAAAGACATGAAATTAAGGAATGTAACAAAATTGGTAGATGAAATTCACATGATTTCATTGTAAATTTAAAGTCTAATGAGTCAAAAAATGGTTATGGTGATGACTCAGATTTAATAGAACACATTTATCAAAATTAATAATTATTAATTTGATAATAAAATTTCTAACTTGGTTTGCTTTTATTAATATTTATTGATTTTTAAAATCTGGGATTAAAAAACGTTTTTTTCTTTCAAAAATTATTTTTATACCAGCGTATGTTCCCACCCATGGAAAGACCATTGTAATTAATTGGTTGCTTTAATAAATTTCAATCATGCATGGTATTACTGTGGAGCTGCAAATTTTGCGATATCAAACTATACAAAACAAAATGTAAATATGTTAATATAGTATCTATCCCCCCCCCCCCAACTAAATATCACATTTCAAACGTGAATTTATCTACTGTAGTCAAAAGCACATTTCTTCCTTGAAAAATTTTTATTCCAATAACATATTTTTTTAGAATCCAGAAATGTACCCAGGCCATTTTTTTAATCGATTGCTTTAACAAATTACTTCCGTTTGTATAAAATAGTTCCTAAAAAACGATTACAGTTTATTAATGGCAAAACAATATTTTTTTTCTTTAAAGAATATGCCCTTGAACAAAGAAATGTTTATCTTGAATATCATGTGACAGGATATGGACATTTAGGGATTTTATATAAGATATCGGAATTAATATGTAAAAAAATATTTAATTTAATTAAAAGTATTAATCTTTTGACTTGAAATCACTTCAAACACAAACATATTGTAGTAAAAACTATCACCATAAGTCAGATGGATGTTTCAATTGGAAAGCCACAAACATGGGTCTATTATGCTATACCACATGGCATGACAATGCCATCAGTTGTATCGCACATAGGCACCACACTATATCAAATCAGGTTAATCCTATCAGAACTAAACTATACTATGCAATATATAACATCCCAGAACAGCTTTGTTCACTCAACTTTGAGCATAGGCAGGAATAGGAAGTGAATGTTTTTGTATGTCATTATTGTTACTTTTGTTACTAAAAACTAAAATAGTTTTAGTAAATTTATTGTCTAATCTAGTATCATTGATAAAAAAATATTTAAAATATTAGACTTGATATTTAGATTAAAATAAATGTTGCAATAAGTCAGAAGTTTGAGTAATTTCAAAAAGGGTCAGAAAAGACAAGGAATATCATAATCATTGTAATGAAATATTGGGCTGCAAAGGATAATATCTGAGAAATCATCATAATCATCTAAAACAATTTCTAAAATAATAATTGACTAGAAAGTAGAAATGATCAACAGAGAAGAAAGATCTGTTTTCCTTTCCTGCCCATAAAAACAGATTGTATTTCTAATTTCGTGAAAAGGAACATTTTAAAAGAAGAAATTGTAGCATAACTTGCTGCAATTGATAGCTTGCCCATTATCAGCATTACAAGTAGTTCATACAATAATCTTTGCAATAATGAGGATATTCATTACCCCCCCCTCCAAAAAAAACAACAACAAACAAACAAAAACAAATCTTGAGTATTGATCTCATTCATACATTTTAAGATAATACCAAATATGAAATTGTAAATGAATTGCATTAAAGAATAGCAAAAAATTATTTCTAACTTTAGATGTATGGAGTGGCAAAAGAAATCCACAAATATTTGAATATTAACATATACCATTTTGTCAAAAATTTTAATTTGGACTTAATTTTAATAGTTTCTGATAAGTTAAGAAAATATTAGAATTAGTTCCCGAGTGTTACAAATGTTCAACTTGGATTTAGAAACCAATATAGTTGTAGTGGCAAATGGTGGTGCTAATGTTATGAAAAATTTGTCTAATTATTACCATTAATGAAGCAACTTCACTATTCACTCCACACACTTAGCAGATATTGATATGTTATAAAGTGAGGAATTGAAAGATTATGTGAAATATGGAGATGACTATAGTGAGGATTTTTAAATTATCTTGATATTGATAACAACTGAAGATTTTCTATATTGATGACAATTACAAATAATCAATTTCCCAAATTAGAAAAAATTGTAAATTTGTAGAAAATCTCTTGTAAGATGTATCATCGTTTAGAATTCTCTAAAACAGGAAAATGAAAGAATTAAGTCAGATTCTTAATGGTCATATGTGCTGAAATAGTTTATATACTATAATTGAGAAAGGTTTATAACATTAGCTTTGGATGATATTAGTGTTTTATATATGTGGAATGAAGCTCAATATCCTAATATCATTGAACTTTTTAGTGTTGAAATCATTATGCCTAGCAGTTGAGACTTAGGGCAATCAGATGCCAATTTATGAACTCACGAAGCATATTCAAATTTCTAATAAATTAAATGAAAAATTTGAAGATTGAAATTAATTGAATTCAAAAATGAAAACAAGTTAGATTGGTAAAACCTTTTGTTATATTTGCACAAAATCTACAAAACATTTTATAAAGAAATCTAATATATTTGCAGTAGCATCAAAATTTGATATTATTAATTATGAGGAAAAATATTGTCTAAAATGTTTTTAAATTTTTGTATGGAAACAGGTTCCAGTGATGAATATATTAATCAGAATAATATCCTAAAAGAAGCCATATAAAAATTAATTTATAGGTTTTTTGAGAAACCTGAAGAAGTAATATCAAATTCAAAGATAGTACAGAGTGAATTTTTAATATTTAAGACAATCAATAAATCTATAAAGAATTTAAAATTATTATTTGGTGCTCTGAAAATGATAAAACTGAACTCAGTAGTCATTAAGAGAGCAGTTTCTATTTCAGGCAATTTTGTACCTTAAATAAAAACAACATTAACATTCAGTGAATATTTTACACTTTTTGAAATCCTACTTCCTGAAAAAAAAAATTGAATGAAATAAAACATTATATTTTTTTATAGATTTTAGTTATTTTATTTTTTTTAAATTTTATTTTGGCTTTATATGGGAATATATCACACCATTTATACCTTTTTATACACTTTATCAATACTTTTATTTGTATTAAACTAACAGTTTCGACTGTCCTGCAGTCATCATCAGAGCTACAATATTCAAGTATATAATTATACAATTATTACACTTATCCACATATTGATATACATAATTAAATATACAATATAAACAAAAATAATTTACCTTTTAAATAATTTTATCAATATTTTATATTAATTTATTTTAATATCACTTTATTTTATTTTTTAAAAATATTATTTAACATAATAATTATAACTTTAACATTTATTTTACTATTTAATGCATATTATTATCATTTTTCTTATATTATAAAATCAACTTCTAATCTTTTCTTATTTTTATTAAATATTTCTATCAATTAACTTTACCCACATTACAAATTATTTTTTTGTTTTTTTTTATATGGGAATACATTTTATTTTGTTTATATATTTTGTAGTTCCATAAATATTAAATAAACTGAACAATTGTGCAAATTTGTATGGATTTTAATTACTGTATTTTATTTTTAAAAAAATTTGTTTTGTATATGGAGTATTTTATTATATTTTTTTATAGTTCATAAGTATTAGATAAGCTGAAAAGTTATACAATTTGTTCAGAATTTAGTTTTTCTAGTTCTTTATTTGGTTTTGTTTAGTAAATAAACTGAAAAAATTTAAAATAAATATTTTTTTTACTGTTTTAATTATATATATTGTAAAAAAATTGAAAATCAATTTAAGCAAATTTTTTTTTTTTTTTTAATTCTGAAATTCGAAAATCATATTTTAAAACCCTAGTTTTTATATATAAATTTTTATAGAAAATATTTTTTACTTTTTTTGTTCAGTGATGCTTGAAAGCAGCTATTTTAGATACATTAATATTTTGTTTAACCCGAATAATGTATATATATAAAAGATTCTTGAATAAATTCTATAATATTCAAAATACCAATATATAAAACTAAATAGTAACTATAGCCAGCATATAACATGACTGCCATTTTGTATATCATTCTATTTAGTATGCAATCATGTCATAAGCTGGCTATAGTTATTTCTTATTTTTATATATTGGTATTTTGAATATTATAGAGTTTATTCCAGAGTTTTTTTTATTTGTTATGTATTATTTTATTTGATTTATATATATATATGAATTACCTATGACACCTTTTATATTTTATTTGAATGAAAAGCTTTGAAAAGTTATATAAAGTATATTTTCAGTATATAAAAAACGATGAAAACTGATGGTTAAAAATAATTATTTTTGTTTCATATATTATAGGAATATATTAACATTTGTAAAAAGAAAATCTAAGATGAGTGAAAAAGAAAAATCTAGAATTATAATTATGTAAAACAAAAATATAATCACCACACACATAGCAGAATTTTTGATCTAGATATAAGAATATTTAAATGTAATGACAATTTCTGGAGATCAATTTATTAATGAGACCACAATTTTAATAAGCTAGGAATGAGATCAAACATACTACATTTTTTTATTATTATATTTGTCTTTTATAAAGTCTGAAATACAACTGATAATTTATATTGGAAGGATTCTGTTGTGTTAAATTGAACTCATTCTCAAATATTTTCTATTATAATTATTAAAAATCCTAATTTCAAACCGGATAAGATTTTGAATTGTTATACAAAGTTATTTGTTTTGATGTTTTTCTTGGAGTAAAAAAATCAAGATTACTGTATTTAAAAAAAAAAAAAAAATTGGTTCTTTTCCAAAAGGGTGAATGATCATTTTTAGCCAGCCCTTTTTATTATTTAAATAACATAATGATGGCCAAATCTATTAAAAATGTATATACCTTTTTGTGGAATATAATGTTTGATCATATCAGAAATATTTTGGCTCTTTATCATTAACTATAATAGTAATTAGTTTTCCATCATTTTTTAATTATCATGATGTCAGTTCAACTTACTATTTACCATCTTAATGTTAAAATTCAAAACTTATTTGACATTGTATAGAACACATTGTTATTAACTTCTATGCATGCCAACAAACTAATATGAGTCATATCAATTTATGATAGTATGCTGGAAATGGCCTCTTCTGCTGATGAATCATTAATACAAATAAATAGATTCGACATGTAGCTAGATCCTGCTTAGATTGCCTGATGAGTGAAAAAATCTTGTTTTTTAACTAAATATAATCAAGATTGAGATTGATGATAATAAAACCATATATCACTTATGGAACAGCTTTATGTTAAATACTAGATTATATTTTTTAATTATAATAATAATGATTAAATATAAGCAATTATCTACATAAAATATATATAATACTCTTCAATATTTTTAGAGCATGAGCTGCAATTAGACCATACATTTGATCTCTCTAAAGCAGATATTAGGTGCACTAAAAGAGATGATAGAAAGGAACTAACTGTACAGGGCTCCATGGAAGAAGAAAGTGAAATGTTTAACTGAATAACTAGTATGAAAAAAGAAACTTAATTGCTCTCATTTTAGTTTTATCATATGTAAATAGTTAAACATCTCTTATCTAGGAAAAAGAAAATGATTGGCAGAGAATGATCAGTTAACCATGGACTGATCATTGGAAATGCCATGTCCAGTTTATTAAACTTTGCCGAAGTCACATTTCTTTTAAAAGAAGAGAAAAACCACATGAATACATTTGAGTGGTATAATCTGCATAGGAATAAATAGTGAAAAAAGAATTCATTTTTAAACTATGATCAAATGAGAAATATAAGTCAATACTCCATGAAGGAAAACAAAATAAAAATTGTTGCAAGGAATATTATAAATGGACCATACGTATGCATGTCTTAAAGGTTTTCTCTACAAAAATTTAAAACTAGGTAAATTTAAATCACATGAGAGAAACAATATAAACACATACACAAAATATCTAAAAAAACATGGGGTATAACCGCAAGAAAATTAATTCTATGATAGAAAAATTCTACAACAAAATCAAGAACCCAGTACAACCTTGCTCCAATAAGAAAAAATGGAATAGCCTCCAATATCTGCAAGAATGGTTCTGAAACTAAAAAAATGTATAGGAGAATATAATATAAATTACAGACTACCTCCCTCATTAAACAAATTATTGAATAATTGTAAAGATAAACTAGACAAGTAGACTGTTCACTAAGTAATTTATAAAATCAAGTGCAGAAATATTAATTGCTTAAGTGCATATTATGGAGAAACAAGAGTAAACCTGTCCACAAGATTGGCCCAACACAACTACTTATATAACAGGGCAAAAAGAAGCAATGAGTGCTTTTCAATATTTTTAGAGCATGAGCTGCATTCAGGTCATAAATTTGATCTCACCAAGATGGATATTGCACTGAGAGAAATGATAGAAAGAGAAACATTAAGGAAACATGAACTATAGTCAAAGACAAATGCCCTATAAATAAAAAAGCCAGCATCCTTTTATCTAAAAAAATGGCCTCTCTAACATTTATATAAATTTGGATAAAAATAAGAAATTTAATTTTATGTAAATTTTACAAACAACAACTAAGTACATATAAGAACAAAATTAATAAGATTAATTCATAAACCTATGATTATGATGCCTGAAGTATCAAAAGAGCTTAGCTTGAATAAAGATATTTTAAACTAATCTGTGTCTTTTCTGGTTTGAATGTTTTCAACATTTATTTAAAAATTAATATTAGTATTTGTAAATATATATAAAAATTCAAACAATGCTTATATCAACAAATATAAATATACAAGATGTACCCAGCCTATATAAAGGCCGTATTTTTTTTAATTGGTTGATTTAACTTTTTTGTTTTTGTTTTATGGAATTACTTGCATTGCATAAAATGCTCATAATCAAATTAAGCCTCTAAATTAAAATTAAATTTTTTAAATGTATCTGTTATATTTGATATGTGAATTTAACAGTGTTACAGATAACTATTAATGGTGGAATTATATATTAATCAAACTAAATGTAAATACATTACTATAGAATCTATTTTTTCCCCTCACTAAATATCACGTTTCAGCCATGAATTTATATAGTGCATTCATTATACCTATTCAGTTATGTACTGTAATTAAAAGCATGAATACTGATTTTTTTCTGAGTGTTTTTATTAATGGTGGGATCATTTTCTTTGCATAAAATATGCTTTGTAATAAAACACATTAAATATAAAGGGTGGAATTACTTTTTTGCATAAAATACTCATAATATAAATTATGGTTTAGTTAGGCATAGTTACTTATTAATTTTCTTTTGACATGGTTAAATTCATAATTTTTGTGATTTATTAAAGCAACCAATTAAAAAATGGTAATTTATTAATGCAACCAATTAAACAGTGTCATGGACAAACATTCAGACAATAGACAAAATAGGGATTTTATATTAGAGATTAAATAACCTTCACACTACCACACATTCTTTTAAATCACATGAATAAAAATATAATAAAAGACAGTGACCCCTATGATGCATTTCATGCTGAACCAGCACTCATCAGTTGGCCGAGGTCACCATCCCTCATATATCTATATTATATGAAGACTATTTATCAATAGTAAATTCTTATGTTTTGATTATCACTAATCATTAATTAAACTAAAGATGGTCTCTAGTATAGACAAAAACTTTTAAACCTCAGTTAAAGATTAATATATCTGATTTTTTTAATTACACTCACACATGTAGTTAGTTATTCACATTTCTCTTTTGCATATGTAATATTTTATAAATATATTGAATAACCACATGCAAAGGAGAAATGTGAATAATTCCATGTTTGGGTTCTAATTAAAAATCTGATATATTAATCTTTAACCAAGGTTTAAAGTTTATATCTGAGCTAGAGATAATCTCTAGCTTAGATAATGGCTAGTGATAATCATTCTATTTATCCGAATTGTATGGTGTCAAAGTTCTGGAAAGAATGAGTTCGATACATGTAAATCAAAATGTAAGAATCAACAAATATATATAACAAATATCTTACCTTAATAAAAATTTAAAATTATTGAGGCATCTTATTTCAGATATGTAAAATTAAAAAGGTCTTATAGCTTCTTTCATAACTCAGTAAACTTACTGTCATAGGTATACCTTTATGATTTTGTTGGCAGCTTAAAAGAAAAAAAATGAACAATTTATCTTCGGTATCATTTAAGTCTAAATTTATATATGCTGGGTGATTTGGACCAATTCCTTCCTTGTATCAAAATCTTCACTTTTAGATAGGTTATGTAACTAATCAATTAGAGAATTGATTTACTGTGGGCAAGTAAATACTATATCTTAGACTTTCACTATTTCTGGACTTATTACAGGCATTTTAATTTTTGGAAGAGTTATGTTGTTCACGCTTCAGGTGGTGCATATAACTTATAGTTTTTGTTATTTCCATTATGCAGAAATTTATTATTATAACTGTATTTAATTAGGCTTGAAAAGTACTTTAGCAAAATATTCTTTGAAGACAAATAATGATCATTAATAGTGCAGAGAGAAACAACTGCTACAACTTGGACTCTATCTATTTTTGATGGAGTTTCTTGATTTTTCAGCTACATGATATTCTTGTTGTTTGGCACATATCTTTTTCCTCCTTATCACTTGTATAACTTTTGCATATGTCATAAGGACATTTCTTCCCATCAACCTCAGCAGGTTTGCTGTTGTTCCTGCTTTGATTTCTCTGGTAATTAACATCATCAGTTGTTTTTCTTTCTTAGTTCTAATTTTTATTAAGTAATTTCCATCAACTAGTTGTTTTTTTGTTTCTTGTAAGTTAAATCTTGTAATTACTATTAATGAAATGTTTTTCGATGTTTTTTTTCTTTCTGAAGTACAAAAATTCTCATCATGGCCAATGCTTTGTCACATAAAAAAAAAAAAAAAATCATTTCCAACTTTTGAAAACTCCTGTTTAAACTATTTAATTTGAACATTATACAATCTTTACTTATATATATCTGTATTTTTATTTATATCTTGTATATGAAGATATAAATAGTTTATTTCAAACCCTTTATGTTATAATATTATTAGATAGGGAATACAAGTGATTTTTTTTATAACTATATGCACAATTTTTAAGATACATATAAATTTACAAATGTTTTCATTGCAGTAAATGACTTTTATAAAAATATTATTTTATTTTATTAAAGTGACATATTTAGTTTTAACAAAGCACAGATTCACAATCATAAGAATCTCTTATTATTTTTATTTTGTTGTTCCCCCGAGATCATTATTTGGGATTAGGGTCACTTGTAAGATTAAACAGTGCCACATTTGGCTAAGTTTGTATTACATCTGTTATCAACTCCTATAAATGTCAATAAACTATTATGAGTCATATCAATTTGTGATAATTTTTTTTTGTAGAAGAATTATTGGGTCACATTTTTTGATAATAACTGTATTATTATGATGATACAAAAGAGAACAATTAAGTATATACATTTAGTTGAAAGATTTCATGTAAGTTATGTGGCAATATATTTGTTGATAACAATATATACATATTTGTCAAATAGTGGTGGGGAGAAACTTAGGTCTGCACACTTTCACAGGACATAATTCATATATCCCCTGTTTTAGAGTATTAGTTTTATATATATATAGAAAAGCTTATATGTTAATTTTCAAAATTTTTTTTTTTTAAACACAATTTTAATCATCACAAAAGGATTCTACCGTCATCATTTAGATGGACTGTTTTTATTATTCCTTCTACTCTTCTCACATGATACTAGAACACACACACACATATATATATACAACAATAATATAGTAAAAAAACTGGAAGTGACAAATCTCCCTCTAGCTGTTAAATTAGTAAACAAATTCACATAAATAAACTATACAAAAAATAGAACAGCCATCGATTCCTTGTTTTTCATTACTATTAAACCTAACTTACTAATAATGTTAAAATTTAGGAGTGAAACTGATACTTGAGTCAAATCTAAATATGGCAGTATTAAATTAATTATGTAAAATATAAAATCTCATTTTAAATAATCTTTACATTGGCAATCAGCTACATATTAATAAATAAATATCCGTACAGTATTAATTTAATAACACCAGAAAAAAAATCTGCTCTAAGTACAATTTGGCTGATATGGGGATGTGTTTATTTCACAGATAGAAAGAGATTAATCAATTCAATTTCATTTATATATGTGCATATTATTATTTGTAATATTTGATTGAATACAACTATAATTTATATACTTGGAGTATTAGATGTAACTATAAAGGATTTGAACACAGACTTTCAAGCTCTCTTCAGCTATCCATTCTATCTCATACAACTGATACACATGACCACACACGTGCAAAAAAAATAATTGATCTCCACTATACATGTTTCGATCTGAGTCAGCACTCATCAGTTGGTTCAGATCACATTTCTTACACATATGTGCAATCAGTGCTCAGTTTATATTAAGATAGAACATCTTCAAACGTTAATGGACATGCTTCAACTTACTCCACCCTCCAACTCTTGCCTTATTTAGATGTGGTACAGGATCAAACCCATTTCTGAATTGTAACACTATTAGCAAAACTAAATTTAATAACATTGGAAAACAAAGAATAAATGGCTGCTTTGTTCTTAGTACATTGTGTGGGATGCGGGATTTTGTTTACACCGCTAGAGGGTGCTTAAATAGCTCTAATTTCACAATCTGTTAATGGCAAGTTTCACCAGTAATACACTCAGCTTTAGATTATATAAAAAAAAAGCCCCAACATTATGCAGATGAATAAATTATGCAAATTTCAATTATAAATGCAAATGAAGAGAAAAATCAATAGATATGAATAATGTATGATCTAAAATGTAATATATTTTAGAGAATGATGATTATATCTGAACAGAACTTTAATTTAGTAAATATTATACAATAAATAGAAATTAACAATATAAGGCATTTAATTTGTTGCAAAACAAATATATTGTTGTTAATAATTGAAAGATCTAAGTATATTGATTTGCCACAGAAATTATTAGAAAAATTAAGAATGCTTATTATGCTATTAAATTTTAATCATTTGACAATGATAAGGTGTGGATGTACCACATCTTGGTTTCATATCTGAAAACAGAATAGTTTGCACAGACATTTATATAAATGAATACATGTTAATCCAATGCTCACACCCAATTTGCTATTTATTTTAATCTAAGCTAAAACAAAGGCAAGATGGAGATAATATCCATTGATATAAAGATTATGTCCATGCTGACATATAAAATTATGATAAACATTCAAAATTGCCATATATATATAAAGTTAAAATATTATAGTTTGAGATCTTAGTAAAATATATTTTAGGTTTCATAATTTGAATTCTGACCTGAAATCTATTCTTGTAGTTTTGTGAACTTCATAGTATTTTGATTTAGCTTTTAAATACAGTTTATACTTTCCAAGTCAGTTTGTTGACAGTTTTATGGTTTTTGAAATATTTGTCCTTGTCTTTGATGATTTCTTTGATTTTCAATATCTTGTGGAAGGCAATATATTTTAGATAGATAAATTATTTATGATACTCTGGATTTGGCAGGCAATGTCAATCATTTTCATAGGCATTTAGATATTTATCTGGCTACCACATAGCTAGAAAAACCAACACTTCAAAAACGAATGCTCTATTTAGCCATGTTAATATATTTATCCATTATGTAGAGATGTAGTATAATTTTAGAGATATAGATGAATTATAATACTACTTGTAATTCTATTGCTGTGGCAATTTCATCTGGAAAATGCTGATGAATATTTCAGCATACATTTTTTTTTATATAAACAGCTGAAGCTGAAGGTGTAAATGGAAATAACTGATGGTCTGAAGTGGAAATGAAGGATTTGTTTGATTAGCTGACAGAAAAATAAACATGTTGTCATCTCTCTTAATTCATTAATTATCTGATTTTCGTAATTAACTTTTTTTTTAAACACATTAATTATTTTTAATTGATTTTTGTGTCTAATTTTTATAAATCCAGATATTTTATGATTTAAGTTCAGAAGTATAATTTACAAATAATTTTTATTTGTATTGAATCCCAATAAATTTTATTCTGTTTACTTTTTGCTATATGTGTAGATTTCCTTCTGTTATAGATTTCTGTTTCTATATTATAAATGCAATCTATTTAATTTTATCTTCTCAAGGCATTAACTTTTTTGAGCTATATAGGTTAGATAGAAAATTTACTGACCTTCACTTCTATTGTTCTCTTTTTTTAATTAAAATGTTTGATACTGTATCCATTTTCCATTTATCTTTCATTTTCAAGGTTATCCAACTACATAACCTAAAAAAAAAACTACAACAAAAGTAGTACCTCTTGTAGTATAAATTTTCTGTGTCATATTTTGTTTCATGAATTCTTATTTTTCTTTATGTTTTATCAACTAGGTATATATTTTTACAACATTTCATATGACATCATAATAAAAAAAATAGTTGTTATCCAGCCCCCCTCCCTAAATATTATTAAACCACAAATTCAGAAATATCAGAATGTGATTCCTCTAGTAATAATAATACTGTTTTAATAAACAGTATTATTATTTTTTTTTAAAAAAGATAAATCTAAAGACCATGAGCCCAAAACATAAAGAATACCATCTAATTAAAAAATATATATGTAAATATAAATAGGGAAAAACAATTGGTTCCACATTTATGAGAATGCATTATTTGTAACTGCATTACAATGAACACATTATCAGCCGAGCCTCACAGCATAATCTTCAATGCACTTTGAAACCATATCATAATTTGTCACTCTCCAACACATTTCAAAGCAGTTTATCCTATTCCTATTCCATTTATTCTAAATCTTAATACTAATGTTGTCCTTACTCTTTTTTATTCTTTCTTAATAAAAAGTTATTTAAATATGGTATTACATGTGCCCTTTCTGCTGTTTCATTTTTCAAATCTCTTCATGATTTCCATAATAGTATGATCTTCATTTATTAAGTTTTATTTTGTGTTTCTATCATTCACAGCATTATTCATGGCATTATTTATAAATCAGACCAGTAGATCTTAATATAAAAATAACAACATGCTTTATTGCAATGGAATCTTTTTGTTTTTTTTTGTATTTTTTTTTGTATGCCCTGCAGAATACAAATACTGCAGTTGAAATCAAATAGCTTTCCAATGTGTTGGAATGTCACAGCTATTTTGTCAGATTCAGGTAAAACACTTGAAACTTAGTATACTTTCCATATAGGGCAAACTTTTATACAACAATTTGTGATCACCATCAATTTGTATTTGTTGCCATTATTTTGATTTATAATCAGTTTTCTACTACAGTGATCTTTGAATAAAATTTCAAAACTCTTTTTAAACAATCATCATTTTTTAAATGGTTGCCATTGTAAGATTGATGACATCTTACAATAATGTCTTCATTAAAGCAGGTAATATTTATGCTAAAAAAGTACATTATCCTTGCAAGTAATTGATATTTCCATCATGTTATATCTAAAGGAATTTTTTTTCTATATTAATGGCTATGAAAGCAAAAAGCATATACAAAATTTATTCAATACAGTTCTTGAGGAAAAACATACTTTGATCACATATAATAGCAACATGCATTAGCAATAAAATTTAAAATGTGTATACTAGCTCAAATATATTAATTCAATCAATTTTGAATTAAAATTTTTATGAATGCTAATTTTTTCTATAGCAAAAAAATATGGTCATCATAAGGGAGAAAAAATGATTTTATGCATCATGCACTTGATAATCAAATTTATATGATACATGGTTACCAAACTTAAGTTAAAAATATTTATTTGGTCAATTTTAAGTCAATACAGTAGAGTCATGAACTATACTATATTTTGTTATAAACCACTTTTGCATTCAACTTATATAGCATATAATAACTCACATTTTGTTAATAAATATTTTACTAAAATAGAATACATATTGTTTATTAAATTGCAAGTACATAATAATTTTCAACACACACACACATATATATATATATATAGCACAAACACTTTTATATATAAATAAATACAATTTTAAAAAATAATATAATTATTTATAAAAGATTGAGGAAACATATTCACATATTGGTATTTCTTGATCTTAACTTTCTCTCCATTAAGACTAGCAAATGATTTCTAAATTACTTCATTTCTCAATAAAGTAAATAACCCCACTGTGGTTCAATTTTTAACTAAGTTTAATAACAGAATAATAATTTTAATAATATATACACATACAGTTAGACTTTGCATAGATTACAATAATGAATACATATAGTGTCAAATCACTCTCCACATTTCTTTAGATTCCTGAGAAGCATTAGTCCCTTGTTTAATCATACACTTAATAATTAATTAAAGTCACTATGTTCTGGCAAATAATTCTTAGTTCTGTGAGCCCTTGATGTGCATATAAATTATAAAATCAGGGTGATCTGTTTGAGCCCTAAGTTGATTACCTTCAGGAGCTAAGATCCTGGGTCTGGAAACAAATTCTCACCAGTTTCTTCCACTGCTTCACATCAGTGTGCAACACAGTTGCATGAACACACGAGGCAAGGAGGAAAAAGATGCTTTCTTTTTTCCTTGTTTAAAGTTTTTATTCTCTTTTATTTTCTGGAATAATCTTTCATCTTTATCCAGGTGGAAGGTTTATTATCTGTTAGGTTTTATTAAAACATTAGATCTTTTAGAATTCAATTGTTAATTAGTCATTGCCAATTGAATTCCTACATAATCAGATTTTACTTTAGTTCATTCACATTATTCAATTAATGTTTTAATTTATTTCCGCTTTATTATTTAGCTAGTTTTAGATAATACCTGTAGTAACATAAATTTTAGTATTAATTTAAAATATATATTTTACTGGGAATTAATAGATATTCCACTGATATTTTACTGAATGTGTGTTCACTCTTGCGTTTGCTGAAGAAAGAAGAATAAGAAAAAAAAATCTATTTCCATATTTTTAATTGAAGTAAAAAACAATATGGCTGACTTTCTTCCTATTGAATATGAATGATTTGGGCCATTTTCTTTTTTTTATCAATAACTATTTTCTCTTATAGAAACATAAATGTTAGTCTTTTTAACAAGAAATTACGATCTCTTTTTTAAAAAATCAGTATTATCTTTAAGTATGTTCTAAAATATTATAAAACTTTTAGCATTACATCTAGGAATTAATTTATTGTATGAATATACTGTGCATCAAATGTGGAAAGAATAACAAAGAAATAATGAAATGTATTTGCTTTCAACATAAACTGAAGATATTTTATTAATGTATATAATCATATACAGTGCTCAGAGGAAAAAAAGGTTGCTCAAATATAAAATTTGAAAATTTTAATATTTTTTATTTATATTTTTGTTTGTTTCCTTTTTTTGGATAGCATTTAATTGAAGTCACGTAGTTAGATATGACATTGTTCATGACTCCCCTATAGTTACATAATTTGCTTCTGATCTATTCAAAATAATGGCAGCTTTCATCATAAATATACAAATAAAAAATATGATATTGCCTCTGAAAAATCAAATTTTATTCAATACAAAACTAAAAATAAATTTTGGTTATATGCAACAACAAAGTGTATTAATACTAAATTTTAAAATGTGTACATTAACTAAAATATTTCATTCAAGTCAGTTTTGGATTTAAATTTTTATAAAAACTGATTTTAAACAAATTAAAAATGTTGTTATTATAAATCTAAATTATTTCTGGTTAAAAATGGGTGTGTGTGTGTGAATACAAACGTTATGTAGTTAATTACACCTTCATATGGTCAATGTTTACTAATATATAAATTGAAGACATCATTTATTTGCTCAAATGTAAACTCTAATATCATCATTTGCTTCTGGCATATTTAAAATAATGACAGATTTTATTGCAACCAAAAAAATACAATATCCACAAAAACAAAAGATTTTATGATTTACATTATTAAAACTACAGTAATCTATTGTACATTATATTTTCTTATTTAATTTTTAATTAATTTTGATTTCTGTAGGTAAAATAAATGAATTATGAACCATTGCTTTAAAAAAAAAACTAACGATGCTGAAAAAAAATTGCAAAGTTTTATTGGTTAGATAATTAAAAAAAAGCTTTGATAATAGACTATAAAATGCACCTAAAATAAAATTTGTAATGTATATTGTGATATATTAATAAATGTTGAAACATTTAAACAGAAAATGCTTACATTGACTTAAATCTCTTTATTATAGCTAAGTGCTCTTGATACTTCGAGCATCATAATGTTAGTTTTATATTGTATTAATTTTTTTTCTATTTGCTTTTATTTTATTTTAATAAATTGTGATTTAGGGAATATATTATTCTCACTCTAAGTAAGATTCAAAATGGCAAACTGGAAATTGACAAATTATTGCTTTATTTAAAAAAAAATTACAGTTACTAAAATGATTTTTATACAGTATTTTTATCCACAAATTATTGTTGTTTTTTTATTAATAATATACTTTATATAATAATATTCATTCATTAATTAGTATTTGCTTGAATTTTAAGCTTTATTTTTTAATTGGGATTTCATATAGCTTTAATTTGTAGCAACAAATTATTTTTTTTCCATAGAATATCATTGTAAGTACTTGTTTCCTATGCAAGATTACAAGATATTTTGGGGAACCAATTGAAATCACTGTCTGGAAGCATATATATCATTCATTATGTTAAACACTATCGTGATTGCCATTTTATTTTGCCTTATTTATCTAAATGACAAAGTCATCCATGAATGTCTTGAGATTTTTTGGCAGGACTTGTTCTCAAAGTTTCTGAAGAGGTATTGTTAATATGTGTCTCTTAGAGTAATTTGATAACATTTAATGGTCATAAACTCATTTTATGTTAACCAATAAGATATTAAAAAGGAAATGTATATTTGTTAAAAATATATGAAAAGGTAAGAATTAATTAAATGGCAAGGTGTAATAATGATCAAGAATTCTGGTGAAGAAATTCTCAGAAGAACTACAAATAGACCATCTAGTAGTTTTATCTAAGGTATAAAAAGCAAGTACTATGACAGCAGGAGTGGATTGCATAAATTCTCATGATGTTTTAGCATTAGATGGTCCAAAAAGATTTTATTAAGCTGTATTATCCTGCTCACACTGAATCTGATTAACACTATTTGTTTCCTTCAGACTATCTTTGATTAAACCTAAATGTGCTTTCTTTTTTCAAAAGCATGTTTTATTTCTGCTTTTTCAAATTATATGTGTTCCGTCGTTTTATTTTATTTTTGTGGACTTGATTGAGTATTTCCATTTATATTAATTTTACTTATTATATTTTTTTTGATAATAAGATGTTTTGTTTTGATTTTTATTTTATAATTCTCTCTTCCCCAGGTTTTCCTGCCCTGATTGTTCATGTCTATTATAATAATGATTTGACCACCTGTTTGATAATTAGTCTGTCTGTAGTCACCACAATTTTCTATTTTTCTGGAAAATTATGTATAATTATGCAGACTATTTGTACTTCTTTGCTCATTAGTGATATCTTTTATTGAGATAGCTTGCATTGGATATCATCTTGACAGTTCTCTGTCCAAACACCTGCCAAGGACACTTCTTTATATGTTGAAATTTTTTTTGGAAATTACTTAGTTTCCTTTCCAAGAAATTTTATCAGTCATTAGATGCTCCCTAAAAATGATATACACTAAAGCAGTGATGATGTGTGACTTTTTTAGGAATGGAAGCACACTACCTAATCTTTTTTTACCATATAATAATCAATTGACAAAACACTTTATTACTTTTACAATGCTTTATTATCCACCCTTTCCTTCAGTTAACAGTTTCAATTGTCCCAGCAATCTTCTTCAGAACCTTATATTTTAACAGTGAGATTAGGAAATATAAAGTTCTGAAGAAGATTGCTGGGGCAATCAAAACTATTAACTGAAGGAAAGGGTGGATAATAAAGCATTGTAAAAGTAATAAAGTGTTTCGTCAATTGATTATTATATGGTATACAGTTGACAATGCAATAGGAAATAATAGTTATTAATCTTTTTTTAATAATGTTTGTATTTTACTTGAAAATCTGACTGTAACTAGTTTAAGTATAGATAATATATTATCAAGATATTTTTATTTTTTAAATGTTTTTAACATTAAGCTTTAACTATTAATTATATTTTAGCATTGTTTGAACTTCTTATAATCAAAGAATAATGCGATGATCAAACTCATTATTTGCCTTATATAAAAACAGTTCAACTGTTGATACAAAAATTGAAAGTTAACAGAAATTCTATACAAAAAATAATGAGTTTGAATAATTCATTCTTTTTTTTAATGTTTAACAAAATAGTTTATATAGATTAATGTGCTTATTGTTTTTACTACACTGAGTATGTACATATTTTAGTGAATTTTTAAAATTGAAGTTAGTTAAAGCTTTTGAACTTTTTAGTGAATTCTTTTACAGAAGCACTCATTCCATTTAATACATGAAGCCTAACCACTTTATGTTTTTCCAGTTGTTTCAGATGATCATATCTTTTGAGGCTGTCCAGGTGTTCCATAAGATTTTTATTTAAACTTTCTGTAAACACTTTAATCCTTAAAATGGTAATTACTGAACCATGGCCTGCTTTATATTCCTTATTCTGCAACTTTCTTTCTTGTTCTGGCTGTCAAAGTTTATTAGGTTTTGTTTCTGTTACTCCTTTTTTTATATAAATCTGTTGCATGTTCTCTCTGCTTTTAAATATACTGTACAGTTTCATAAGTAATTCTTTTCTGATCTTCCTCTGTTTGATATATTTATGCAACTATCTCTACATGAATTTTCCTCACATCTTTTTGTAGCTATTCTTGCCCATTTTTCCATGTTTATTTCTTCAATGTCTAGTCAACTAATCATTTATTTCCCTTCAAATTTTTTCTATTCCTTATTGAATGTATTTCTTATATTCCTCTTTATGCTCCTCCAATGCTTTAAATTGTACTTGATTGCCTTCTTTCTTCCTCCTTTAATTTTACCCTTTCCATTGTTTAAATAATTTTTTTTAATTTGCTTATCCATCTTCATAATAGCTTCATGGTTGCTTGAAGCAGACTAGTGATTTTTATTAATATTTTCTTATTTTTTTGTGTTAACTCCTCTGTTTTATAATGATATTTTTTATATCTTTTGCTTGTCTTGCCTTTTCTATTTGGCCTATAATTTCCTCTTTGTCTTCCTTCATTTTCTTATTAATTTTGTATATTCTGATTTTTATCTCTAATTTTTTGTATTATTAGCTTTTTTCATAAATCTTTGCATTCATTAGTTGAAACATCTCTCCATTGTTATCCATTTTTGTAATTCACTTATTGTAATTTTTTAATATTCATTTTTGCATTAATTTTTTGAATCATCTTTTTATTATTATTATTCATTTTTTATTCACTTGCATAAATATTTGATATATCTGGATTATTGACATTTTCTCTTTTGGATTTTCCTCCACTTTCTGAAGTTTTTGTCATCAGTGGCTTTTCATTTTGAAATTATATCTTCTTTGAGTTTTTACTTGTCATTTGTACTGCTTGTATTTCTGTTCTGTCTTTGGTTTATATTTTGTAATTGTTTTAATTATTTTCTTTATTCATCTCTTTACATCTAATCAAAAAAATTTTTTTTTAATCTTTTCTTAAGTATTTTATTAAATTTGAGTTGCCATCTTCTTCTTCCCTGAAATCATTTATTTTCCTCTGGATATCAGGGACTTTTCTTTTTTTCCAGTCTGACATTTTAATTTGCCTAATTAGAATTTGCCATTTTTAATTCAGTTAAATTTGGTATTTCCTAATTACTGTCCAGTGGATGGATCTTTATTCTCTCATTTTATACTATTCATATGTTTGTTATTATTTATTTTATTAATTATTTTTATGTCAATATATTTAATTTTTTTCACAGGTGATTTTATTCAGGGTTTAAATTTAACATTGTCAATTCTATTTATCAGTTACCAAACAATAAATAAATATAAATTATGCTTACTCCTTATGGACTTAAATATTTGTGTGCTAGGTGCTTAATAATATTTATTTGTAAAGCACTGACATTTATAATATCTCAAATAAAGAAAATATGATTTTGTATAAAGGTGGTGAAGGGGGATAGTAATGGTGACATTGATAAAAATCATGCCTCCATTTGAAATTCTAATAAAAGATCAAAAATCTTTTAAAAAATTGGATTGACTGTTAGAAGAATATCATTTCCAAGAGATTCTGATAAACATAGTTTCTAATACTGTTTGAGTAAAGAGTCTGCTAAAGTTACAAAATTTATTTTCAAAAAATGCCACTGTTAATGTCAAATTAGTTTGGTTATCATCAGTATTGGAAGAAACTTCCTAAATAATTAAAAAACTCCACTGTTTATATTAATGATCTTAAAATTAATAAAATTGATTCTAATAAGTTTTTTCAAACTTCAACAAATATAACTTTAGAGATGCTTGTGATAATTACAGAAAGATTTCATGAATGGATCCATGCACACTTTTAAAATAAAATGACATATTTGCATCAGTGTGGGCGACCAATCATGATTGTAAAATAAATTATGCTCTCCCCCTCCCCATTTTAATGATATATTTACTTTATCTACCACCAATGTGGATTTGGACAGACATATTACGCTTGATAAAAACAAATTACTCTCTTGACATCATAAGATAGAACAATAATGAGAAATTTACATCTTTCTCAATTTTTACATCAAATTTAAAACAGCAAAATAATCATGAATAGCTGAGCCTCATCTATAATAATTCATCTTAATTTAAATGTGGCACTCAGCAGTACTTATAATATATGCTCTGAAGATAATTTAAATACATTTTATTTTTTAAAAAGTAACATATTATAATTGATTTGCAAAGTATATATGTACTTAATATCATGTAGGAATTATATATTTTATGCAATGTGTATTTAATATATATGGCAAACTTTCGATTGTATTAAATTTTTTGGTACTTACGGATAATCCCGGGCAATAAATTGATTATGCATATTGAAAAATATTCAATGAATTGATTATAAATTCTTGTTAATATTAAAAAATTGCAATAAATGTTTTATAAATTAGGGTTAATCTTTCATTCATTTAGGCCACAGATTCAATATTTAAATAAAATAAAGATCGTAGTAAGTATATAATATAATATATTTTTAATATTTATAACACTCTTGGCATTATCTGTAAGTACCATTTTTTCTATGATTATGTATGGAAGATTACATAACCATTGGTAATTCTTTTTAATTGTCCATCTGTACGGAATCTTTTTAATCAAACAATTTCCTTTATTGTGATTTTATTGTAAGTGTAAAAAAGTTGAAGAAAAATCACAAGATTATTAGGAAACAAAATGTATTTTACATTTAAAAAATTATCTTAGCAATGTTTAATTTCCACTTTTAAATAGAAATTCAAGTAAAGAAATATTGTGAATAAAAAATACTAGAAATTTTTATATTATATCTGGGTAGAAAGTGCTACGATGACAGGGGAAAACGAAACAAAAAATTATTTGCAGATATTATTAATATATCCACCATTCTTATTAATATATACATTTATTTAGTTAACAAATATGTGATTAATGATGCTTAGCTTGATACCTTGTGGATGATAATGCAAATAAATATTCATCATTTCTAAGTTTCTCTGCATATGTATTCACAAATTTCTGTAAGTTTTATTTGGTTTTTGTAGAAGTTTAAATTTATGTAAATGCCATTACTGGATTTGACTCATATTTTAACACTTCTGCTTCAGAAGAAGAGAAGTCTTTTTTTTGGATGCTTGCTACCATGAACAAGAATAATAGTCATCATATAGAAACCTTTTAATAGGTCGTTAATGATTTAGTGGATTCTATTGCTTTAAACTTAGCAACAAGTTTGCTAAGGTATTTCTGTGTAATTGGCTTATAATCTGAATACAATTTGTTAATTTTTTTAAATATCTTCTCTTTCTTTCATTTCAGTATGTTAACCTATAATATTGAACTTCCTGAAGACTTCTTTCATCACAACTTCTCTACTTTGTTATAATTTTCATAGAAGGCATTGCTCAGTTGGCTCACTCTTGTGCATAATTTTTAATCTTTTCATCATTCTACCCAATTACAAAAAGTTTGGTTTGCCAAGGAGTGATTCTGGATCATTTTCTAGTTGAATAAAGGAACTTTCAATTGATTGAAAACTGCTGTGTTCACTTAACATTTGTTAATTCAGATGTCACATGATCTTCCTAAACAACTCTCAGTACAATTGCTTTAACTAACATTGAAAACTAGAACTATTTTTTAAGAGCCTCCTTTGTGGGAAGTTGTTTTCTCAAATGCATACAATAATAAATAACTCTTTGGGAATTATTATTTTATCTATGGAATGCAGTCACAGATTATTATTTATTAATATGTATAGAAGACACTATTATTGTTATGATCAGACTTACATTTGGGCACTTGGGTATTGAAGTAATTAAGCACATAATTACTTAAAGCTAATAATTACATCTGAATTTAATTGGTTAACACACCACTAAGGATTCTTCATTGTAATAAGTGAATGTAATTAACGGCTCTGCATTTATAGGAGGACAACATCATGAATACATCATGTTATGATCACGTTAGTCAATCCTGTGCAGTTTGGTGCAGTTGATAGAATATTCGAGATGGAATTGGGAGGTCCCAGGATCAATTCTCATGCAGTCTGGTGCTGGAATGTCTTATGAACTCCTGAGCAATAAAGCCTTACATGTTTTTTATATGTATTAGTCGGTGCCTTGGGATTTATCTAATTAATTTGGAGGGACCTTTACCCTGTAGCTATTAATAACTATAGACCTATTTATTGATCACTAATAAATGTCTAATTGTGTTATCTACTTAAAAATACTAATTATGTTTCATATCTGAAAAAAATCAAAGGTTTTCTGGTCTGAATCAAATTCTAGAACTCTTCTGATGTTTTGTTTTATGCTATGAAGATGTTAATTGTAGAAATAGAAAAGTTATTTATTTAACAAAAATATAAACTATAAAATAGAAATTTATAATAAAAATGCATATATATATATATTGTTCGCAATTTATTTTATTAAATTAAAATATATTTATAAACAAAATCTATCATTAATATCTGCAAACTAAAAGGCAGAAATGATATATTATTACATAATCATTAAAGTAATATGACATCTGTTACATGAAAATTATAATAACACAATTTTAAATTGATGAATTTAATACAAACAAGTTCAATTATAAATGATTATAATTTATTTTGTGGAAAAATTTAAATTAATAATATTCACATTAATTAAAATGAATTTGAAAATATTTTTTTCTGAAATAACATAATTATTAAGGATGTTTGTTGAATAGATAATAATAATATTAAGGAATAAATAATATTATAAGTTCTTCTTTTTTTTTCTATCATAAATAGTAAAGGATAGATGATAATCTTCCTGTGACCTAATCCGCAAATAGTATGCATTATCATTTGAAACTGTCTGTTTTGCAATGGAAATCAAAACTTTATCTTGATAAACTCTTAGCAAAAGACATTAAATTATGAAAATACACAATGAAGCTATTAACATGAATTTTGGTGATATATAGAGGATATCTATACGGAGATTACAGAGGTGAAAAATCCTAGACCTTTGAAATGAAAAATGACCACATGGCATGGTTACCATGGAACATCTCTCTCTACAAAGTGGTCTTTTCTTCCCCTAGAAAACACACAAAGATTTCTTCAGCTTAACATGAAGAACATATCAAAATAAAAAATGGAGATAGTCTACAAATAAATCTTCAACACAACATTGATGTAATTGTTGTTTAAATATCATTTTTCTAATATTGCATATCTTCTTTACATTTTTGGTTATGTATAGATTATTGATAGAATGCATTCTAAATATGGTGTGGATACTTTTGTTTCAAACTCAGTTGTGAATCAAATGACTCTATTGAAGATAGTTTCAAATGATATTGCAATCATAATTCAGATAGATAATTTTTATACATGCAACATTTACAAATGTCCCAATACAAAGTGTCCCTACTCTTCTCTTCTATATTTTCTTAAGCATTTTCTATTTATAGAGATTTCGATTTCTCTAGTAATTTGGAAATATGGAAAGCAGATTGTTATATTTTGGAATGGATATATTTAAAAAAGTTGCAATTACTTTATGGAGAAATATTTCAGTCAGATTGATAGAAAATGAAAACAATGTTGTTTATTTTTTGTGTTGTGTTTTAGCAAAAAATGGTTCACAACTCTTGAAATGGTATGCATATATACTAATCTATTTGATGTGATATTACTAACAGTTGAATGTATTTGGAATATTTCACTAAAGTTAAATTTTTCTAAAGACATTCAATACTCATATTAGATAATGATTTCAGTCCAATATAAAAATATAATTCGTAGGATCTCTCGAATCTCCTCTTAGTGGTAAGTTTTATAAACTTGTAACAACTGCTGCCAAAGAATTTATCTCTTATGAATATTGAAAGCAATTCATTCTGTATTGGAACAAAATCAGCTGTGTACTTTATAGCTATGTTTTGTCTACCAAAAAACAGACATTGATGTTAAATTTATGAACTAACTGGAGGGTTCCAGAAAAGAAAAATAGTGAGAAACTGTGGAGAGATAAAGTTTACTTGTCAGGCTTGGTTTCTTTTACTCATGTTTGGTGAATATAATAGTATCTCTGAAGAATCTTTAGGTTACTGCTAATGAGATTTCTAATCTTCAGTATCAGATTTCTAAACCAAGATTGAGAGAATGATGAAAGTCATCACTAAAGCAGAATTGCAAGATTTTCACAATACTCTTTTAATATCAATTTGGCAAGATGTTGGTGAGATTAGACTTGCCTTGATTGGTTTAAGTGAAAAAAGATCCAGAAGCAGATATTATATTTCCAGAGTTTCTAAAACATTTAGGCTCTAAAGTGAGTTTAGTTGACAAAACTAAATTATTAATTATTCTTCCAGAAACTATTCCAAAAATTTGGCATATAAGCAAAACTATAGCAGTTTTAAAACCAAATATACCTAACATTGATCCAAAAAATTATGAACCAAACATCCCATAAGGTTTATAAAACAATCATTTTAATAAAAAAATTCTAATAATTGAGAGCCATCTACCCACAGAGAAATCTGAATTTAGAACAAGAAAAATCTGCTATGAACAAGTATATCTTTAAGGACTTAAATTAAGAAAGGCTTTCAAAATAAACTAAAAACTGTTACTACTTTTCTTTATCTAAATTCACCTTATAATTCTCTTTAGAAAAATGGTCTTCTAAAAGTTTCTAAAATTCCTAAATGCAGAGAAACCATTAATTTACTTGACAAAACGCTCTAAAATTCAAATAGCTGTAGTAGATATAAAATTTTACAGAATATTCTTTCTCAGGATTGAATTCTCTCACTTTATTTAATATATTCATCAATTACTTTCTTGAAACAGAATGTAAGAAATTCATCTATATGGATAATAATGATTTTATTTCTCAAAATAAATTCTTTTCTGAAATAGAAAAGTCTCTAGAAATATACAAAAATATTGGAAATCTTTTTCAAAGATTTTAATCTTATTTCTGATTCCATAAAGATAGTATGCTCAATTTTTTATCTTAATATCAGCCATCATTTCATAATCTGAATATAACTTTTGACAATAATAGACTATATATTGCTTATAACACTTCTTTCATATATACTTTAATGCAACAAATTTTCTTAAAAAACTTCTTTATTTTCCTTACAGTTTTGACTGTCCAGCAGTCTTCATCAGAGCTCTATCTTCTCTGCTTTAATTAATTAAAGCAGAGATGAAGATAGAGCTCTGATGAAGACAATTAAAACAGAGAAGATAGAGATCTGATGAAGACTGCTGGACAGTCGAAACTGTAAGGAAAATAAAGAAGTTTTTAAAAAAATTTGTTGCATTAAAGTGTATAAGAAAGAAGTGATATAAGGAATATATATGATTATATGAAGATATGCAAAGAAAGTGAAAGAGAAGAATAAGACAATAATAGACTAAACATAATTCTACTCTTACTATTTAAGAGCAGTCTTGGTTCAAAAATTATTTTTTTCATTTTTTTACGATTAGATCGAAACTAATTCCTAGAAATATTTTTCATGGAAAATGGGATGTCATTTTTTTTTGGTGTTGTTACATGAGTTATTTACGGACAATTTCTTAGCATTAACTTATTTCACCAGTGAAAACTGTATCCATGTTAAAAAAAACAATCAAAGAATTATGGAGTAAAAGATGGAATTCTTTTGAAGTCCCAAACATTTTTGTTCTTGATCCAACAATAAAATTAGTTGGATTTGACTTTCCTAGTTATAATTTGACTCTCATTAACAGATTCAGGATAAACAATGATCGGTGCACTCATCTGCTTTATAAATGGAATTTAACTGCTATTGATGTATGCAAATGTGAATAAATACAAATCATGAAATGCATAGTCAATGACTACCAATTCTATGGCTGCCACAACAGCATTGGAAGTCTTAATGAAGTTACTAATGAATCTGGTTCTTGATTGGAATATTTTAGTAGTTCAGTTAAATCCGAATTTTAATAAATTTAGTTTATGTTTAAAATAATGTTTCCTGTTTAGTTTCTCTCAAGTAGATTATTTATAATCTGTGTCCTAGATTTGATATATATATATATTAAAAGAAAATCAGATTGTTTTTGAATCAAATTAAGAGATCTGTGTGTTTATAGCAAGCAGAAGCAAAAACCCTAGAAGAATATCAAAATATATTATTATAAAAACCAAGTCTAAAAATATTTCTTGCCTAGATAAAATCTATGTAAACTGCAACTTATGATTATTTTAGTGTATATGGTGTGCATATATATATATAAAAGACATATTTTGCGGGTTCATTCGTGTTAAAAAATTTAAATATTGATATTCCGACATTTTGACTTGGTCACACAAATCATCCACTGGGTGATAAAAGGTAGAAAGACGGTTATATATATATATAAGATTTTTGTGGTAGCTAAATGTCATTCTTATCTATTGCTTGCAATTAAAAAAAGTCTTGTTCATCTATGATGAAAATGTTTCATATCCTTCATTAAGCATGTAATACTTTAAAAAAAACTAAAAGTATAATTAAATTTTTATTTACACAATAACTAGCTTTTAAACTTCTTGAGAAAATGCTTTAATTAAAACACTAATATACCTTTGTTTAACTATTCACTAAACAATATTCTATTAGATGTTATAATTTGTGAAAAATGTAAAATGAAATTTATATTCATGTCACTAAGACAGAAAACGTATTTTATATTGAAGATAAAGAAATGTATATTTTAAGATGAAACAAGTGAATTTATTTCACTTTTGAATTATTTTTATACTACTTTATGGAGAGTTTAGTATTTTTCTAGTTTTTTTTTTTATCACACGTTTAATATATAGTATGTTTTTTTTTTTGTAATATATTCATGAGTTTAAAAAAACATTCCAATTTATTTCCTGCAACATTCCCTTAATATCAAGAATCTAATCCCTAATCTGATTTATTGTGAGATAGAATTGATTTATATTCATATCAGAATTATAATGATGCTATTTTATTTATAATCATATGATGGATTCTTTTTAACATCTATTAGAATATTAAATGGTAAATATCTTTAAAAACATTCAAATTTTACTTAAATTTCAAATTCATTCAATTATTAGTATACAGATTAGCATGTAACATAACATTTCAAGTGGTATTCTGATCTGACCAATGATTGTACTAGAATGAAAATCAGACCAAAATCTTTAAATTTATAACTATTGAATTTAAGGTGGTCATCTAACCAACTAGCCTATTCAGTCAACCTAGCAAAATAGTTCATGATGTTCATTAAGCTCTCCTTTAAGAAAAAATATAAACCAGGAAGTCTTTGATAGATAAATATTTGGACAGAATAACCTGTACTTGTGAGAACCATGATGGTACCCTGTAGTTTTGATAAATTTACAGTTTTGGGGGGGGGCCCAAAAATGTTTACAAAAAAAACTGCCTGCTAGAAAACATTGTATTTAAAATTTACCTTTTATTACCTGTTATTTTAAAAAAAAAATCATTGTAGAAAAATTAATTATAATATTTACAGTTTATTTTCTTTTTTTTTTGGATTAACTTATCAGAAAAATGAAAAAAAAAATACAATATTTACACTAATAATCAATAAAATAAGTCATATATAACATGATATTGCTTTTATAAGCTTGTATTTACAAAAATGTAATACAGAGAGATGTGTGGTCTGGGGATAAGAATGTTCCAGATAGAGATTTTAAATATTTTCTCTTACCACACTTATCAATTAAGAGCTGTTTGAGCTATTGGTATACTCTCTTTATAATATTTAGACTTTATTCATATCAGCAGCTTGCAAACATATCATGATTGTTAACACACAATTTTCGAGAGGGCAGAATCCTGTACTTTTGGGAATAGTTCCCTGCATCATGTTCTGTGACAGGAAGGTTCCACATTTCTATCATTATTACAATTTACCAAAAAAACCACTGACAAAAAGAAATGCTGAATTGAACCAAAATTCAACAATGTTAAGAGCTTCTCAGTGCTTCCTATGTTATAAGTGAAAAAAATGAAATAAAGCTTGTAAATGAATTTTACTGGAATTTATTCATTTTTTTAAATTTAACAATCAATTTATTAATTTTGTTTAATTTAACAACTAACATATTTTTGGTAGATTGTAGGCCCTCTAAACTGTATATTTATTAAAAATATGGGTTGCCATTTTGATTTACTTGAAAAGTTACAAGTATCAAGTAATCTAATTGGCTAAAGCATCACCTTAAATTCAATATTCTCCAAAGTCTAAACCTCACTGGTTTGATTCACATGCTAGTAGTGTCACTAGTCAGCCAGTAATAGTAGGAGAAGAAAATAATACCCATTCTAAACATTATGTTATACATTAACCTGTGTGCTATTTGTAATATTTGAAAAGTTTCAACAAAGTTTGAATTCTTTTAGATAATTAATAATTAATATCATATATTATGAGAAATATTAAAAAGAAGAATGATAAAATATTATTATTAGGTGAAAGTTAAGAGTCACCAATGTTAATTTTAATAATTATTGAAAATCTCAGAAATTATAAACAACAAATACCTACAGAGTGTGTGATGATGAGAATGATACCAGGTCAAAAATTACAGAAGAAAATCATACAAAATGGTACTAGTACGTATAATACACTCCACTGCTTGATGGCACCATCTAAAACAAGCAAACCAACCCCCTTTCCACCATCTAAAAATAAAAAAAAAACTTTTTGGTAGCATAAATGTTAAATAAAAAGTATATTCCCCCAAAAAGGTAAAAAGACGATAATTAAAAAGCAAATCAACCTCCCTTCACCATCTAAAAACAAAGTGTTTGTTTATTAAACAACAAACCAACCCCTTTTACACCATCTAAAAAAAAAGAAAAACTTTTCAATAGCATAAATGTTGAAAAAAAAAAGTATATCCAAAAAAAAAAAAAGGTAAAAAGACGATAAGTAAAAAGCAAACCAACCCTCCTCCACCATCTAAAAACAAACTGCTGTTTATTAAAAATGAAATGTTTAAGTCTTTAGTAAAAAAACAAAAACATACTATTTTTGAAAAGTATTAAAAAATAAAAAACCAAATACTGTATATATAAAAAAATAACATAGAAATTTTTAAAAAATTTAAAAAGATTGTACATAAATGTCTAAAATTTACCATATATTTTACCATATTGCTGGCCTGTGAACATATATATTGATGTGCATTGGGCAAAAACCAGCACCATCAAGTGGTGGAGTGTATTATATGTACTAGTACCACAAAAACTTATACAATTGGATATGCAATATTGAAAATAGTTATGGAAGTATAATACACTGTAAAAAACAAACAATATTCTAATTATGTACATTGATAAAAAATCAAGTCAGATGACCTAATTTTAATAAAGCTCATATTTACAAATTTTATATATAGAGTATGTAAAAAACTAACTCTTAACAAGCTTCAAAAATACCCTCAACCCCAGACCGCGGTTTCTGCATCTAGCGTCATCAGTGAGGTGTTAGGGATTAAAAATACTAGAACTAGTCTAGCATTTTATAAATGCCTAACTATTGAGAAGAAAATCTGAAACCTTCAGACATTTAAATGTCCAAAAATCCAGCTATCTAACTCAAATAGCCGTATGGGACTGAACCAAGTTCAGATACACTGTATATTAATAGCTCTAGCAATATAAAATCGCCAAAGCTTTAATTGCAAAAAACTAAAATTAAATTGATAAAAAATCAAGTCAGATGACCTAATTTTAATAAAGCTTGTATTTACAAATGTTATATATAGAGTACGTAAAAACATACTCTTAACAAGCTTCAAAAATACCCTCAACCCCAGACCGTGGTTTCTGCATCTAGCGTCATCAGTGAGGTGTTAGGGAATAAAAATACTAGAACTACTCTAGCATTTTATCAATGCCTAACTATTGAGAAGAAAATCTGAAACTTTCAGACATTTAAATGCCCAAAAATCCAGCTATCTAACTCAAATAGCCGTATGGGACTGAACTAAATTCAGATACACCATATATTAATAGCTCTAGCAATGAATTTTTGGACATTTAAATATCTGAAAGTTTTAGATTTTCTTTTCAATAGTTAGGCATTGATAAAATGCTAGACTAGTTCTAGTATTTTTAATCCCTAACACCTCACTGATGACGCTAGATGCAGAAACCGCGGTCTGGGGTTGAGGGTATTTTTGAATCTTGTTAAGAGTTTGTTTTTTATGTACTCTATATATAAAATTATGTACATTCTAAACTGGGTATGAATGATAGATTTGTAGTAGATCTAGAATAGTTTGGAAAAGAGTTGTAGATAAAAAAAAATCCACAAACTTAAAATTTATTGAGATAAAATCTATTATGAAAAAAAAATCAAATATTTTGCTGCTCAGAAGATAATAACTTGTTTAAGCATTGGAATTGAGTGTTGAGTTGCAACCTATGAACCTCTATCGTACTACTGCCCTAAAGCATGTACAGTGGCAGAATAATGAACTATATGGAATAATTTTTATTATTATACATAAGTAGTTAAAGGATATTTCTATTTAATTATCTCCTATGCCTTAAGAACTATTAGATGCTACTTTAATTTTTTATCTAATAAATGATCAATCTAAATTAAAGAACTATGTTAATTTATACTTCATATTCAATTCATGGCTGCAACTCATCTGATCTGAATTTTGATTTTTTTTAAGTCCCCTCAAAATCTTTATTATTATTGGTTCAAATTGTGTTAACCACTTCAGCAAGTCCAGAATGAGTGGAATTTTTTCAGCTGGATGCCATAATGAGTTAGAAATAAAGTATTATTCATTAAATGGATATCTAGTTATTATTAGTTAGAAGGCAAAGTTAATATAATTTATTTATATCATGGTTAATGTAATGCCTGTAAAAACAATATAATTGTAATATGATACAGGTTCTGTTTATTGCTTATAACATCATCTTCACATTTTTTCCTATCTCATATACCATCCAACAAGATTTTTTCCATTCTCTTTTTTTATCATTCACTAGTATATGTCCAATCTAGTTTCTTTTTTATCACTATATTCTCAATATTTTTTTTTTCATTTACTCTTTAATTGTCACTTTATTCATCTAATTGTTCTTTTTTTCAATTTTTCTCAACATCTACATCTCAAATGCCATTTAAAACTTTCACTCATTGTCTATGCTTCACAATTACACAATAATACATTACGCACATAACTTTAATTAATTTTTTTTTTAAGTTTCTCTTCAAAGGTGTGCAACATTTTTTTTTCTTAATACTCTTTTGCCAATGCTATTCTTCTTTTAACTTCACTTTCATTTCTTCCATTCTTAATTCAACCAACTCCCTAAATGCTTTCATTGTTGAACTATCCATATCATGCATATTGTATTTTTTTTCTATCCATAAACACTTGATTTTTTTTATACCAATCTTCATTCCACATATCATATATTCTTTCTCTAATTTATTCAACATATCCTGTTAATTTTTTTAATTTCGGCTATAAGAGCCACATCATCTGCAAATCTTATATAATTTATTATTCTATCAACAATAATAGCTTCTTCACAGTCTGAATATCTATTGTCTTTTAAATAAACCTTAAATAGCACAGGTAATATGCAACATTCTTTGTCTAAGATCTCTTTTTATATTCACTTCTTCAGTCTCATTATTCTCCAGTCTGATTCTTAATCTTTATCCAATATACATATTCCAAACCAATCTTTTTTTTTCTAAAATATTTCTTTATTTTTCAAAATAGTTATAAGTTTATTAAAGATTACTCCATTGAATGCTTTTTCCAAATCCAAAAAAATATATACTAATGCCTTTTTAAATATATCTCTATAATTATCCTAATAACACCAATAGCATCTCTTGTACTTTTTCCCTCCCTGAAAACCAAACCGTTCCTTACTAATATAATATTCTACTTTTCTATATTTTCTTTAAGACTCTCAACAATATTTTTTGAAAAGTGAGATAACAAACTTATATAGTCCTGTATTCTTCACATCTAATAACTTTTTTCTTCTTTAACAATTGAAATTATTGTGGTCCTCAAGAAATCTTTAGGCAAACTCCACTGTCATATATCAAATTTCAGTCCAATAATTTCCTTACTAATACTCATCCAACTCTCAAAAATTTTACAGATGTTGTATCAAATCCAATTGCTTTACCATTTTTCATTTTTTTAATTGATTTATTCTTCCTTCAGTATATCTATATTTTGTTCCTTTCCTTGTACATTCTTTGTTTCAATTAGATTTTGAAGATATTCTTTCAATCTTTTCAATACCACATTCCTTTTAGTTAATCTCTTTCCATTCTTTTCAGTTATTTCATTCATTACCAGGTCACATCTTTTTGTTCATATAAACACCTCTTTCTCTACATTTTTGTTCCAATCATTTTTCTTTTGCTAAATCTGTTTTCTTCTTTGTTTATTATTAACTTTATTTATATACTAATGATATTCTTTCATCTTATTCCATTTCTTTCAACATTCTTTTAATTATCTGAGGTCATTTAGCTTTCTTTAATCAATTCCCTCTACATCAACATTTATCAGATCATATATTTCTCATCTTTATCAATCCTTTTTATTATTTTTATTACTTATGAAGCCAAACTTTTCTTTGTCCATTTCTCTCAATTTGTCAAAATCCCATGTTAAATTTTTTTTTTCTATTTTTAGTTCTTTAAATTCAATTTTAATTTTACCATAACCATATTATGATCAGAGTTTATATCAATGCCAAACCAAGTATGTGAACCCTTAGTAGAATTCTTATATCTATCTTGTATCAATATATTGTCTATCTAATAACTTGTATATAATCTTCTTAAAGTATTTTTAAACCATAAGTCTGCAAACACTAAATTTTTCTCTTTACAAAATTTCACAAGCTAATTCCCTCTTTCATTTCTTTTCCAATTTCATAATTTCCAGCAATTTTTCCTTTCTTATCTTTTGTTCACTCAACTGCAATATATATTCATTAACTCTTATTTTCATTATTTCCTCCTTTTTTCATACTAGTTGGCTATGAGCCTGTATTAATGCCAAATCTTAAGTATTTGCAGTTATACTCATCATCATAAATCTATTATCAACACAATCTAACTTTGCCACACGATTCCATCCTTTTTTTCCAACAACATGACCAAACTCCATTTAGTGCTATATCACTACCGAAATAAAACAACATACACACTATTTATTTTCAACACCATTCCCACTTCATTTCACTCAATCTTATAACATTATTTATCTTCATTTCCTTTTTTTGAATTTTCCAATTTCCCAAAAGCTCTCAATGACCTTACATTTAAAGTACCAACTCTCAATGTCTCTTCTTTCAAAGTACTAGGTAGGTTTATGACCTGAGTAGCTCATATCTGCTACTCCTGCCAGGCAAATGCCAAATTCTTCCTTAGCTAAGGTCTTAGCACTTATCTGAGTTAAATCTTGAGTTCATAATGAAAAAAAAAATCAAACCAAAAACCAAGAAAATTACATATAAAGCAAAGGAATTTCCCATTGTCTTCTGTGCCTAACAATAATCTTCATTACAAATTTAATGCACTATTTTTCATATTGTCTACTTCTTTTCTCTCTGTGAGATTGGAATTCAGAATATGAGTACAATGCAGTCCAAAATAGTTCATATTTTGGATAGAAGAAATGGTTTTCAGAGATAAAGGTTACCATAACTAAGCAATGAATATGCAAATAAGCTGTTAGCAGAAAGTGAAAGAATGAGGGCAATAGCATGTCTGTTTCTATAAAATACAATTCCTACGACAGCAAAGTGTTATGGTGAGTGCTGATCGCCATAATATAAATCAATACTCAGCTGGGTCAGAAAAAGCATTTTTCCAAACCTGCAAACCCCTATAGGTGACAATGAGGTGAGGAAAGCAGCAGCTTATATAATATATATTAAATTTTGAAATACAGGTATAATGTGACTTAGATGTAACTAAAGAGGATTTGAACTCAGAATTTTAAGCTTCCCACAGTTATCCTCTATCCAATATAACTGATACCCATGACCACATACATGTGAAAAAGATGTGATATCCAATGTACACATTTCATGCTGAACCAGCTCTCTTCATTTGGCTGGATCATCTCCCATACATATAATATATAAATTGAGCACTGTTATATATATATGAGAGATGAAGATCCGGACCAACTGGGGTGCTGTTTTAGCATGAATATTGGAGCTCACTTATCTTTTTTACATAAGTATGATAATATGTATCGGTTATATTGGATGGAGTGAATGACTATAGGAAGCTTGAAAGTCTGGGTTCAAATCCCCATTAGTTATATATTAGATTTATAACTACGTACAAATAGACGTGATTTAAGATTTCTCTGCAAACATTTACTCATCGGTAGTGATAGTTTGCCATTCTTCGAAATCATTGCATTATAAGAGTGAGGATTATTCCCCTATTCCTTTTTTTTTTTTTTTGCTAGACATATTGAAGAAATATTAACGCGTCTTTTTTTTTTTAACACCAGTTGAAAATACATTTATGCAATCGAATTTTTACTGAATTAAATTTGTATTAATAATATTGTTATTTAAATATAATTATGTTGATTTAATAGCATTACTATATGGGTTATTCTCATTAGATTACAAGAAACTAAAATAAACAGCTGTGATTTAATTTGATGTCATTCATTTAATACGAAATGTTCTCAAAAATTCATTCTAGTTACAATACAGTTTATATTTCGTAATATAAAACACAACTGACTCTGATTAGAATAATATTTCTTCAATTTTTTTTTCAAAATTACAAAATCTTCGATTTTGGCTGTTATCCGCTGTTTTGTTTCCGAGAGAAGAAATTTTGCTCAATAGAATTTAAAATAGCTGTTCAACTAGACTGAAATAATCAGCTTCTCCAGACTAGTCTGAACTTTTGACGTCGACGTCACGTGATCAATGTGACCTCAACGACTAACTAAATAAATATCTCTGGTGGAGAAAATAATAATTTTTTTTTTTTCAAGAATATTTATATTTTTTTTTATTATAGTTTTTTTTTCCAATTTATATAAATTGTATGTATTTTGATTACAGTTGCATGCTGTTTTGATAAAAAAAAGAGTAGTTGATATTTGTAAATTCATTTTGTTAGCGTTATAAATTTCAAAATCAGAAAATATATATATTTATAGTTTTGAGGAAAATGAGGGTACGTATACTGTATTTATAGTTTTGGGGGAAATGAAGGTACGTATACTGTATATTAATACTGGATTGTTTAATATCCAATTCTAATATCAGAAAATAAACAACGAGAAATTGAATTGCTCTGATATTATGCGAGGAAAGTTTCCGAATCTTCAATTCTTCAGCTTTTTTTAATTTGAAGCAGTAAGCAACCACAGATAATATGCTTTGGAATATAATTTTGTACCAATTTTTGAAATCAAGCTGATTTATAAAATAATTATTTAATTCTCTATTTAATTTTCGAGCACATCATGCGTATGCAATTTTAATTAGAAGGGAATTAGACCCAACACATATAGTGTTGTTTCACTATGTTTTGTTGACTACGAAGATTACACTCAAACCAGAACATGAAATTAGAGGCTTTGAAAAGATAAGAGTGGCATCTTATCATTGTACCTAAATTCAATTATATCGGCCAGTTTAAAGCATCTAGGAATGACAATGTGAAGGTCTTCCATTAGTCACTTTACATCCATTAACTTTATTTATTAACTATCATGTATATTACATATATATAAGTATAGGTGTAAGCCTGCACAATGTATTAACTATCATAACTTTTCAATCTAATAAACAGTAGAGTGGAAAATTTTGTGATAGTTAATAGATAGACTAAAGTTGATGGATGAAGAGTCATTAATGGAAGACCATACACTCATTCCAAGATGATTCAGATTGGCCTATATAAGTGAATTTGGGTACAAAGATAAGATGCTGTTCTTATCTTTTCAAAGCCTCTATCTTGTGCTTTGGTTTGAGGGTATCCTTTGTACTCAATAAAACTTGTTGAGGTATTGAAACATTACAGCACATGTATATAGGGTGTAATTTTCTATTGATTAAAATAATTTATTTCCAAACTGCTTGCTAATTTTTTTTTTATTAATTTAAAGGGATGGCAGTAGAAAAAGTTTTTATTAACTTTATTTATTAAGTGAAGAGCAAATAGAACTTAAATTATTTTATCATATAAAACTTTCATATTTATGAAGCACTTGTTGGTATAAAATACGCACCATTAATTGTTATATTATTGGCTATAATCAAAAGAGATCTGGCAATTAAGAATTTCATCTTGCAATAAAACTATTATAAAATTCATGGGACTCCGTAATTATGGGATGATGTAATCTTTAGTATGTAAAAATGTTTGATGTCTTTGATATAAAATGAAGGGAAATTCCTAAGAAATTTGGATTTATTGGTAATAAAAGTTCAAATATGTTGAAATTGTTCATTGATGCCTTTGGAATAGTTAAACTTTCTGCCAATAGTATGGTAATGTTTAAAGTTCTAATCTGGTAATGAATTGATGGTGTTTTATTTTTGTCTTTCATATATTAGTGAATTTTGTTTTTAATTGATGCTGATATTGACTTTTTCATTATCAATTGTCAAGATGATAATAATGGTTTGTAATGGATGTCATAATATATCTAAAATTAGACTGTATATATGTATATGCACTCAAATTGAGTGCTGAATTAAGCTAGAAAATGTGACAAATAGTATAATGAACTTTTTATATGAAAGTTTATTACAAATAACCACTCAGTAATTACCAGACAAGAACGCCTTCTGTTGCATTGTGAAATATAATGTTGGTTCATCAAAGATTATGTCTTGTTTTCAATACAAAGAAAATATCCCTATGATAAGTTGATAAAAGTTCATCAAAGATTAGATAGTGTCCTTATTGCAATTAGTCTTGGTGATATCTCTGTTTTCTTTTATGTCTCAATTTTTGTCATTACACAGTCTTTGGTCATTGAGATCTTCATGATGATTATCTTCCTATATTATTCATCATATTTATGCATAAGAGTCAATATATAAAGCAAACACAGTGCTCATTGTTGGAAAAATAGATTGCGATAAATTTAACCTAATTGAAGTTCTTGATTGCATTCTTTCATAACTATCAATAATAAGCCCCTTGGAACTGGATTCAGGATAGTAGTTCATTCATTAAGTGATTTTACATTTCAGCTTTCCTATTTTTCCTAAATATAAAAAAAAACCTAGACAAAGGATTTAAAAATGGCTTGTCTCACACCTGTGGTGTTTTTTTTCTGACATATTTCTTCGGATGCAGAACTTGTGTTTTATTTTTATGTATCATATTATGTACACATTATGCTATTGTTAGATATTAGAATGTGATGGGAATTTACAGGAATAGACTGCTAGACAGAGTGTAGATTATTATACTGCAAACTTAAAATCATGGTGTTTCAACAGCTTTTAAGTACTAAAATTATCAATTGCACTTTCAGGTGATAATGTCATTGAAACATAACATTTTCTTATCTACCCGTGTATGGGATATAAATAGTTCTATTCTTGAGTTTACAAAAAGAAAAATACTATCCATTTATTGGAGTGTTATTAAAGATAAAAAATGGCATTCTTTGTTACCTGAACAAAAAAAATAAATATGCAGCTTTTCTGTATTGATAAATGAAGCTAATGATTGGAAATGGATTTTCTGAAAAATACTTTGATAATGTTTTTATGGTAAAAGTAGTTCACATTTCAAGTGCAGAAATTATATTAAATTTATTTAAAAGAAGTGTAAAATGGATTGATTTTAATGAGTGTACGTACAATAAAATGATGATCTAAAATTAGGAAAAATCTTGAAATCTTTTGGAAGAAAAATCTGATACAAAAGAAAGACTTCATTACAAGACACCAAATAAATAAACATACTAATTATGATGTGTCAAAAAGTAATTATTATAACAAATGACAAATGTGGTTTTAGAATAATTTTACTATTAAGAAATTTGATAAATTTATAAGAATTTGACAAGTAGAAGTAACTTAAATTGATATTTTTTTTATATGATAATACTATTTACCAGATACTTCAAAACAATCTGAAAAGGTGTATGAGATATCCTTTCCAATAGTTTATCCCTGAATCACCTATTACAAGCCTGAATATCAATAGACATTAAATAATAGTGTCAACCAAATATTTGAAAAGATTCTAGCTGTGATCATCAATTTGGATAATTGAATTTGTAAGCACATATATTCAGAAACCATCTTTATCTCTTATGGATCTGGAGTCAAGTAATAAGATGATTTAAAACAGGCAAAACTCTCCATCATGTGATGTAAAGTGATTTAGTTCTTCTAATGTAAATGCTTCTAGAAAAATCACATGATCTTTTATTTGGTACAACCATCAACATATCAAAAATTTTAATCATAATGATAGAATCTTTTTTTGAAGAAAAAGATACTTATACTATTGACACTAATATCCTTGACATGTCCTAATGTGAAAACTGTTGTATTTTGACTAGTTTTTTTTAAGTTTTTTAATAATACTGTTATACGATATAATCCTACTTCTGTTTTTTGCACTTGCTAAAATAATTGTATTTCCTGTTTCAATTGAACCTCCAAAACACTGTTAAAGGCTGCAGCTGCATCAGTTAAAAAAGTAAAAAATAAAATTGCTTAAACTACAAAGTATATATAAAACATAAGAGAAACAATTTTATTCATACAAATGCACTAAAAAGTAAAAAATAAATTGGCTTGGTAGAGGATAATAAACATTATTTAAGCTTATTTAAATGATTCTTTACTCATGTTTTAATTTTTGTTGCATAATATTAAAAAAGCCGAATAATTTTATTTATTTTTCCTTTTAATGCATTTATGTGAATAAAAGTCTAAAGTAGTTTTATATAGTTCCAGAAATGTGGAAAAAAGAAAATTTAGATACAGTTTAATACTGAATCCCATATACAAGTAAAAGTTTAGATTTTTTTTTATTTCTTTTTTTGCTAAAATTGATTTCAAATATCAAAAAAAAAAAAAAAAATACTGCTATTGGGAATTCACGTTTATGTAAAATTTCAACTAGATTAAAAAATTCTCAGACAGTCAAAAAAATAGTTTATAAAAAGTGGAAAAAAGAGAAATGATATATCAAATGTATTGAACAATAAAGAGATAATGAAAGCATTAATACATGAAATATCTTGCATTACTAATGCTTTTAGAAGTTGCTGGGCTATAAATTATTTACTGATAAATAAAGTGTCTGATTAGACTTCTGACAAAAATAAAAGAAGTAAATGATAAATTATTCCACTGGAAAGCTTGAGTGTTATTTGATTTCATCATCAAATAATTATTAGTTATTTTTGTTTTCAAACTGAAACTTTTAAATAAAGTACATCTGCTTACTATGGAATGTTAGGTAAAAGGCCAGCCCACACCTTATCAAATTTATTGATCACTAAATGATATCTTAAATACCATTCAACTTTCCACCCACCCCCCTCCGTTATTCTTAGCTGAAAGATAACAAAAAAGGAAAAACATAATCCTTGGCATTTGACAAATATAGTATTTTCTTCTTTACTATTTGTCTATGATGGAGGATTCTTTGTCTTGCAGTGGGCTGTTTAAATGCAGATTTTGCTTGCATATTTAGCTGAAAAATTAATTTTTATTTGGTCACATACAAAACTATAAATTAATTATAAATTAGAAAAATAATATTAGATGTTTTTGTAATGTAAATAATAATAAAAATGTACTTTAAGGAAAGTTATATGCTGATAAATTCATTGTAATGATTTTATATAATGAAATGGTACTTTCGCGTTTTCCTATCTCCAAGCTCTGTAGCCCTTATTTTTGATAAATACTGTATACAGTTTCAGGGACATACAATAAACACGTCATATTTAATATTTACTTTTTTTTCATTTATGTCATTTAAAAAAAAATTGTGCAAAAATTAATTACGATATTTACACTTTATTTATTATTTTTTTGTATTAAGTCAACTTATTAACATAGAGATAAAAGAAAAAAAAATAGAAACATTAATTTGACTCTTCTTAAAAATTTGGACAATTTTACACCAGATTTTGTTAATTGAGAGATAATTTCAGAAGCATTTAAAATTTCTTTATACTTTTATTTATTTTTATAAATTCTTTGAATTTCTTATTTATTTATTTTTGTCAGAAACTTTAAATCCTTGTCGTATATAGTATTGGGGGGGGGGGAGCACAACTTTAGATTAATGAATGTTAAAACAAAAGAGAAAAATCTCATTTATTAAATAGGATAATAACAATGATGAGTAAAGTACATCTATGTTTATGAAACAAGGCAAAAAAGTGTATAAAATTCGAGCTTGATTTCCACTGATGTTAATTTGCTATCTTTTTAACAAAACGTATTAGATCCTGTGTTATACCATAATATTAAACAAAAACTATGTTTGAAATAATAAAGCATCATTAGTATACAATAATTTCCAATAATACAAGAGTTGATATGGAGCATACTAGATAAATGTGTTGAACATCTAACTCATTTTGCTTAAGTACTATAACAAAACTTAGGAAGTGCTTATAAAAAGAATGATCAAAAATATTCAAATTTATAAAATATACTAAGCAGCAAAAACCAAACTCTTGTGTGTGATCATATCTTTACACCAAATAAATAATTTATAATGAAAAAAATTTCCAGTTGAAAATTATGAACTATGTCCAAGTTATTACTATCATTAGAAAATGACTAATGTTTTTTTCCTCTCATCTCATCAAACATTAAATACATAATACTTAATTTAAAAGAAAGCAAGCCAGTTATCCAAGTTTATCTCATATTAATAAAATATCAAATGTCTCTTAAATGTAATATTGAGGTGTAATTAATAGAAAAACATTATGTTTGTCAGCATATTATTTTAATAAATTTGAAAATCGGAACTATTTCTATATTATTATTATTAAAATCAATAGTATATGTCTTCATTAGTGGTCATCTAAGTAGAAATATTAATATCAAGTGACTTGATATTCTAAAACTTAACACCCTATACTAAAATCATTATTGCAGAAAATATAACATCCCTACAAGAATTCACTAATGGCAGAAACATGTTAGAAAGTATTATGTTACTTAATCAGAAAGTAAATAATCTGATATATCGACAATCTGAAAATTTAAACTATGATGAATCTGTTATGGAAAACAAGCTAAGAGTTTGATGTGTTCATCAAAGTAGGTAAATTAACACAAACAGACAATATCAAAAGAAGAAAGTAAATCTCTAGATGCTTCATCTTAAAAAGTAGTAATTCAATATCCACAGATAGTGTTCCAGTGAAAAACTTTCTTGTGGAGCCATTTCTCTACATAGCCACATAGCATGTGATCATGAGTTATGACATGAAATATGACTATATTTCATTCCTTAACTAATGAGAAAATGACCTGCCAATATTAAATTTTGTTAGAAATTGGGCAAAACATTTGAAATGATTTACATTATGTATGACAATGAATCTGTGAGACATAAGAACATTTTCAAGTTTGAAAGATTTTATGATAACTAGGAAGAAAGGAGCAAAGATTCAGAAAAAGAGAAGACTTGAGGATTACTTGTTTTTTCATGACAACAAAATTAAAAAGTTAAATATTCAAAGAGTTAAGTTACTGCAGTGGAAGATAATGTAACATGTAAAATTAATGATAATATTTAATAACTAGTTGCACCATAGCCTTTAGGCCATGTTTTTTTAATTGGTTTCTTTAACAATTTTTTGTAAATTCATTTAATGTATTAAAGTTTATTGATGGTGGAATTACTTCCTAGTTGGCCTGAAAGGCTGTCGTTTTTGTAATAGCTTTTTTAATTGGTTGCTTTAACAATTTTTTTTTTTTTGCTTTGCAGAATTAAATTAAGTCTCTAAATTAAAATTTTTAAATATACCTGTTATATTTGATATGTGAATTTGACAGTGGGAAAACTATTAATGGTGGAATTTCTTTCTTCACATAAAATATTATTTGTAATGTGGTTTTTGTTAATTGGTTGTGAATTTGACATGTGACAGCCTTATAAACAAACATACACTCACCAATCAGACAACAGACAAAATAGGGATCTTATATATAAGATTCCATTGTCAATTAACTAAGTAAAATAAGAGTTAATAAGATTACAATGGTCAAATATCAATATGGGAACAGAGAAAAAAAATAGCTGAAAAAATAAATTGAATTATTATGAAATATTGAAAAGTGTATTATTTTGAATATTAAAAAATTATAAATATATATCATCCCCTGAATCCTGCAAACATAAACTTGTATATAAATTTATAAAAATTAAAAACATACTTTTTTATTGCTGGATTTTTTTAAAAGGTTTATTTATTTATGTAATTATTATTGCTATTTATTTATTTAATCTTCATTTTTTCATTTTCCTTTCAATTTTTTTTATAGTTAATTCTGAAAATAGCCTGTAAGATATTAATATAATAATAATATGTAATTAGCCTATTAATTTAATGTAAGTAATATTTACTAAGGTTGTAACTTCAAGAATATGTGTGTAAAAATGCGATAGTAGGGACCTCTACAGGTCTTAACCACAAGCTTACGGTTTGGAAGAAAAGAAGGGTTAAGACCTGTAGAGGTCCCTACTATCACATTTTTATGTGCATATTCTTGAGGTTCCAGCCTTAGTAAATATTATGGGCATTTAAATAAATTTACAATTTAATATACTGAATTTTTTTTATATAAGTAGATAGAAGGATTTGAACTTAGGATTTTTGCAGTCTATATTTATTCTCTATTCCATCTCAAACAACTAGCACATATGACTATATACATACAAAAAATATAGATGGTCCCTAATATACAATATCAAACCGTTCAAAGGCTTTGAGCATTTTATCATTAATTTTTCAATGAAATGCATGGGTGAATAGTTGGAAGGGTGAAAAGATTGAAGCCTGTTCATTAAAGTTTAAGGAATTGCTTTCTTGATATAAGATGAACAGTGATTACATATACATGTGGGAGATTATGATCTGGCTCAACTGATGAGTACTGGTTCTGTATGAAATACATATTAGGGATCATCTATATTTTTCTCATCTATGTGGTTATGCATGTCGGTTGTTTGAAATGGAGTGAAGGATTAATATAGACCGAAAAATCCTAAATTTAAATTCCTCTACTTGCTTTATATAATAGTAATAATAATAAAATTCCACTAAAAAGTAAAAGAGGAGAATAATTATTTTTATAATTTTGGGGATATAAATTAGGAAAAACATAAGAAAATTAGAGAGAAGATGAATGATGTTTCACAAGCCGAAACAAATTTAATGAAGACAAGAATTACTATGAATGTATATCTATTTTAATTAATACAATTACAATTATTAGCGTTAACTTACAAATACTGGGCCATAAGGAGTACGAAAACATAATAAGGTCGATGTGGTCTGCAATTGACCCTAGGTCCACTTTTACACCTTCAATGGTGGAGTTCACTGGATTTTCCATAGTCTATGACACTCCGCCTTGCATTTCTCATCTTAGACAATCAGTTCCCACGATGCGAGTGTCTCTAACTCTCGGAAGATCACGTGTCTCCCCATTACATTTCTTTTATAGTTTTCTTTTAATGGAATGTTTCAGAACTAATTAATTATAGCTGTTATTGTTTTTAAGTAATCTGCAAATTTAATCTCTTGTTGCACTAATCAGTTTTTAAATCTGGAATGCTTATCTTTAATAAGTTTTTGTTTAATTAGTAACATTCCAAATTCGTATACAAAGTTTATTACTTTTTTTTTCTACATTAATTACTCTCTACATTAGTGTTTCAATCTTTTTTGTGCTGTGCCCACCAAAGTCTTTCTAAAATTCTTATGCCCCCTGACATATACATAATTTTTAATATTCAAAAATTGAAATGTTCACTAAAAAAACTTGAGTGATAGGTTTTAGGATGAAATAATTAGGAAATTATTGCGCAAACACAATAAGTAAATTTTCAAAACATAATGGAGAACTGAAATTCAAATACAAAATAATTTTAATAAAAGATTTTTCTATATTGTTTTAATTATTAGTAATTATTTATTATTTAAATTTAGTGAGATCCTTGCGTTGATGATTGCTGCAAAGAAATTTTATGTTAGGTTTCAATTTAGTTAACTTCAGTCTCAAATCTCCCCTTTTTTATATCCAGCCTATTTCTTTTTTTTTTTTTTTAGCAGCAAATCATTTATGGCACTAAATCCTCATTCAGCTAAATATGAAGATGGAAATGGCAGCAATAGTTCTCTTGTACATTTTGTTGCATTTGGGTATTTGATTTCGGTTTCCTCACAAAGCCATGTCATTGCTCATTTTATATCAAATAAAGTTTTAAATGACTCATTTTGCATTTCTGCGAGTTCTTCTTGTTACTGCATATTTGAAATGTCAGACAAATCCACTAACATTGGCTGCATCATCCAAGTTGGAAAATCAATTTGTTTCAAATCTGAAAATCTTTCTTTTAAATCAGCCGATAAAATTTTCAGATGATCGGCAATAACATGTATAGCGGTATCGGTCACTTCACTTTTTTGGAGCCAATGAAACTCTTCAAAATTTTTGTTATAAATATATGTTTGACATAATTCAATAAAGATAATAAAACCAAATATCTTCACTTTTGCATTGACAAGAGTTTTATTTGTTCCTTGAAGTTGTTTATTTAATATATTTAGTTTTTCAAAGATATCGGCTAAATAACTCACAAATGCCTTACCATTGATCATTAATGGATTTTTTTATTTCAGGTTTGTCACTTAAAAAAATCTCTAAGGGTATCAAATAGTTCCATAAATCTTTTCAAGCAGTTCCCTTTCGAGAGCCATCTTACTTCAATGCGAAATATAAGTTTCACATGATCTTCATTTTGTTCTTCACAAAATAACTTAAAATAGGTATTCACATTTGGTCCTAGCTTTAATAACATTGATACACTTTATGACTAAATTTAGCACTTCATTTAGAACAGGAGAAATGTTTTTAGCTACCAGGTTTTCCCTGTGAATAACCTAATGTACAAGAAGCATTTTTGGATTCTCATCTTTCATCAATTTTAAGCAATCATTTTTTTTCCCCATCATATTAGGAGCATCATCTGCAGCACAAGATGTTATATTTTTCATTGGCATATTATTGACATCTAAGTAATGTTTTTAGCTTATTATATATATCTTTGGAGGTTAGTGGTGCTTTCTAATGATTCACAGAACATTTCTTTAGCAAAATCACCTTTTTCATTATATCTTACGTAAGTTATAAATATGGCCTCACTCCCTCCCAAAGTTGATTAATCCATTTGCATCGAGAATTTTCTTGTTTTCAGCGTTTCAACAAGTTGTATTTCAATATCCTCACTCATTTCGTCTATTCTTCCAATAGTATTATTACTCAATGGCATAGCTTTTACGGTTTTATTATCTTTTTCCAGAACTGTTTTAAGAAATGCTGATATGGATGATTTGATTAAATTTTTTCCTATAGTATGACTTTTCTTATGACTTTTCCCAGATAACTAGCCTCAAAGTTGCATTATGAGCAGTAAATAGAGACTTTAGTTTACTCTTTTTTCAAAGTTTTTCTTTAAAGTTTGAAAGTAATTCAAATCTGAATTAATATGAGTATTATGTTTCACCTTCAAATGTTCTTCAAGACGACCTCGTTTCATTGATTTGTTAGTCAGGCATTGTTGGCATAAAAGACAAAAAGATGACTGTTCATTGTTAACAACAAGTATGAAAACAAATTTTAAATATTCCTCCGAATACTGAAATTTTTTTCTTGCTTGCTTCACTCATTTCACTATGGACTGAAAAAAACAAATATATAACTAATTAAAAACTAAAAAAAATAATATGAATTGGAGCAAATATAGACTAAAATTGCATATTTAAATATGTATGACACCTTTACTTCACCGCAAAACACATACTTTTTGATTTGACAAATTTTTCTGGAAAATGATGCTTCTAAAACTGAAATTAATAAAACTTACCAATTAAATTTACATAGCATTTATATTTATACAATGTATATATTTTTTAAAACAGTGATACTTTTACAACAATTTAACGTGCGCTTATTTCAAATTACCACCAATGGTAAATGCTGAGTATTACTGTGAAACACTGCTAAAGTGTGATCCCAGCATAACCAGTAGTTTAATTTAGCATCTAACAGTGAAATCATGGCTAAGAACATAATGGACAGAAGTTACTTATATTGGATGTTTACCCAGTTCTAGTAGCGACTGAGAGTCGCCATATTTAAACTCTGGAAAAGTCCATTTTCAAATTGCTACCCTTAGCAATCGAATTACTCCCCTGTGAGACAGAGGTCCCATGTTGGGAAACACTGTTTTACATATATATATATTCATTAATAACATTTATTTTCCATTATGTATACATGTAGCAATAACAGAAGATTTTAAGCAATCTGGAAATATATCTGAATGTTCAGAAAAATTAAATAAAAAAGATATTGCTAATAGAATGCAAATATTTTCTATTAATATTTTTACAGAAATACCATCCAAACCAAAAACATTACTTATGTCTTATTTTATACAGAGAATCTAAAATTTCAAATTTTTCAATCTCTTTAAAAACAAAAGACTTCATGATAGATTTTTCATATTCAGAAACACAAGTCTATAATTAATTGCAAGATTATTCATTAATAATTTTATACTATATCCAAAACTGGATATTGAAATGATCAGTCATTAGTTTTAAATTATTCAAAACATTGATAGATACTTCATTAATCTCATTCTAAGAAAATTGTGAAAATCTTTCCTTAAAAATATATTTAAAAAAAAACGGTCTAAAAGTTGCTTAATTTCGTTAATTTTAAAGAATAACACCTGTAATAAGCTCAGCTCGCCTTTATCAGCACAGGAAATTCAATGGGCTGTCCCTCCATTCGCTGAACATGATTATGCACCAGAAACAACACTCCCTGGTGCATAGCCTGTTTAAAAAATACTCCACAATAGTCATAATCAACCCTGTAATACCCACAGATAGACCGCCACCTCCACGCACTGCCTGGATAAACTCCATCATAAGCAAAATTCTCAGAATCAATGGCAATTCCATCTTGACCCTCCAGAACAAGATAAACATCTGGGAAGCACACGCACTACTAAATCTGATCCAATAACAATCCAAATACAATTGGGCCGAACTAATCACAAAATAATGAAAACCTTTAAACACCTTGCAATGGAACCAAAACTGTTGGATCACATTATAAAAATAAATCTTGGTGCAATTCCATCAAGCTGGTTCCTACATTTCAGAAGATTCATGACGAAGATAGACCCAATATGCCATCTCTGCCAAAGAGGTGAAGAAACATTTGAACACATCATTTCCCTCTGCCCAGGATATCAGGACATAAGGAGAACCATCAATGAGGAATGCAGCATTCCTCTCCTAAAGATCCTAGACCTTAAAAGCTGCTTGCACTCTGGTGACTTCCCAGTCATACGCATGGCTATATTTATCTCATATGCCCTATGGATGGCCAGGTGCGATTCCAAATTCACAATACCCAGACCAGACCCATTTGAAGTATTTAACATCCAGCTAAAAACCTTGCAGGCAAAGGACTTAATACTTGCCTCAAAATTCTTATTCAACAACACATGGGGCTTATATAGAAGGTTGGCCCCATAAAAATGAGACACCCACTAACTTAGATGACAATCCTTTGATTTGTACGCAAAAGAATCCCAATTGAAACAGCAGACTTCTATCTTTAGCCTTGCATGGCATAAACCAAATGTATATAAGTTACAATAAAATTTATTTAAATTAATTTGAGTAGAAATAGAAAAATATTCTGACTTTAATTATATCTTTTTGTATTTCTTTATCAAGGACTTTTAATTGAGTTCTAAATTCTTCATTAGAAGATAACTTTTTCAAGATCTCGTACAATTTATTCTTTCTGTTAACTTTTGATATTAATTCATTGTAATCCAATCATTTCTTTTGTAACGATCCGGAGAAAGTGACTTAACGTAAACTGCACTACAGGGCGCCATCTAGGCATTTGAACCTAGAAAAATTTATAGAGTAGGCAGATACGTAAGTCTAAAAAAAAAAAAATTTTTTTTTTTTATATTTTGGTTCCGGTCGTTAGCCCATGTCACTAGCTCAGTGGAATAGCAGAGATTTAATAATATAATCTAAGAGTATATATATAAAAAGAATAAAATAAGCCACTGCCAGTAATTAACATACAACTATTTATTTATGCACATATATATAAGATTTAAAATTATTTTAGTATTAGTTTTACATTTTAACATTTAACATTATTTTTAACTTTGATTTTTGACTTTAATTTACATTTAATTACTATTATATTCTAATTTTACATTTTAATTAAGTTCGCACAGATAAATTTATGAAAGCTTGTTTATAATGTTGAATATAGATCGGTTACATAGATTTCACGGTCAAAAACATTTCAAAGTAAACATAAATGATCAAAATACAAAATTATTGATTACTGACAATTGCGGAGGGAACTTTATACATAACCCAATAGTATTCACCATAAGATACTTGCATTGTCACCAATAACTTAAAAGACATCCGAATAAATACATTTTTAGATACTCACCGTAAGGTATCATTATTTACCGAATGTCTATATATTTTGATCAAATATGAAAACCCAAAACATACTTAACCGATAACCAATCCATGCAAGCGTCTATAAACAACTTAAATTTAATGCATTTTTATTTAGGGTCAAGTATGAATAGACCACGTAGATTTGCATTTGAAACTAAAATATTATATCCCTATTTAACCTTAGGCTAAAATTCGCAGTCAAACTGGCATCAATTCATCTGATACATCGATGTATTCAATGTAATATGGAATATGACAGCACCAAAAAGATTAAGAGAAGGCATTGACTCTCATCAGATAGGGATATTACATCTATCTAACGAGAAGAACAATAAAAAAAAACTCCATAGAAAGGAACTGCATTATCCGACTTATAATTTCTTCCATAGGCAAACGGAAGTGTGCGGCGTATGAAGCGATTCTGCCCGTAGCGAATCAATATTACATCTACTAATCACACCAATATATCCAATCCATTGACCCAATTTAACCACGAAACAAATAACCTAAGATTACCCTCCCCTAATATAACTTTACAAATCTATACAGCCATTCACGCCCGACTTAAGTTTAACATTTATATAATTAATTTAACGAAAAACAAAAAAATCATGATAAAACTTAAAGAATAAAAAATAAATAAATGGAAATGATTTTACATAAATAAGAAAAAAAAATACATCAAATAACACTATTAATAAAGAATTTAGTTTGGTCAGATAGGATCATATTGCAATCATTGAAATATAGAAAATTTAAATTTAATGTTCATTATTTATAAAGTTCTTACGGTTTAAAACAGTTCATCTTTATCCGTTGCTTGCCATGAACGTGAATTCCCACGCCATCCTAAAAAGGTTGGTATCCATTTAGCCGTTGTTTATTTATTTATTCGGAGGTTTTTTAGTTTAGTTGGTCCTCAATGTAGAAAACGATAGTTCATTTCTCTTTCTTTCTTTGGCAAAACTGAAGGGATTGAACGTGCGTCCTTCAATCTCTTCTCCCGCACCTCCGCACTAACATCTATCTGTCACATCATAATAATCATAATCTCCTAATAATTTTCCACCATGTCCTTTTATATTCATTTGAAGGATTGCATTTACATTACGTCATCGATGCGATGATCCTTTTCGTTGAGGTCCAATTTCCCAATGGATTTATTTCATTTGCTAAAAGTTTCTATTGTTTTCCTCTCTGACCGATGTTTTTACATTTAAATGCCCAAGGCTGGTTTACATTTAACTAATTAACAATCATTTCCATTTCTGATTAATTAACCTGTTTTCCAAATCAAAGATATATTTTTATCTCTAAATCTTTTTAAGTTTTTGTTTTAAAATACCTTTTCTATTTTTAATACAGTTTTATTTTAATAATTTTTTTTATCTGTGCGATTTAATATATACGAGTTTAAGATGATATTTAATTTCAATTTTTAATTCTTAAAGAAAATTTTTAAATGCGAACTTTTTGATTTACTTTCATGTTTAATAAATATAAAAAAAAACAATGTAACGAACGTCTGTGCTCGTTACAATAACTTAAAAGACATCCGAATAAATACATTTTAGATACTCCCTGTAAGGTATCATTATTTACCGAATGTCTATATATTTTGATCAAATATGAAAACCCAAAACATACTTAACCGATAACCAATCCATGCAAGCGTCTATAAACAACTTAAATTTAATGCATTTTTATTTAGGGTCAAGTATGAATAGACCACGTAGATTTGCATTTGAAACTAAAATATTATATCCCTATTTAACCTTAGGCTAAAATTCGCAGTCAAACTGGCATCAATTCATCTGATACATCGATGTATTCAATGTAATACGGAATACGACAGCACCAAAAAGATTAAGAGAAGGCATTGACTCTCATCAGATAGGGATATTACATCTATCTAACGAGAAGAACAATAAAAAAAACTCCATAGAAAGGAACTGCGTTATCCGACTTATAATTCCTTCCATAGGCAAACGGAAGTGTGCGGCGTATGAAGCGATTCTGCCCGTAGCGAATCAATATTACATCTACTAATCACACCAATATATCCAATCCATTGATCCAATTTAACCACGAAACAAATAACCTAAGATTACCCTCCCCTAATATAACTTTACAAATCTATACAGCCATTCACACCCGACTTAAGTTTAACATTTATATAATTAATTTAACGAAAAACAAAAAAATCATGATAAAACTTAAAGAATAAAAAATAAATAAATGGAAATGATTTTACATAAATAAGAAAAAAAAAATACATCAAATAACACTATTAATAAAGAATTTAGTTTGGTCAGATAGGATCATATTGCAATCATTGAAATATAGAAAATTTTAATTTAATGTTCATTATTTATAAAGTTCTTACGGTTTAAAACAGTTCATCTTTATCCGTTGCTTGCCATGAACGTGAATTCCCACGCCGTCCTAAAAAGGTTGGTATCCATTTAGCCGTTGTTTATTTATTTATTCGGAGGTTTTTTAGTTTAGTTGGTCCTCAATGTAGAAAACGATAGTTCATTTCTCTTTCTTTCTTTGGCAAAACTGAAGGGATTGAACGTGCATCCTTCAATCTCTTCTCCCGCACCTCCGCACTAACATCTATCTGTCACATCATAATAATCATAATCTCCTAATAATTTTCCACCATGTCCTTTTATATTCATTTGAAGGATTGCATTTACATTACGTCATCGATGCGATAATCCTTTTCGTTGAGGTCCGATTTCCCAATGGATTTATTTCATTTGCTAAAAGTTTCTATTGTTTTCCTCTCTGACCGATGTTTTTACATTTAAATGCCCAAGGCTGGTTTATGTTTAACTAATTAACAATCATTTCCATTTCTGATTAATTAACCTGTTTTCCAAATCAAAGATATATTTTTATCTCTAAATCTTTTTAAGTTTTTGTTTTAAAATACCTTTTCTATTTTTAATACAGTTTTATTTTAATAATTTTTTTTATCTGTGCGATTTAATATATACGAGTTTAAGATGATATTTAATTTCAATTTTTAATTCTTAAAGAAAATTTTTAAATGCGAACTTTTTGATTTACTTTCATGTTTAATAAATATAAAAAAAAAACAATGTAACGAACGTCTGTGCTCGTTACACTTTTCTTATTGTTGTATCTTGTAAAAATTGAATGCAATTTTGTGCACTCCAAAAAAACTAGTATTTATTCGAGAGGTTGTTTTTAGATCGTGCACTGATAATTGAGGAATTTAATTAAAGCATTAACGTAATGGCGAACGATAATTCCAAGAAATATTTTCTGATTGCAAATATTTCTAGATAAGAAACCTTACCTTATTGGACAAGGTAATTAATTGCTGCAGTTATCAGAAAGCTATAAAAAGACTGTATAACAACTATGTCAGGGCAGTATTTGAGTGAATCTCCAGTAGACGTTCCTGTTCAATTCCAGTAGGAGAGTTCTCACATCAGTGCTTCAGTAAATGTCAGCGCTCAGTGGAAATGTAGTCCATGGGCATAGCTGAAAGAGCCTACAGAGTATGGGGAGACCATAGCCTGAAGAAACCATCCAGATAGCAGCTGAATAAAGAGTTGAGTTTCCGGCGGTTTTCAAGTGAAGTAACTGGTAGACTGTTGCAGAGACGGAAGCTGTAAGGAGCTTAAAGTCAGTCACAGTGCAATACTATGAAGAGTTCATGTGTAGCTAAACTGGACTGGGGCCAAGGTTTGCATAAACCTAGCCCATGGTGAACCATTTTTGTAGCAGCCAGCCTGAATGAATATCGAGGGAATTGAACATTAGCAAACTGTAGAGATAGAGTTGTTGCAAACTATTCGCTATTCAGACTACGTAAAATATTGTGAGTCTTTTATTGTATATATTTATTTGCTGACCGCACAGTCATACTTGCAGATATAACACTTATCCTTTTATATTTTAATCTTATCAACAAAGAATCAAAAGATACAATTTACATTATTCATCTCAAAGATTAGATTCCAGTCATATGCCATAATTAAGAAATGCAAACATTAATAAGATAAAATTCTAAAACATTTGTCTCTAGGGGAAATTTTTTTTTTTAAAAATTAACGATGATTCCTCTGTGATCTGTACAAGACACCTTTTCTATAATGATGTTTTCAAAAGAATATTTTCAGGACATCAAACAAAGACATAGTTAATAAACGAAGATGGTTAAAGATGTGAAATGTGTAGAATAAAATAAACATTGAATAAATCCAAAAAGTGAAAACATGTTTAATAGTGATTATGATGACGATGATAAAGTGATATTTCAGGAAGATTTTTAAAAAAGTGGACATAGACTGAGTTAAAAGAGTAAAGAATTAAATAATTTTTTTTTAAAAGGGTCAAAACATAGACAGTTAGTGACAGGTTGTAATAAGCATGTTGTAACAGCTAGATCATAATAAATAAATAAATGGAAAAAAAAATATCTGTAATTTTTTTTAACCCACTCTATACCTGTTCCCATGATTGCTTTTTTAAAAAAAAGTTTTCCTGAAATTATCAATTTTATTGCTATTTCGTTCACTAACATGTATTTCTATTCCTATTTCCAATGTATATCTCATGTGGATGATATTATTTCAGCTAGCAAGTTGCCTGCAGTTTTATGTAATAAATATTATGCTATAACATCTCTTACTTGTTCAGACCCCCAAATTCGACAGCCAGTTTTATGTAACAGAATAACCTGTATATATAATTTGTTATAGTAAAGCAATCACATCCAAGCATCACCTCTTATAACAAATTCTCATGATTTTGAAGTATTTTGTTCTGGTGTCCACTTGAAGCCAAAGTGACACAGCAAATGGGTAGCTGATGTGCCTTGGTAACATTGCTTTAGTTATAACAACCCTCAAACTGTCTGAATTACTACTAACTGATTAACCAATAGGCTTTATTCATGGAGCCAGCTTTTACTTTTTTTAAGATTTAACTATATGAATGTAAAATGATGCCATCTCCAAATGGAGACCTAACTCTCTTAAACACTACCCAGAAATGATTCATATTTTTCATTATTGTATCCAGGTTTATTAGCCAAGTATCAACTATGGAGACTAGGAAATCATGATTATGTATTCAACCATATATTATAGCAATACATACACTGGATAGGTAAAATCTGATAATAAGAGTAAAGAATGCTTTTATGTAAATCTTTTACGCTACAACCATTCAAATCTTTGTTTGCTGCCTTTTGTTATTTAATAGAGTAAAATTTCTTAAAAGTTTTATTAATTACTAATCTGCATTTTGATATAATTAGTTTACAACAATGTTATGTTTCTTCAAATGATTTGCTGTTGATTGTTGACCCTTGATGTAGATTTATTTCTGGGTAGCCCAAACTTTGATCTTGCTGTAATTATTTTTGTGTAATCCAAAGTTTCTTTAAATTAAATTGTCTCTCTAAATACTTGCTTTATTTTCATCTCCCACAACAAAATTAATATTGTTTTTTTATAGAATTGGCATTTTAGGTTCATATAATCAATGTACAATGTTGATTTTATCCAGAAGGTATTTAACCAGGTTTCCATTTATTACTAATATGGCAAGAACATTAATTTTCTCTGCCAGATCATATGTTGGCCAGTCAATTGAGAATTCAAATATGGTTGCATGAGCAGAGCATCTTTATCCATTCATCTATAAAAACATCTCAGTTTATTATAAGCATGTATAGGAACTTATTACACTGTTTGAAAAAATCACAAGGCAAGAGAGAGACAAAAAACGGATTTTCTCATTTTTATACTTGTCAAATAAAATTATGTCATGACCAATATACCTAGATCTATAATTTAGTTAATTAAAACTTTCCATTTCAAACATTCCTCCCTTTTTTGTATTTTTAAAATTATATTCCTTAATATTTCTTTTAATCAACACATTTTTCCAGTTTAGAGATAAGAATTATCTGTTGTTGTTGTTGTTTTTTAAAAAAAACTAAAATAAAACATCTTGAACTCTTTCTTCCAAAAAAAACCAAACAAACAAAGAGAAAGAAACCCTATATTCTTTATATGTAGAATATATAAAAATAATTATTTAATCTATAAATTTGAATCTTATACTACACACATCACAGTCATCAATAAATAAATGAAATGTTATTATTGTCTTTTTTAAAAACATTACATGTTGCATGATACTACAATGTTAGCATCAACCTCATTGGCTTTATATTTGATTATATCTTATAGAATGACTAGTTTAGTTTTAAGATTTAACTCATGAAGTTAGATTATATCAATGTATCCCAATATTTATATATGTAAACCATCTAGCTTTATTATCTAAATAGTAATTAAGTTTAATGGGGTTTGTCAGTATTAAAAATTACTATTTTAATTTGCTTTAGCCTGTTAGATTTCCATCTTTTATTCATAGAAGTTGTCTTGATAACAAATTGAAGATTTCTAGTGTTGATAAGATTAACCTATTATCATGTGATGTATATATTACTTAGATAGTAAACCTGAATTTTCTGGAGATCCATCTTTTGCTTATGGAGGTTGCTTTGATAACAGATTGAAGATTAATGGTTTAGATAGACTTGTGACTGCTATCATGTAATATATATATATATATCATAGCAGAGTAGATAACTTTTTTGCTGTGCATTTTTTTAGTAGCCCCTATCAGTCATTTGGGTTAATTTCCATTTTCTTACTTTAATAAATTTACTTTTATTTTGTGTTATATTTTCACAATTTTTTAATTATTTCGTTTAAATATAAGTACAAAAATAAAAGCCATTCCTAAAAATAATATTTCAACTTTTCAAATATAGAAAAAATATAATAAACTGAAATCTATGATCATTACAAGATTTGCTGCTTCTTTCATGGTTACAGATATATATGTATTTGGAATGAAATAAAATTTATTTGAATTACATTTCTAAAATCTAAACAAATTTTTGTAAAGAATGCATAAAATAATAAAATTGTTTTCAAATTTAAAATTCTATTTACAACTATTTAAAAATGACAAAAAAAAAAGCTACCATGGTTACAGAAACTTTTTTTTTCAGCCAATCACAATGTTCTACTTTACATTACTACTACATTTTTTAGACTTAAAGTCTTTTAAAAACAAATATTTTAAAATAAAATCTGAATATAATACTCATATTATTATCAAAATATAAATATGTTGATAAAATAGCCATAAAATATATATACAAATTTTAGAAAATTTACAATTTCATTTCAATAAACATTTATTTACTAAATACAATGATTACACAGATATCATTCTTGTTATAAGTGGAAGCCATGGGAATTTCCTTGATTATTGTTCTGTAGAAATGAGGAATGATTGCACATCAAACTGGATCATTTTCAGTTGTAGCTTATTGATTATTTTGTTTCCATAATTGTTTGAGTATAGGTAGGGTGAGTTATCTCATTGTGAGTTGGAAATTAATTTCTGTTTTTCGTGTGGAGTTCTGGGATGTCCAGAAGATTTCATGTATCTTCTACAATGCGGCGTGGTCTGATTGTCTCATCTCTTTGTTTAATCTTGTTGATCATATGGATGTAGACCTGTTTAACATCAGGAGTTGGGTATTCTAAGCTAAGTTTGCTGCATGTTGTCCAGAGTGCAAATGTGTAGAATATGGAGAGCTGAGTCCATGCGACAGTTTTTGTAGCAATACATCGCCAGATTGAGGTGATTGTTTGGAAGTTTATTTTTGAGCTGGTAAATATCAGTTTTCTGATGCTGCCGAGTTTTGGGCATCTATGTATTATATGGTCTATTGTCTCATTTTCTCTCTTGCATAGTTGACAGAGCGGGTTGATTCTGGAGTAACCTCTTTTGTATGTTAAAAACCAACTGGTGGGTAACACATCTAGATTTATTTTGATGGTGAAATCCAAGAATTTTGCTTCCAAACTCCACCTTTTGAATTTGTTTATGAGATTTTTGTTCGTTAAATTCAGCTATTTCTTATATAAAATTTAAGTAAACAACAATTCCTTGCAAGAGCTTTCAGATCTGAAAACAAAGAAACTGTTAATCTTGAATCTTTTGTATTAGATTCTATGTATGATACTGAACACTCACCACAGATAATCACATGAGAATTAATTTAAGCCAAGAGATTGAATCACGACTATCCAGCATAAACAGGATCATCTTTACTAGCATAAAAGTTAATAAATAATATCTAAATAGATTATTTAACAAAAATTATATTACTTTTAAAAAGCATGTGTAGACATATATATAAAGAATTTCTGTTATATAACATGTTATTGATTTCAAAAATATTTAAAGTGTGAATAGTAAAAAAAAAATACTTCAAAATATTCTGCAATAATTTGCCATTTTTATCATTATGTTTATTATGACATTTCCAGATAGCTTTTATTGTATATAAACATTAAATGAAAAATTGTTTAGAAGTACTATTATATCAGGAAAAAGCACAACACTCTATTCAAAAAATTCTGTCAACATAATGAAATATATATATATACATAGAATCAAGGTTTAATGAGAGTCTAGAATGATTTTTTATTGTCTTGTTTGTGATAATGTTTGTAATAATAGTTTGGCTTTACTTTTCTTGCATTTTTAATAGATTACAGTCACTTATATACAATATTAATTAGCCATATTTATATAATATTAATCTGCTGAATAATCGTATCAGATATTTAGAATTATTGATTAAAAGATTTGAAAAGTAGCCTGTGTTTATAGTAGTATGCTAATGAATTAATTACTTTTAATATGAGCTAATAGTCTGTGTAAATATAACACACACACACACACACACATATATATATATATATATGATAAGATAAATTCTACAAGAGTATGTAGATAATTATCAACTATTACAATAATAAACTTTGTTATAAAACAATATTTATTATTTTCCTAAGCCAGTTTTTCTGTATGGTGTATCTGTCAATGCATGACTAAAGTGAATATTAGCAAATGCATTAGCATATCTGCATGTATATAAACATATTTATATATGCATATCAGTATTATTTTACTTATTGTCAGTTATCCACCAGCTTCTATATGATGACATAGAAGAAGTGCTGCTACTAAAAAAAATATGAAGCTTTTAAAATAAAAACCTGTGTTAAACATGGATGCATAAATTTCTCCAACATTGTTTTCAATTTTTATGATAGTAGTCTTTGGAATTGTTTATAGGCAGCTTAATAAAACAATGATTAAGATATGATATAGATTAATTGGTATAATTTTTAATTTAAATTGATTAATGATGAAAACAAGAACTTTGTCTTTGTGGACTCTGGACTTACAATATGACCATATAATACTCAATTGTCCAAGGACTTTACTACTGTTACACAATGCTTTATTTACCACCCTTTCTTAGAGTTACGATTGCCTCAGCAATTTTCTTCAGAACTTTATATCTCATAACCTCAACTGTTACATTCAAATTTAAAAATAAAGAAATTTGATTATAACAGTTGAGGTTAGGAGATATAAAGTTCTGAAGAAGATTGCTGGGGCAATCAAAACTGTAAACTGTAAGAAAGGGTGGTAAATAAAGCATTATGTAACAGTAGTAAAGTGCTTGGACAATTTAGTATTATATGGTATACATTTGGCAATGCAATAAGAAAAAGTAGTTATTATACTTCTTGAAGAACACTTACAATATGCTAATCATTATGCTATTTTTGCTATTTCAAAAGATGATTTACAAATATCCTTAATATTTTAAATGCTTCATATAAAGACTTTGGTTCATTAATTAATATTAAAAAAAATTATCAACCCGTGGCAGAAAAAAATTCTTATCAACTTTTAGCTTGGATGGCTAACAACTTAAGAATGTAAACCAGTTTAAATACTTTGGCAGTTTTATAAGTGGAAAGATGAACTTGAGATGTTGAGATAGTAATCCGTCATAGAAAAATAAATATTGCAACTAATCTCTATATAAAGCTTATCCAATTTATTGTATGGAAGTGAGAAATGAATATTTTAGCAGCTTAAAATAAAAACATTAGAAAAATTGCATTTAAGGAGTTATAAAATTTTAAAGCACAATGGAAAGATCATAAAACCATTCAATGTTTTTTCAATTTGCTGGATGTGGTATTACACAGTCCATTATTGTAAATCCACACCTTTATTGAATCGCACATGTAAAATGAATTGTAAACTTAAGCCTGGTTTCATGAGATTGTTAGAATCTATCCATTTTATAAGCATTACCTCAAAGACATTCTAAAGAAATCAAATGCCAATTGTTTCCATTGGAAAGCAATGGTTGGACATAGTGTTTACATATTCCAGAAAAAAAAATTATGCAGAAGAAATTAAATGAGAACATCTACCATATCAAGTAAACAGAAAAATAGAATGACCCTATTTGTTTATGAATGGCTGTTATTACTATTATTACCAACTATTAATACTAGTATTTTCAAAAAGGATTTTATTACAGATAAATAAGTTGTTACATTGATAATTCATTTACCAAATGTAGATAAATAAAAAGAATAGAATAAAATATATAGATAAAAAAGCAGATGTGATTTACATATTCAGAGTTTATATTTTTTCTTTCTGACAACAAATATATAATATATATAAAATCAGTGTTATCTCATTAATTTAACTTTTCATTTTTGTATGTCTTTATTTTTCTTTGTTTCATTCACCATTAGATATATTGTATCATTTTATAAGCTCGGGCATTGTTGCTTTGTGGATCAGGTGCCTGTATACAGTTTTTGGGATGCAGCTTTCTTATCCCTTATAGAGAGTAGTTCCATTTTATTCCAAAATGTATTTGGATGCCTTCTTGTTGTATATGAATGGTTGCATCTAATGCATTGCAAGAAAAAGAAAATGAAAGTACATGACCAAATGTATGGGTGGTTACCTTTAGCAAATGTTCATGAAAAGTATGAATATTATAATTTTTTGCTTGATATTATGGAGATGGATGCACAAATATTGTCAACAATAGAGACAGCAAAAAGGAAGTGGGATTGAGTTTGTCTCTCTATGTCATAACCACCATATATTTTCTTTATTTATGTAGTCTTCTATACCTGTAGAAATCTGAGAAGTACTTCAAGGTTAGTTTTAATGACCAGAATTTGAATTTTGATGTTATTTGTTTATTATTACTATTTAGAATTGATCTTTTATTATTTAACATAGAGGAAGGGTAAATTAACTAGTATGTATCCCAATATTTAAATTTATTTGTGGGAGAGGATAAGAAACCAGTCAATGGAAGAGGCTTATCTGTTGGGGTAATTTTAAAGAATACTTTTATACATGGGAATGTATGCAAACAGGCAGAAATAAGATTTAGTGTCTTGAGTTTTAAAAACATTTGTTGAATGTAGTCATAAACCATTTTGTATTAGAGGGTCTTGGATATATTTTAGTGAGATTGAGACAATGTTTCTATCAACAATAACTTTCTTCACATTAAGTTTATTTTATTATTAAAAACTTTAGTGTTTATTATTATTGGGGAATAAGATATAATAAGGATACAATGATAAGTAAGATTTTGAAAGTGAATTGACTATTTTCAATTTTAATTTTTTTTAAGTTTTTCTTATATTTGTAGGTTCATTACTGAGCTGCTCAGATAAAATACGAATCCTACAAAAGATTTGGGTTTTCCTTTACAATGTTGGGTGTGAAATTGTCCAGTATATATTTACCAAGCATAGGATTTAGCATTATTGAACTACAGCTTGTATTTAAGAAGCTGGTATGGATTTATAGTTGGTATCTGTTTTTTTAAAGTTAGGACTGAGATATAGTCCAAGGTTTAGCAAACTTTTTAATATGAAGAGCTATTATGTTTATATAGCTTCTCCCTTTCCGATAAAAGAGTCACAAGGGAAAGGGTGAAAAATAGATTCATGAAAAATTTGAATTTCTGAATTGCTGTGGATTTATTTGAACATCCTAACAAGTGTCAAAATTCTCTTAAAAATGAGTAAAGAAAAAGTTACTTTGATAGTTAGGGTATGCTCATATACCCTATATATTACATATATAAATACAGATATATAATAAGCCTATGTGTTTCAGTTATTTGATAGTTAGATTTATTTATAAATTTCTAACATTAAAACATTCATCATCAAATATTATTCAGAAATAAGACTGAATTCAAATAGCAAAATTGTAAAGCATGGTTTTCCTTTTCCTAGAGTCATCAAAATATTTATTTCCAAATTCCAATAGGAAATAAAAAATGTTTATGTTTATAATGATAAAAAGAGCCACATAAAACCACTTGACTTATGAGCCACAGTTTTCTAACCTCTGATATAAACAATACAGGATATATTTGCTTTTATACTAGGGATGTGTTATCTTTGGTAATTCTTTTTTTCTAATATTTAGTAAAATATTGATGATGATAGTACAAAGAAATCACTTAATGGAAAATCATGTAGAATTGAATAATATGGTTCAAAACAAGATGAGTTATTTCCATTTAGTATATTATATATTTCTTGACTTTAAGTTTAGTGATTAAGTACATGAAAGTCCTTGGCATTGCTGTATTTGCTAATGTACAATAAAGAGTTCAATTGGAACTATGTCAAATGCTGATTTTATATCCAGTTGGATGTTAACTGGGCTATACTTTTTATGGTGTCAATCACTAATTTGAACAAAAAGACTGCTCACACTATTAATGAGAACTTCTTAGTAAATTGCATTCTTAACAACATACATAATAGATAGGATTGTAGTTTGCATTTAATAACAATGTTAATATTAAATGGACTATTGATAGGGACTTCAGATTTATTAGTGTGGATATTTTATCATGTTTATTAATAAATTTTACCAATAAAATAGGATATAATCTATATACACGATAAACTCTTTTTGTTAAAAAAATGCATAACTTAGATAAATATCCCACAGCAAAATGTTCTAAATGCTTATATGCAAAGCAAGGTATCCCATGAATTTGTGGGTTACAAGAGTTTGGATTGAGGCTAGGTTTTATATAAATTTCTCCAGGTGTAAAATATGTTCTACCTTCTGAATCTCCAAGAAAATATGGAGCAGAATTTTTTGCTTGGAGTTTGGTTTTGAAATGTGTATAAGGGATATTTGTAGCATGTTGTAACCAGATGTTTTTTCTTATATTTAATTGCTGTTTTTATATGAGTGATGGGAACTGACTCAATGCCCAGCAAGTATAGTGTCTGGTCCACATGAATTGATATCAAAGAGTCTTTTTTTTATTAACATGTATTCTGTAATTGACTCATGGGCTGACTGAGGTACTTTTTTCAGGGCAATTACATTTGAACAGATTTTCTATGTTTTATACTATGTGTAATTCTCTTGTGTGTTTTGAGGGTGGTCATGTGATTCTTGTTATGACACAATGTTAACAAAGGCAATCTATGTTTTGTACCAGATCCATTTCTGTATCTTGAAGTTTGAAAAGGGAGATATGTATTTCTGAGAATAAGTATTCTGGAATTTGTCTTGAGCAGAGGTTTTTAATGATAGTTTGATCATGTGCTAGAGTGCTGGTGAATAATAAACCAAGTCAATTAGTGATGAAAACCTGCCATTAGTAAATGAGGCTGAATTTTGGGGGAGAAGGGTAACCATTTTCTGTTTACATGACATATTAAAGTTACCAAGTGAAATTAATGGGTATGAGGAGAGTGCAATTTTGGAGTTTAATGTTTTAATAATTATATCATTTTATGACTTAGAGATATATAAACAAATGCTACATTAAATGTTAATATTTTGTGATATAAAGTTATATTATAATGTATGCATCTATGTATATTATTTTAAATGAATATGAAGAACACGTTTTAGCTATCACAATCCCTATACTTCCTGAAGGTGAGAATAATGCTCAAGAGAATGCTGACTTAAAAGGATCAGTCTGGGATTCATTATAAATCTTTGTTTCTAGTAATCCAAATAAATGAAGTTCAACAATCTCAAGCCATTTTACAAGTGACAATTTTTTTTACTGAGTTCAATCCCATAATATTAATGATCATATTTAATTAACATTATTATACCTTTGCTTATCATAAAAAAACTTTTGTTGCAATAATTAATTTGTACTGTTGTATAGCATGAGAAAACAGTGTTACTTATGTGGGAAAAGTGTTTTTTAGAGGTATGGACTCCCTCTTCTGAGACTTATCATTAGTTAATAAAGAACTTGACATACTTTATCTCTTTTATAATTATAAGCTCTTTATATGAAGTGCTTTTAATCTTACTATCTGTGAGGCCCATATTAGCTTTCTTTATTTTTTTATAGTCTAAAATCTATGGTATGTCAACTTTCCCATATCACTTTGACTTTCTTTTTTATGCCAGTTTCCTAAGGTAGCCATCCCAGATTTTATTTAGTAGGGATATTCATCTTGGAGTCTATGTGGAGTAAACAAGTCACTAACAAGTCTTAAGTTTTATTAAGAGATATAGCCATAGGGTGGTTATAATTCTGGTTATTGATTTTGTTTCTTGTTGAGATGGAATAATTTTTTACATAGATATGATCTCATTGATTACTGACTGTTTAGTTTGCATGTTTTGATCTTCAGTTTTCAAATCATTAATTAAAGCAATGTCTGTAATATGTTTTGTGGCTGCATCACTTGTCTGTTGTTGAATAAATTCTGTTGTAATCCTGGTGTCTTTCCACACTGGTGAGAAGTGGTTACTCTCATATTGCAATATTTGTATTTAAGTCATAGTTATATGTTTGTAATATATCCTCATTGTTTACAATGAGAACATTGTGGTTTAAGACCATAAATTATTAAAAGAAGTGCCATTTTCTGATCTTTGATGAAAGTGGAAATATCATTTGGATTTGCTTTAGATGGGTATTGGGGTGCTCTTTAGATACATGGGGTGAAAGGCAATGACAACTTCAAATGGCTTCATTAATTTAGTAAAATCATTTATTATAATTTAAATAACTATTTTTTAATCAAACTATTAATAAAGTTTTCTCTATGCTGATTTATTTTTATTAAAATGCATTTATCCAGAATCTTATTATTTTCTGAAATCTCTCTTTCAACTTCATATAACAAATTTTTTGAGAATCTGTATAGTGTATAGTTATATTCATGATTGTGAGGACAGGAGAGTCTTCAGTAAAAAAGTTTAAATGATATCAGTAGATCTTTCAATATGGTTGCATTAAATCTCTTTGATATTTTGCTTGAGATTTTTCCTGTCCAAGATTCCTCCATTAATTTAGCTGACAATTGAATTATATCTGCAAGAATATCTAATTTTATAAAATTTATCATTGTAGAAATGAAATCTTGATGTTGGGTTTCTTGTAATATTCTGTATTTTTTTCGTCTTTCTATTTGTTTTGTTTTTCGTAATGTTTAAACAGCTTCAGCATAAGTGTTACACATAGCGTTCAAAGGGAATGTCATATTCTGTTTAAATGTGATAAAAAAAATACTCACTGGAGGAGCTTTCTGATATATATTATATTTATTGAATCTTAGGTTGTTTTATGACAGTGGGATCTGTTTTAAAAATTGATGTAATGGCTAGATGATAAATCAGAAAAAGATAATTATTCTACCAAGTTCAATGTGTTCCAGCTAGTTGGTATGTGGACACTCTTGTGTTATATTAAGTTTATTTGCTCTATATTTTCAAAATGAAGCTGGTGGCTTTTCACTGAGATTTGACTGGAGATAAAGAAAATACAGTACTGTAAAAAAACTGTGATGACCAAAACAAATGTCTCTTTTCTAAACTTATTACTATAAAAGTATTTATGAAATAGTGTTAAAAATGACAGATTGCATAAATTGGTTAGCATCATATATACCAGTAAGATCAGTTGTTTAACTGATATTAATAGATAAAAACTAACTTTAAAGAAAGATAAAGTTACAAAATTATGTGGTAAAATGAGTAGATAAAAGTCAACATAAATTTTAGTATAATCAAAAATGTATAAACAAAAAAAGAAAGATTATATCAACTACTAAATTTGATTTTTAAATCAGACTCATTATACTTGAATTATATATATACCTACACATAAACACCTTTATTGATATTTTTATTATTAGTTAGCCGCCAAATAGAAGACCTTATTGATAACTTTCTTCAAACCTTTCTTTCTATAATTCATAACTACATTTTTCATAAGATACTTCTTTTTTTTTTCTTTCCAAGGTAGCATTCTTATTTTTTAAAAAAATATCTGAATATGAACTAGTAGAGAATAAAAACTTTATTGCAATTTCTGTCTACAGTTTTTATCTACTTCATCTTATTTTTGAACAAGTATTTCCAAAAGTAACTATATCTTATTATAGTATATTTTTTAAGCTTGTGAGAAGATTAAGACTATTAATTCTCTCTTTCCTATAGGATTGCATATGAAGTCAGCCTCCATTTGTAAAGCTTAAAAGAGTATATAGATTCCCACGGATTCTGGAATGAGAAACATTTTTCTGAGTTTCACTTTTTAAAAATAGACAAAAAATTTTAATCTTGGAAATTAATAAGTATACACTTTATTTTTAACTGATGTCAGCGTGTTTAACATATTACAACATATTTAGTTCTTTAAAATATTTGATTGCACGTAATAAATACGTAAATATCTTATTTTTCATTTTTTTTTTTTTGCGTTACTATTTAAATACATATTTGTTTGTTTTTTAGAATGCAGATCCAGATAGCTTTAACCGAACTGGAAGTACCCTACCTCTATCACCGGATGATGATGCTGAAGATGATGGACCAGAAAGAGGCACTTGGACAGGCCGTTTCGATTTTCTGTTATCATTGTTGGGTTATTCTGTAGGATTAGGCAACGTTTGGAGGTTTCCTTATTTATGTTATAAAAATGGAGGGGGTAAGCTTTTTTTTAAATCAATATATACTTATTATTTTATTTTTATCTGTAAGCTCTTTTGATCATTAATTTTAAATAATTTATAGTTGTTTTTTTTTTTCAAAATTGTTAGTGTTCTTTTTAAAAAAAACATTTAAATGATCAAAATCAAACGCATTTAAAATTAATTTTGATTACACATAAATTAGTTTATTTGTAAACTGTTTTTAAATGTTAAATACGAGCTTTCTGAAAATTTCTTATTTTACTCGAAGCAATAAATGATAGTAAATACAATGTTCTACAAAAAAAAAACTTCGAAGACGGTTATTTATAAATCTTAATTTTTTTAAAAATATTTTCTATCTTTTTTAAATGAAACAAATTTTATATTGTTTTCATTGCTTGAATGATTGATTCATTTTACATATTGCGATAGAAATTCGCAAGATTTTTTTTTTGATGGCGTTGGTGAGGGTTTCAAAAGTGCTGTGAGATTTTCTGATGGCTACACAATTCCCTTTTTATTAAAAGCTTTATTTATAAAATAAAAACATCATCGTTTTTTTTTTTTTAAACTGTAAAACTTTTTTTTATTATAGTTTAACATTTCTATTAAATCGAGTTGTCTATTTTCACAATTCACTATTATTTAAAGTAATATAAAATAAAAATAAAAAATTACGAAAAAAATTGACAAAAAAAAAGAGGGAGAATATTGTAGAAGATTTAACAGATGAATGAGAATTACACATGTTTTACTGATAACAGTGATAATCAGAGTTTATTTATACACATTATGCAAAATTAAAAAGTTACAATATTTAAAATTCTCTCCACAAATTATTCGAGAAATGTATATGTGTAGAGTTAATATTATATAAAACTGTAACTATCGATAGTTGTCCAGAGGCTCAGAAAAATCTCGTGATGTCTCTACTTGAAAATCACTTTTATACATTTTCTCAGTTTCTATTAATCTTAGACGTTGTAGATAGAAAGTGATTATTCAATGATAATAAAATGTATAACTTTGGCAAAAAGTTATTGATATTAATTAAAATAAAACCACCAAAACCTCACATGATCACTATTACCTATGTTAACGCAAACTGTTATTTGCAGGAGGAAACTTTCCATACAGTAGTGTACACAGTTGTGCTTTCACATCCAAAGCTCCTTACTAATGAAAGCCACAAGCTAGAAACTAATCTGGGGATAATGGATGAGTAGGCATTAGATGGGGATTTTATTCACAAACCTTCCTGCATCCACTGATTACCCTGGTTTGCACTGGGTGGCGCTACTGTATGGAGAGTTTGGTACTATTAATTAAAATACTAATACAATAGAAATACATCTTATAAAATTGTGAATATGTTACCCAGTGAAATCTCAGAGAATAGAGAATTCCATTTTCATACTTTTCCCTATAATCTTCAAATGGATAACTCTCCTTATCCTATAAATGAAAAAGAAATGAAAGTGAACTAATGTCATGTTAAATCTATTTTGATTTTTTTGTTATTAAGGAAAGAATAAATCTTGATTAGTAGTCAATGCTTTTTCTGCATTCATTATAATGGAATAAAAAAACTTTTTTTTATTTTCTTATAATGCAAATGTGATATTGTACTCAAAGATTTGCTAGTATTGTGATGTTGACGGTCATAAAATCATAGCATTCCATACAACCAAATATTGCTTCTACAATTATTGAATGCTGAATTGATAAATAATGATGCTCAATGTTTTAACATACATACATTATAACCCAAAAAAGAGAGATGATAATTTATGGGGAAATGATCAATAATCACATATGTTTTCTCTAGATAACCACTTGGTACCTTATAGCCAATCGAAAGCCAATATGTTGGTCAAGCCAAAATTATATAACTTGAAAAAAGAATAGATGAACAGACCAACTACTGGAAAAATAAATAACTTTAGCCAACTAAACAGTAACACATTGGCTAAACTCAGTGAGATCTTATATATATAATATATGCTACAAAAAAAAGAGCCATTGGGGTAAGAATAGTAATGGATAAGTATTATAAATATATTAATCAACATTTATTAAATTTCAAGAGAAGAAATCTCAACTCACTCTGACAAAATATAAATGCTCTTAATACTGAAAGCATGTACTAAAGAGTAGTTAGGTTATAACATGTTCTTTCTCATAATATATTTTTATACCCCCCCCCCCCCAATATAATTATACCCCTTCCCACTACTATTCTCTTCATTTCATTGCAATGATCTGAATCAAGTTCAAAACTTTTGGTAAAGAATAATAATGTTTCTTAAGTTTTATTTGTGCCACTTTACTTTTCAAATAATTTCTTTTGCTAAAAACAATTTCTTTTTAATCATTGATTATAATAATAAGATCTCAAGATTCTTCATTAGATATTTCTAATATTAAAAATTTCACTCTTATTTATTTATGAGTTATCAAACAATGAATGGCATCCTGGTGAAAATATGAGGAGACATACTCTTACCCCTAAGATAATGACTACTTAATTTACAGTAATAATAACAAATTTTAAAAGAAAATATTTTACTTAAAGTAAAATACATAGAAACTCTTAATTTTGATCATTTATGATTAAGAAAATGGATAAATATTTTATTCTTTAGATGCATTCTTCACATCTTTAGACTATTATAACAAAGTGATTATTTTTGCTGTATGTACATGTACTGTAAACGATTAGGATCAAATATATTTGTGTCATTAATCATATAATGTTAAGATTTCTGGATAATTGATATGTGATTGAGATGATATTAAAATTGAACACAAAAATTTAACAATAAACCATTTATTTACACAACAAGAATAATTCAATCTACCGACTTAAAATGAACTGCTTAAATACAATGCTATATAAATCTTACTACATTGAAGAAATACAATTTCACAAGTTTGCAAATTTATGAATTAAATTGTAATAACTGTTTTAATTTGTGACTGATATAAGCTTTCTAATAAGGAGATTATTACAATAAGCTATGCATTTTTCATGACTGATAAAAAGTTTTATTAACTAAAGCATTATTACAAGAAGTTCACCATTTTTTCCTACTAATCACACTATAATGTTGTCTCAATAATGAGAATGATTCCATCTTAATACCAATCGTCTTAGCAGTCCAGCAATGATTCCATTCTTTAAGATGATGTATATTGCTTATTTAGACTTATAATTACAATTTTAAAAATTTAAATAAAAGAACTACTGGTTTTATATTCTGTAATGCTGACAAAGCATAGCAAAATTGATCTACACTTCAGAACCAGAGTAGTCAAAAGTGCAACTGAAGAAAAGATGATACTCTTCATAAACAAATAATATCAATTGTCATAATAATGAAGTGTGTCATGCAGTATACCTGACATGACTACATACAAAATGTGATAATTTCAAGAGATGAAAAGATAAATAAGGCTATGAACCTAATGATGTCATGAATTCAAAAGAGCACCTACATTTTGAGGGCAAATAAATATGCTAGGACCTTTGCCTCTTAAGATATGGGAAAAATGAGACTGAACCACCATAAATATTAGGAACAATAGGGAACAACTCAAACAAAGCATTTATGTGAAACATGAAAAATATATATACCATTCATGGAAAAATATCATCAGAAGAGAGAGGAAAGGCACAATCTCTTTATAAAGTACATATACTAATAAATAATATCATCAAGAGAGAGAACATATACATCTCTTGGAAAATATCATCGTAAGATAAGCATAAAACAAAAGAGACTATTGTCACAATCTCCTAACAAATATAATAATTATTAACTGATGTATAAAACAAAAATTTGACCTAATGAAATATGGCCTGAAATATACAATAAAATAAGAATATACAACATCCTCACTGGGACAAAGCAGTACCTTTAAAGTGATATAATATTAATAAAGTAGTAAATACTCTACGAACTTGTGAATATTACAATTGTCAACTAATCCATAAAATATATCAGACAAGAATGCGTAATATGACAATAAAATATATAATAAATTACAAAAAGTGTATAATTATCATTTAACATTGTACCCAGTTTACCAAAATCTAAATTATTAAAGTTCTTAACCAGTTATCAGTCTATAGTTCTGCAAACATATAAAATTTCTCCATTTGTTGAAATTTCAGCAAATCAAAATTTAGATACACAACATTCAGAATTATTTTTAAAACAAACACACAAACATATTAATGGCCATTTAGTTTCATGAAATAATTTTTTTAAAACAAATAAGGCACTGATGAATTATGTTATAGCATTAAATTAACTTTTATTCATTCATTTTGGAAAAATTGTAGCACTAATAATAATAATGAAGTACATAATAAAGTGGATTTTATTGAATGTTAATTGTATATAACTCAAATTATTCATTAAAATATTTCATATTTCTCTTGTAGTACAAATATAGCTGTTTCCATTATTTTGTCCAGACATATTTGATTAATTATAATAATGGAATTTTAAGTAATAAGTCCATTATAGAGATATAATATTTTTTCTTTAACATAAGTATGGACATAATGCTTTTCTCTTTGTATTCTTTCTCTATTTACAAATTATGCTGATATTAGGGCCTCCCTGTGCAGTATTTTTATTTTTGTAGGCTTCTAAATAATTAAATTTTCTTACCGAGCTTTAAAATTTTTTTATTAGTTAATACTGATAAAAAAGATAATGTAAATATAATTTTAAATTATAAAAATTTAACAATCCGGAATTGATAAAAGAGTTTTCTATAAATAATGTTAACACCACACTACTAAAATTCATCTTTAAAAAATGTAATTATTTATATCTATGAGGAAAAAAATTGAATTAGTCTTGCGTTGTTAGCCGAGAGGTATCGCAGCCACCATGCAAGCAAGTAGTTGGTTGCATACAGTTGTGGGTTCGCGTCCCGGCCGATGCTATGACATATGAGAAAAAAAAAATTGAATTAATAGCTTGGATTATCTATATACAAGAATTTTTGTGATGTGATGCATTATGGATTCTCCTTTCTTGGAATTGGGAATCTTTCAGCCACTATGCTTAGAGCAGTGGTCTTCAACCTTTTCACACCTGTGGACCGGTAAAAATAAGGATAAGGTTCCGCGGACCAGCAAAAATAAGGATAAGATTTCGCAGACCAGCAGAAGTCTATAGATAAATTTTCTTAAAGATAAGCATATTGTTATAACTGATCAAAACAACAATGTTAAATATATAAGATAAAGTTTTATATATATATATGGAATTTATATAATAAAAAACTTTTTTTAAAATTTTTTTAGAAAAGTAATAAAAAATTTAATTCTACCCCCCCCCCCCATAAACATCTGTGATAACAAGAAAAACAAATTAATTTATGAACGATTGATTAGATTTTGTTTTCGTTCTGTTTTCTTTTTTTTTTAATTGGGTAAAAATGAGATGAAAAAATAAATAAAAATTGGCTATATTAATTAAAAGTTTAAACTCTTATTATTTATTATTACAAACTTTTTACTGCCTGTCTAGCATGTGGACCTGCAGAAAAGTTCCGTGGCCCGGTGCCGGGCTGCGGACCAAGGGTTGAAGAACACTGGCTTAGAGAATCTTCTCTTTCTATTCCCCACTTTAAGTTTTTCCCAAATTTTTCTCTATCCTGCTCCATCACATTTCCACAACATTATCTTTGTCTATTCTATGAACTTTATACATAGATCCCCCCCCCCCCCTTTTGCAACCTAGCATAAAACCCAAAACCCACTTTCCATATAATCACTTAGTTTATATTTATTCTTCCACAACTGCATTATTTGTATTCTTTATACTTGTAAGCATTTATATTCAATTAACAGATGCCTAATATTTTTCATGCTTTCCTTACATAACTTGTAGACTAAATCAGTCACATTTCTCCATTTATGTGTATATTTCCTTGTTGCTAATGATCCTGTTTGAACTTTAAACAGTAAACTACTTTCCTTGCTATTACCATAAATTAATTTACACCCAATATTCTGTGTACTAAAGTCTATATATATATATTTAATTCTTTTAACTTTTCATACTAGTTCTCCATCTCTCCAACTCCCTATTCTTTATTAATGCATCTATTCTTTTATCCATTCTTTGCCATTATAGCACTCAACAATTCTTCTAACCCAGTCATCCTATCTTTTGTACAAGTATACTGATATAAAGTTTTTATCCAAATCTTCTGCATACCATACTACTTTTCTCACTCATTTTATTGCCAGTCCTTTATTCATAACCCAGTTACATACTAATTTGGCTACTCTATTATTGTCCATAAATTACAATTTACTGAACATTTTCATTTTGCTTTTTGCATCTCTCATATAAAAACTTGATTATCCCATTTCTGCTTGAATTGCCTTCTTCCCCATCCACACATCTGCATCTAATGTATGTCTTCCTACTTCTCTTTGTACTTTTTCTAAGTAATCTAACACCTATTTACTAACACAATGCATCATTACCATAACTTAATCCTGCTACTGCCACTCCCTTTCATACAATTTTTGCTACATAATATTTATTATATGAAAACACTGTTAATTTATTTATCAGTTCCTTTATTTTCTTTGCTTCATTTATCAATTTTTTCTCCCATTCATCCAAGCAATTTCTCTGCTTACTTAAGATGATTTCCAAATAGTTATACCTATTCACCACATTATTTAATTTTATATCCCCCAATAAAAATTCTTTTTCTTCTCTTTCCCTAATATTTATCATCATTACTTTTGATTTTTCTTTACTAAATTTAGTTCCTATCTCTTTACCCACATCCACAAATAAAAGACTCGGTCATATATATACTCCCTTGCCACCTACTAATGGTATCTCTACCCCTCTTCCTTGTCTTTCTATTGCTCTCTCCATTTCTCTGAAATATAACATAAACAAATAGGGTATCCTTGCCTTAATCCACCCCATTTTTAACTTTAACTGATTCTATATCTCCTAATTGATACGTATAGTAATTATTTTCATACAATCTCTTAATAAGATCCACTAAAACTTTATTCATTCCCAAATTTACTAAACTTACCCATAGTCTATTTCTATTTACTCTATCATATGTTCTTCCATCCACTTTGCAACCTTTCCAGTTACCATATATGCAAAAACTTTATATAACACTGACATTACCGTTATCGGTCTATAATTGTTTAACTTTCTATAATCCTTACCTTTTTCTTTAAATAGTAGCTTTACTCTTATATTATTCCAGTTATCTGAAAATTCTCTCTTCTGTGCCATCTTATTAAAAAAATGATGATAGATTTAACTTTGTTCTATTTCCTAAATTCATCACCATCTCTGCCACTCATCCATCTAAACCTCTTGCCTTTCCAATTTTCAATTTCTTGCCTGCCTCATTCAGTTCATATTCTGTAAACCTAATATTTCCATTACTTTGATTTTATGTTTGTTATCACTCTATTCTTCACATCTAACATCTTTTTTATATCCATTACATATTTATTCAAGATTGTTTCTAATTCTTCTCTATAGCTACATTCTTTTTCCTCATCATTTAATAATACTATTTCTCTCTCCCCTACATTCCTTCTTTTAATATAATTCCAAATTTTTTACTTCCATGTTTTCCATTTTTATTAATATCCTCCAATAATTTATTATTTAATTTCATTGTTTTTTTTAAAAATATTTTTCCAATTTAATATTAACATTTTTTCACTTTCTTTGTTTTTAGTAGCACATTTATATTCTCTACATACTTGTTTCTCCTTTTTACAATTTTACTAATTTTCACTTTTGTATTCCTTTTACTCTTCTGAATATTCTCACCTAAAACCCTATTTGCCATTTTTTCTACTCACTACACCAGTTCTTATATTCATCCCCAACAAACTCTTCCATAATTTCTTTTACTTTTATTTTATATTCTTATAACTTATTCTTATCATTCATTCTCCATCTACATCTTTCACTATCCTTTCTATTTTTATTACTATTTTCCAGCTCATTACTAACCATTTCTATTATCAAGAAATTATGATCACTACTATACTCTCTTCATTTCAAGCATTCAATTTTCCATACTTTATTCATTCCTTCTTTCTCTACTACTACATAATCTATTGTGTGAAATATATTATTCCTACACCATATGTTCTGGCCCTCATAAATATTTGATAAATTTTCAATGCTCAAATTCACTCTCTGACAAAAATTATTCAAAAGCTGTCCATTCTTGTTATCTGCATCAATTTCTTCAATATGCCCATTTATATCCCCTATAACTATTATCCCACCCCCCTTTTGAAACTCTGCATATCTTTAACTAGACTTTCATATATGCTTTTGTTTCACTCCATTATAATTTGATTACTTCAGTGGCAAATACACTACAACCACCATACATTCTTGTTTTCCTAACCTTATCTTAAATTTTAAATGTTCTTGACATTTAACAATATTTAAATATTTTTTTGATATAACTTCTATACCATCACTCCTTTTTTTTTATTTATACCTGCCATACCAAGTTTCCAATGTAGGTTCTTCTTTATTATTTCCAGCCACTTTTCTAATCTCCTATCACTTTGCAGATTCAAATATCCAATTTTAAAAATTTATTTTTTCTTACTATTTTTAAAATTTGTTTGACTTTTTCTTCTCTATTACATTTGCAATTAGCTTGTTTATCATTAATTTTACAGACCCATTCCCTCTCCACATCTACATTTATATCTAAATTAGCTACCCTTTTTTTCTTACATCCTGCCCATTCTTCTTCTTTTTGTTAATACTGTAATCTAAAAGCCTACCCCCTTTTATAAGTTTCCCAAACTATAATATTTTTATAAATCAAATCCACTAATGCTTCACATCCTTGGTTTGCTAAGTGCAATTCATCATTACCATATAATTCCCTCTTACTATTAAAAAAATCCCACACATCCACAAACATAACATTATTTCTCTTGCATAATTATTTCAATCTTTCATTTATAGAACATGCCATATCTAACATATACCTATTGTCAAATCTTGGTAGTGATCCAATTATTATTACTCATATTTTAATCTTATTGTTTTAAAATAAATTTATTAAACATAGTAACATAGTAATATACAGTTAAACTTTATAAAAATTTACATAGCATTCAGAATGAAACTTGAAAAAGTCAATGCAGAGAAAAGGGTATCTTAATATGATTAAGAGGAAAATAAAACTTTTACCCAAGTATCATCATGTAGACTCACAGGTGAAAGCAAAGAGTCTCGCTGCTTGACTTGGTCAAGAAGCTTAATAAAGACACTTAGAGCCGAGTCCTGAGAATGACCAAAGATGAGCCTGCGACGCGTCAACCATAAAGAAAAAAATGTTATAAAGATAGATAATCTTATTGCTGCAAACGATCCCTTCTTAAGAGTATTAGAAACAGAAAGAGCATCCCTAAGATCCAGAGAGACATTCGCAACAATAAAGTCCCTAATCGACTTAAGAGCAGGACAAATATAGAAAATATGGAGTATTGTCTCATCATATAATCTACACAACTGACAGTGAGACAAAATCCTAATGAAGCCTCTGCTGGTCACTAAAAAATAACTTGTTGGGAGCGCATTTAAATTTAGTTTAAATACAAAATCAACATGTCTTGCTTCAATGAAAAGAAGTTTCATTGGACGCAAGAGAACTTTATTTGAAACACCTAATGAAGTCAAAAGAGGAGTATAATGTGGAAATTTTAATTTATAAACATCCCAGAATGCCAATTTCCCATCAAGCACAACTTGAACCGAGGGTATCGACTTAATAACTGACTTCCATAAACCAGCAATCCAATAACTTGAAAATGGAGGTCGCATATCTGTAGGATCAATAACCAAAGGAAGGGCTAACTGAGCAAGCTTTAGACAAGTTACACGAAGAAAAGATATAGATCTCTGGAGATATAGAGTTGAGACCGAGTGCAAACCTAGACCATTTAAAAGCTTCGGCATTTGAATTTTAGCAATACTGATGGCTACGACCTTGTTTTTCCAAAATAATTTTGAACAAAGCAAATTTATAGCCCTCTCAAAATGCTTTGTTGGCCTAATAATTGGTAAATAATAACTAAGCCTTGAATAGACCAAAGAGTTCAGGAGTGTAACCTTACCCATAAGCGAAATATTTATATTGACAAGCGATGCAACTATCCTATTTGTTTTATCAAGAATAATATTTTGCATCTGCCTTGTAATTACTGGACAAGATAAAACTATTGGAAAACCAAGGAAAGACTGAGGCTTGGCTGGGAAAGTTGAAATAATTGACAAACCAGATTTAATTTTCCGCATTGCGGATTTTATAACATTAATATGAAGATTAAAAGTATTAGAAAAAGAGTCCAATATTTGCAACAAAGCCAGAGGAAAAGATTTATTAGGAAGAAAGACAGAGACATCATCAACATAAGAAATATGATGAATAGTCTGTTTAAGAGCAGGAATATAGATACCAGGCAGTTTAGATTCTATCTGTAAAAGTAACGGATTTAAATATGTAATAAAACATAATGTGGCAAGAGGAGATCCCTGTGGCACTGAGAGATACGGACTAAAACCATCTGCAAGTTTACCATCCATTACTCTCTTCAATGGTTCTAATAAATTATTTATTCTGACCATAACATAAACATCTCTATTCCCTTGTTTCTTCAAGGAAAGCATACTCGTACATACCTATTTCTATTTTTTCTGGTAATTACATTTCCACATACTCTAATTAGTGATTTTACTATCAATACTCTTTCATAGTTTAATTTCCCTACTTCATCTGTAACATTCTTTTCCACCTTCTGGACCTCCTTATCTAGTTCTTCCTTATTATTTCTATTCATTAATTCGTTGATCTGCTCATGCTTCATCTCTAGCAATTTTACTTTTACATCCTTTACCTCTTCCTCTATTTTACTTATTCTTTAGCTAACTATTTCCATTGCACTACTTACTTTGTCATCTATACCTCTTGTCACTCCACTAAATACATACCCTGTTCTATCTTCCTTAACTACATTTTCCTCCATTTTTCCTCACGTTTTTCTCTTTAAACTATCTACACTTAGAAACCATTTTTTAAATCTTTTTTCATCACATTTATACATTATTTACATAACCATACCCCTGTTACAACCTTCCTAGTCTTATTTAAGCCTTTCAAATGAAAAACCTTATCACATACAGTACATTCTACCAAAGCATGCCTAATTCCCTTTTCACCATTATAATGCAATCCATATTTTCTTATTTTTCAATTCCTTATTTAGATTTTTCTACTACTCTTCAAACCTCTATAAAGGAAAGAAAGTTTTTTTTTTTTTAAATGGTGATCATTAAATATGTACTTTCTAACCTTACACCTCAAACATTATCCTCTTTCTCAAATAAATCACTCTCTTCCTTAAGTTGAAAAATTCTTTAATCGCAAACCTACTAAAACCAACTAATCGTAAGTATGATTTAGTTTTACAGCCTCCTTGCTACAGTAAACACACACACACAAAATATTTTTTTCTTTTATATTTAAAATGGTGTATCGAATCACTTTCCAAATGTTAGCAATATTTTTCCCGATTTTTCTAAATCCTATTGAATCTATCTCTCTGCACTCCAATTTTCTTTTTATGTCCACACACTAAGCAAATATTCTCCAGCAACAAATTTTTTTCCAAATGATATTAAAAATATATAAACTTTAACTTATCCTATGAACTTAAATTGAGTACTGACCTGACAGCTCCAATAAGTAAATTACATTAGCATATGTTGACAATCGGTAAATATTCAATTTTTTAAAAATAATTAAATAACGTTTTGAATAAATATGTAATATCAAAATATTTCTCTTTTTCAAATTATCTTCCGAATCTGAATCTTGCAAATTAGGAAGTGGTAAAATCAAAAGTGCTATTTTTTAAATTTATTCAGTTTTAAATATATTTATTTCAGAATGCCTGCATGAGCTTAATTTAAACATACCAAAATCGAGTAGAGTTTATAAGTATAAAGTGCATGACCTGTAGCCATTTTGTGGTTTAAAAAAACCCCAAATTAGATTATAAAATGAACCAATGCTATAGTAGAATCAAAATGAAAACATTATATGATATTAATTTAGGCTCATTATTAACTACAGTTTTCAAAATGACATGGAAGGCTTGAAAGATCTCTCATCTGAATACCAAAAATCTAAAATGAGAAATGTCTATTTTTAATGACATATTAGTAAAGAAAGTCACTACTTTTCTGCAGTAATAATCAATTAATTGCACCGATCTTCAGTTACCTTGGTCTACATTATACATACATATATATACACATAACTTAGAATTTAAATCTAATATGTACATTGTAGCCAATTTGAAATATAATTTTATAACGCAATTCTAAGCAAATGTGAATCTCTAATATTGCAAACTAATATGAAGCCAAAAATCAGATCTATCTTTTCCCATTATACATTTATTTTAAGTGTTAATCATTTTCATTTCTCATTCATATGTGGCTGTAAATGAGACATTATCTTTACTCTGTATGTGTATATTGAATGTTATAACTGTGGCTGAAAACAACTAAATATATTAGTTTGTAGCTGAATTAATTTATATCGTGAAGTCAAATGAAAAGCTTTTTAAATACTTAAATTATATTAGAACTGATCTTTGTAAGATAGTTTAATCTCCTTATAAGAATGATTACATTTCAATTTTTTAACTGAATGGTGGCTTAGAATGTGCTATAAATCAATATATCTGTTGCTTCCAGTAATATATAGCACAGTTTTATTTTATTGCGAGCACACATACACATTTATTCTAGAAGGTAGGTTGAGGTAAAAAATGCTACAAACACATGCTATTTATTAGTGATGGAATCTGTTATTTATTTATGTAAATTACTTTAGTATCTTCATAAAATTAAAAAGAAAAGTATAAATATTTATAATCTTAAAGTAGAAAGACAAACTACTGTATTACTTTTTCTTTTGAATGGAAAAATTTTCTTTATACCAACAACTGTATATATTGTCAACTTATATTATCTCAGTGCATTATTATTACTATCCATCATCCCAGAAGTCAGACCAACATCTCACCCTATAGTATACTTTTTCAAGTAATCCATATAGCATATTAAACAATTCAAAACAAAGCAAAACTCTCCATACAGTAGTGCCATCTTGTGCCAACAAGAGCAATCAATGGATACCAGAAGGCTTGTGCATAAAATCCCTATCTAGTGCCTACTCATCCAATATCCCCAGACTAGTTTCTGGCTTGTAGCCTTCGTCAGTGAGGAGCCTTGGATCTGAGAGCACAGCACCTAGATCTTGTCTGGGGATATTGGATGAGTAGGCACTAGATAGGGATTTTATGCACAAGCCTTCTGGCATCCATTGATTGCTCTTGTTGGCACAAGATGGCACTACTGTATGGAGAGTTTTGCTTTGTTTTGAATTGTTTAATAACAATTATGTGGTAGTATGAGATAGTGATCATGTGACATATAGCATATGTTAAAATTTATCTTCAGATACAAATTTTTTCATATAATGTGGATTTAAATATTTTTGAAAGTTCTATTCCATCACGCAATACTGGAACATTTAATTAAAGACATAAAAAAGATATATATATAAAATTTAAATTATGTTAACAGATAAATAACTAATGCTACAAATACTTTCAATTTCTGAAATTGTAATCAACATCAATTATTTAGATAGCAAACAGGAAATATCACTTTATTTTTCCAAGCATTGTCTATTTTAATATCAGTACTTTGCCTACTATTTATGGAATACTAAAACTTATTTATTGTCTCTTTCATTTTTTTTCTGAGTTTTTTTCCAAGCAATATTATGGTATTACTAAATCACATTCAAAATCACTGAATCTTTGGTGATACAAAAAAACTGAAACATTAGTTGAATGATTAATTGCTATAGTTTTCATATAATTATAAAGTAATTACCTTAAATACATTTCAATACAACATTGCAATTCATTTATATATGACTTAATTGGTAAATATTATTTTTTCTCTATTAAGCATCACCTTTTTAGAATTATTGGTTAATTTACTTATATTTGATTGAACGTAAAATGAAATATTGTATATATCTATAATATAATTTATTTAATCAATTTAAATTATTATTAAAGAAAGGTATAGTTATATAAAGAGCTCACAAATAAGCTCTTAACAAGCTTTGCAGAATATCCCCAATCCCAGACCGGTTTCCTCTACTGGCTTCCTCAGTGAGGTTCTAGGATATTCAAGTATTAGATTAAAAATATCAGGACAAGCCCAGCACTTTATCTAATTGATAATTATTAAGTAGAAAATCTGACATTTTCAGACATTTCCAATCCAGCTATCTAAGTTAAATAGCCATATGGGACTGCACCAAGTTCAGATACCATATATTAATAGCCTTAGCAATATAAAATCACCAAAACCTTAATAGCAAAAAAATAAAATTACAAAGAAATCAAGTCATTTAAGTTAGATAGCTGGATTGGAAGACATATAATTTTATGTCTGAAATTTTCAGATTTTCTACTTGATAGTTATCCATTAAATAAAATGCTGGGCTTGTCCTGGTATTTTTAATCTAATGCTTGAATATTTTAGCACTTCACTGAGGAAGCCAGTAGCAAAAACCAATCTGGGGTTGGGGATATTCTGCAAAGTGTATTAAGAGCTTATAAATAGTCAAAATAAGAGTCATAGATCAATTCATAGATCACATGACCCTATCTCTTAAGCTTGTAAGTTATAAATAGTGAGGATTGCCAATTCCTTTACAAGCTTTATGATAAATGCTTAGCCAGAGCCAGCACTTAAAATATCTCTGTCAGGAACCCCTCCCCAAACCCCTGACCATGGCTTCGTGCTTTGGTACTCCTCAGAGAGGTGTCAGGGTAGGTTCAGACACTAGATCTAAAAATACCAACCCAAAGCTAAAGTTATCTATTGAGTGGAAAATCTGAAATTTTCAGACATCTACATGTCTTCAAACCCAGCTATCCAACTCAAATAGCTATATGGCACTGATAGATCTTCAGCCATACCATATATTAGTAGTCATAGCAATATAAAATTGCATAAGACTTTTGGCAGAGACTATAAATAGTCAAAATAAGAGTCATAGATCAATTCATAGATCACATGACCTAAGTTTGTAAGTTATAAACAGTCCAAGCTTAACAGATAGGGTCATGTGATCTATGACTCTTATTTTAACTATTTATAGTCTCTGCCAAAAGTCTTATGCAATTTTATATTGCTATGACTACTAATATATGGTATGGCTGAAGATCTATCAGCCCCATATAGCTATTTGAGTTGGATAGCTGGGTTTGAAGACATGTAGATATCTGAAAATTTCAGATTTTCTACTCAATAGATAACTTTTAGCTAAGTGCTTAGCTTTGGGTTGGTATTTTTAGATCTAGTGTCTGAACCTACCCTGACACCTCTCTGAGGAGTACCAAAGCACGAAGCCATGGTCAGGGGTTTGGAGAGGGGTTCCTGACAGAGATATTTTAAGTGCTGGCTCTGGCTAAGCATTTATCATAAAGTTTGTAAAGGAGTTAGCAATCCTCACTGTTTGTATTAAGAGCTTGTTTGTTACAAGCTTGTTAAATTGGGTCATATGACATATGACTTTATTTCTTTATAAAAGTATATTTATGCATTTTAAAAATTATTTCTGTTGTTGTTTATGTTATTAAATTTATCTGGAGTATATTGGATTTGTCTTCTATTATATCCAACATTTCTAATGTTTTAAGCAAATATTTCTATATTTTGCATTCTACCACTTTTATAATTACATAGCTTTTTGTTATGATGTAGAAAGATTTAAAGTTTAACATCTTATAAACTAAGCTCAATTGGGTAATGCGTTGTCGATATTCAAGAATCTAAAGATCACATGATCACCATCTCTTATACTAGCACATAATTATTTATAAACAAGGCAAACTCTCCATACAATAGTGTCACCCTGTGCCAACCAGAGTAATCAATGGATGCCAGAAGGCTTGTGCATAAAATCTCTATCTAATGCCTACTCATCCAATATCCCCAGACTAGTTTCTGGCTTGTGGCCTTCATCAGTAAGGAGCTTTTGATCTGAGAGCACTGCACCTAGATCTTAGGATCTAATGCAACCCTCCAGCAACCATCTTTTATCTCTACTTAACTAGGAAACTATGAAAATGAAATTGAAAACACAATAATATTTTCAATCTAAGCTCAATAGCTTATATAGTCATATGGGTCTGAACTCAGTTCAGCACCCATACATTTTGCTGTCTTTGGCTCTTTAACAACCATAGCCACCAATATCCTATTAGGCAGGATTGGTGGTAAACCATTAAGCATCACATGATCACCATCTCTTATACAAGCACATAATTGTTTATAAACCAGGCAAACTCTCCGTATAGTAGTGCCACCCTCTGCCAACCAGAGATGGTGATCATGTGATGCTTATTGGTTTAACACCAATCCTGCCTAATAGGATAGTGGTGGCTATGGTTGTTAAAGAGCCAAAGACACCAAAATGTATGGGTGCTGAACTGAGTTCAGACCCATATGTCTATAATAAGCAATTGAGCTTAGATTGTAGATTGAAAATATTATTTTTTCAATTTCATTTTCATAGTTTTATAGTTAAGTAGAGATAAAAGGTGGTTTCTGGAGGGTTGCATTAGATCCTAAGATCTAGGTGCAGTGCTTTCAGATCCAAAGCTCCTCACTGATGAAGACCACAAGCCAGAAACTAGTCTGGGGATATTGGATGAGTAGGCATTAGATAGGGATTTTATGCACAAGCCCTCTGTCTTAAAATTGATTACTCTGGTTGGCACAGGGTGGCATTACTGTATGGAGAGTTTGCCTTGATTATGAATCTAAAGATGTAAGTTTAGCATCTTATGTATCATTAATGCGTTTTATTTGTTTATATAAATAAGTTCAGTTGGAAATGAATATAATTTGAATAATAAACAATTATTTATACCACTACCATAATTTAAATTATATATATATTATATTTTGACAAAGTTTTGCTCTTTAAATTTTATTTCAATTTTAAGTAATCTGGTATATAAAATCATATGGTTAGTTGGGTTTTTTAGGTCATGTGACAGGAAGTTCACAAATAGTTGCTTGAGCTCAATTATTTTATTCATTTGTTCACATTGAGAATTTTTTAAAAATGTCACCGAGAAAGGATCCCAAAACTTTGAGCTCTGCAGCTGTAATTTTGTCATCAATTAAATGGCACAGAGTTTTCCAAGATAATCAGATTAAAATAATCCACAGAGTTTTCCAAGATAATCAGATTAAAATAATGCACAAATTGGAATTTGACTATTTAGATTAATTTTTATTATACATTTATTATTTAACATCGAGTTAATCTAGTAATTCTTAAGCTAAATGATAATGTAGTAAACATTTTTTATATAGTCGTTTATTTTTAAAATATTTTGTTAGCATATCTCTCATCCCAGTCTCCATTACGTCACCATTATATTCCAGTTGACATATATATATTAACTTATAAATACCAACAGTTAATTGATTATCATACACAAATCATATACTACAGTCCTCATACTCAAAATAATCTTATTAGCAGACTGTTGTCAAGAGATACTACGTTAGGTAATAAATCACAATCTCTTATTACCTAATTAATGGGCTGCCTTTATAACAGATTAATATTGATTTATTTAAGTATGAGGTCACTGGTATATAATTTATGTATGATCACACACATTCTGTTATGCTGTTGGATTTTAAAGTACCCTAAAGATGGATGGAAAAAGAAATAGGAAATATCTTCTTTATTGGAATAGATAGTTAATAGATTGCTTATCTAAAATATTTTTACAAAAAATGCATGTGAGAATTAGTAAATGAATATTAGATAATCTGATTTGAAAGGAAAAAGAATAAATCTTATGAAATAGACTAAGGCAAAGTGGATGAACTGATGAAAAAATGAAGTGGGTATGCATCATTCTGGAGATGGCCATAAGCATAAACATATGGCCATGAATCAAAGAACAAAGATGGTTGTATGAATGACACTTGTGTTAATGAAAGGGATCTAATGATTATTTAGTTAAATATGTTAACTAATGATTAGGTTAATGAAGAGACAGAAATCATATATACAAACACAACTGTATATATTACTGAAGGAAAATTAGAATTTTATGACTAGTAGTTATGACTTAAGAGTAGATAATGATGTATATAGAAGATTATTCACAATAGTTTGATTTCAAATACATCATTCAAAAAGTATGTAAGAAAAACTTATACATATTTGATTCAGATTATGTTTTGATATAAAGTAGATTTAAGAGGCCTTTTAAGAATGGCTGTACATATCAGTGAGTTAATGTACACTTGGATTATAATGATTGGCAGGATAGAGATTTTGTAAAAGAATAAGAAAAGCTGATACAATAAAATGAAATGGAGCATTTCTAAATAGAAAGGTTATTGAGGGTTTTTTTTTTTTCAAATTTGTTAGGTAAGAAGATAAGCATATCTAATTAGTAATATTAAATCCAAATAAAAGATGGAAATTATTCAAAGAAAATTTACAAGATACTACAGTAAAAGAGAGTTGATTAAGAAATAAATAGAAAATCAATATATTTAACTAAATCTTTCAAGAAATGCATTAATTAACATAAATGCATTAAAAAATTGTTTTCATTTTTTACAAATAAAAGTGTGAGGTAATTATGTCTAGAAATCTGATTCCCAGTGAATTGTCCTCTTATATCTCTGCCAGTGTATTCAAAGTGGATGTTAAATAAACATTTATTTAAATAATTCTTTAGGAACCCCCATGTCTTAATTTGTAATACTGGAGAAAGTTTATTTTTTAATTCTTAGTGCATTTTTTTTACTGTTTAATGCATTTGTGTATGCAAACACATTTCTTTAATTTTTTATTTTTATATACTTCTATAAGATATAATAACAATCACTCCTTAAGCTATCAAAAATCTCAACTTGTACTCAAGACAACCTCCTTTAACAATAAAGGTAGTATCACCTTTATCTATGGTCTGATATGTTTATAAGAGACTAAAGATTGCAACTTTCCCAAGGAGTGTGAGATTGATAACGCAAAGAAGTTTAAACAAAGGTCAAATATAACAATTTCTGAAAGCAGATTAATAAATAATCAAATTTCATATACAGTATAAAGTATAAAGGAGCTTGCCTTGACTACAGGTTGAGATTATTGATAGCTTAAACGTTGATTGTTATCATCTACACTTATAAACCTATTTAAGCCTTGAGTAATTGTCTTTATTGTTTTAGTTCTATAAACTATGAATGAAGAAACTTTTGATACAATTCCATACCACTAGGTGGTATGGCAGTACAGTAAAAAGTGAAGAAAAATCAAATATAATGATGGTTAATACTGGGGAAAGAGAAGATGTAGAATTTTTATTGGGGGATATAAAGTTAAGTGTGGTGGATAGATATAGGTATTTGGGAATCATCTTATGTAATCAGGAAAATTGCTTGGATGAATGGGAGAAAAAATTGGTAAATGAAGCAAAGAAAAGAAAGAGGTTGGTAAAGAAACTAACAGTATTTTCATATAATAAATATGATAAACAGAGCAAAACTCTCCATACAGTATTGCCACCTGTGCTAAACAGAGTAATCAATGGATGGCAGAAGGCTTGTGCATAAAATCCCTATCTAATGCCTACTCATCCAATATCCCCAGACTAGTTTCTGGCTTGTGGCCTTCGTCAGTGAGGAGCTTTGGATCTGAGAGCACTGCATCTAGATCTTAGGATCTAATGCAACCCTCCAGCAACCACCTTTTATCTCTACTTAACTACTAAACTATGAGAATGAAATTGAAAACACAAAAAATATCTTCAATTTAAGCTCAATAGCTTAAATAGTCATATGGGTCTGAACTCAGTTCAGCACCCATACATTTTGGTGTCTTTGGCTCCTTTACAACCACAGCCACCACCATCCTATTAGGCAGGATTGGTGTTAAACCATTAAGCATCACATGATCACATTTCCTATACTAGCACATTAATTGTTGATAAACAGAGCAAAACTCTCCATACAGTATTGCCACCTGTGCTAAACAGAGTAATCAATGGATGCCAGAAGGCTTGTGCATAAAATCCCTATCTAATGCCTACTCATCCAATATCCCCAGACTAGTTTCTGGCTTGTGGCCTTACACCAAAATGTATGGGTGCTGAACTGAGTTCAGACCCATATGACTATTTAAGCTATTGAGCTTAAATTGAAGATATTTTTTGTGTTTTCAATTTCATTCTCATAGTTTAGTAGTTAAGTAGAGATAAAAGGTGGTTGCTGGAGGGTTGCATTAGATCCTAAGATCTAGATGCAGTGCTCTCAGATCCAAAGCTCCTCACTGACGAAGGCCACAAGCCAGAAACTAGTCTGGGGATATTGGATGAGTAGGCATTAGATAGGGATTTTATGCACAAGCCTTCTGGCATCCATTGATTACTCTGTTTAGCACAGGTGGCAATACTGTATGGAGAGTTTTGCTCTGTTTATCAACAATTAATGTGCTAGTATAGGAAATGTGATCATGTGATAATAAATATGATGTAGCTAGGGTTAACATATGGTAATGATGCATTATGTGTTAGTAAAAGGGTTTTAGATTATTTAGAAAAAGTACAAAGGGAAGTAGGAAGACATGCATTAGATGCAGAGATGTGGACAGCAAAGGAGACAATTCAAGGAGAAATGGGATGGATGGTCAAGTTTTTATATGAGAGATGCAAAAAGTAAAATGAAAATGTTTGGTAGGTTGCAGTTTATGGATAGTAAAAGAATAGCAAAAATAGTGTTCAATTGGGTTATGAGTAAAGGGCAGGTAACAATATGGGTGAGAAAGGTAATGCGGTATGCGAAAGATTTGGATAAAGAGTTTATATCAGTATACTTGTATAAAATGTGGGATGATTGTGTTAGGAGGATTGTTGAGTGTTATAGTGGTAAGGAATGGGATAAAAGAATAGAAGCATTAATAAAAAATAGGGAGTTGGAGAGATGGAGAACTAGTATGGAGGGTAAGAAGAGTTTAAATATATATAGAAATAAATGGAATATTGGATGTGAGTTAATTTATGAGAATAGTAAAGAAAGTAGTTTATTATTTAAGGCTCGAATGGGATCTTTAGCAGCAAGAGAATATGCATGTAAATGGAAAACCATAGATAATTTAGTGTGCAAATTGTGTAAGGAAGGTATAGAAAATATTAGGCATCTGTTCATTGAATGTAAATGCTTGAAAGCAGAAAGGGTACAGATAATGAAGTTATGGGAGAATAGACATGAACAAAGTGACTATACAGAAAGTGAGTTGTTAGTTTTTATGTTGGGTTTGTGAAGAGATAAGGGATTTAGATATAAAGGCCATAGAATTGACAAAGATTATGTTGTGGAAATGGGATGGGGCAAAATATGGGCAAGACTTAAGAGTGGGGAATGGAGAATAAAATGGCTAACAGGTTTATCTGGGCATAATTGCTGAGATATTCTTGACTTCGTTTAAGGAGAAGCCAAATACATCACATCACATCACATCACACATTTAAATCCCATACAAAATTAAAAGTTTAAAATTTACTTCAACTTCTTGCTAAAATTGAAAACTTGGGAAAAATATTTTATCATTGTGAATACACATTGTATGTAAAGATTAAATTAAATCAGGAATTTGGGAAATGGGTGAAAAATGGGCTACAAGATTTCACAGATAGGTAGATGGATTAAAAACAGAATAAGTTAAATAAAGCATATAATATATATTTAAAATAATATTAAATATGTGTCTATAGAAAATTTAACAACAAACTATGCTACAGATAATCAAAGCAGAGAATGATTAAAAGAGGAACAGAAGAATTACAAAGAAAAATTATATTTATTTTGATATATAATCAAATAAAACAGTTTGCATGATAAATTATTATTAAAAAGGCAGTTATATTGAAGAGATGGAAAGTATATATATATGTAAATAATCAAATAAAACAGTTTGCATGATAAATTATTATTAAAAAGGCAGTTATATTGAAGAGATGGAAAGTATATATATATGTATGATTTATATACTATAAATAAAGCCCTATTAATTTGAAACTCCTAGTTCTAAGGTTCTGGGAGAATTCTGAATTTCAGAAAATGTCATTTTATGTTACCTTTTTTTTTTTTTTTTACATTTCTCAAATTCTTTTAAAAGTTTAAATAAACATTCATTTTACTATGTACAATTTTCTGCATTTTTTTTTTCCATTTTATTTGTAAATGTTTGTATAAACTAATTTATTAATTAAAACCACCAAAACATCACATGATCACAAGCTAGAAATTAGTCTGGGATTATTGAATGATTAAATATTAGATAGGGATTTTATGCACAAATCTTTCTGCATCCATTGATTGCAAAAACTTGCACTTGATGGCACTACTGTTTGGAGAGTTTGGTAATTGTTTAAGGCTCGAATGGGATCTTTAGCAACAAGAGAATATATATGTAAATGGAAAAATATTGGTGATTTAGTCTGCAAATTGTGGAAGGAAGATATAGAAAATATTAGGCATCTGTTGATTGAATATAAATGCTTGAAAGCAGAAAAGGTACAAATAATGAAGTTATGGGAGAATAAATATGAACAAAGTGATTATACAGAAAGTGGGTTATTGGTTTTTATGTTGGGTTTGGGAAGAGATAAGGGGGATTTAGATAAAAAGGCTACAGAGTTGACAAAGATTATGTTCTGGAAATGGGATGGAGCAGATTATGGGAAAGCTTAAGGTGGGGCATAGTTCCTGAGAGATTCCTGATTCCGTTTTAGGAGACATCATGGTACATCGTATCACCTAATTTATTAATTATAAAAGATTAATCATTTGCTTCATAATTGAAATTTAATTTCATCAATCTGTGTAATTATGTGTAAGAACACAAACTCTGAGTCACATAGTTAATGATTGTTAAATCTATGGCCCTAGAGGTAGAATTGGAGGGTTTAATGAAGCCACTGATGAATTTTTTTAGTTGGAATCTCAGCAGGTTTCTTAATCTGTTTAAAAATCTATACTTAAATAAATTAAATCTTCTTTAAAGTTTTGTTCGAATGGCTGAAGTTTTTGAATAATAAGTATTAGGAGAAATAGTATTCAACCTGTATTCTTGTGATTTTATTTAAAAAATTGCAGTAGTTATAAAAGATATTTTATATATTTCTAATAAATACTTCTGATGAGAATTAAAAATCATTTAAACTATTTTTTATTTATATTTTTTTATCATCTTTTATTTTTAATAAAATGTGAATGGGAAATAAGGGTAGGGGGCAGTTTTTTAAATTCTTACTTTAAATCCTAATCGACAGTGATATTTGGAAACAATGACTGAGGGCAATATCTTGTGCGAAAGGCATCTTGGTGCAATGGCAGTGGATGAAACTCTGGAACATAAAGTTCATGATCGGCCACCAGCTTTGGCATCTCCTTGTTCGAACTTCGTACAATCTCCCGAGCATTTGTTTATTTATTTGCAAGAAAGAATTGCATTTACACATCCCTGTAGTTGTGAAATTAACAGATTAGTCTTTTGAAACATTGACAATATTTGTTGAATGACTAAGGATAAGTAGGAAATAAATTATGAGCAAAAATTAGTGTAAATATTTAAATGAAAAATTTTAATTTGCGGAAATTGGGTGATTGATTATTTTTACATGCAATGGGAGTTTTATTAATACGGAAGAGTTGATTGGAATTTTGAATAATGATTTAAAAACAACTAGTAAGAGGAAAAGCTATCGAATTATAAATGTGTTTAGAGCGGAAATTACAGGGATATATTGATAAAAAAACCTCAAATAATAAAAAAGGAGAGAGAAAAATGATATATTATTTAAAAACAAATTACTGTAACAGTGTTTAAATTACATAACTAAAATTATTATTAAAATAATATTTTTTCACTTATCCGTGAGAGGGCAGTTCTATCTTATTAACTTGCAAAAAATAATTGGGAAGGGAACAGATGCATTTTAGAAAAGGGGTGAAGCAAGTTAAAATAACATTAGGAAGCATGTAGGAAGTACAAATTAACTACAAAAATGATGGGAATATTAATAAAATATAAACCAAAATTGCAATGTGTGTGTACATAGAAAAAGAGATGCAAAATGGAAATTAAAAAGCTCAAAGACCCAACTTGAATTGGGACAGAGACTTTTACATAAAAAGGATCATTAACAGAAAATTGCCTGTGAAAACTTGATAATCAGGAAGAAAGAAATTTTGTTTGCATATGAAAGTGAAAAAAGAAGTTGATTGACATGGTACTAAGAAAGAGGATTAAGAAGTAGTTAAAATTTTGATTGAATAATGCAAAGAATATGAGGGTGAACCAAGAAAAAATAGACTCGGGAGGAAATGATGGAAGTTATGGAAAAAAAATCAAGAAAGGCAGATGTTATAAAAGTAAAAGTAAAAAGATGAATGTTCAAAGGGATATTTTTGTCAGGTTACAATAAATTATAGCAATGCAGGATAATCCTGAAAGTGAAAAATTACAAAGATTTTGAAGTAACGATTTAAACTCCGGAATATTTAGTTAATTTTGTACTTGTAATTATATTGAGTATTCTATATATTTTTACAGATAAAAAATAATGTTTATACAGAATGGTTGTAGAAAGGACAGAAGGTTATGCTTTTTGAAAGTAATTTTAACAACAAATAAATATATTTATGCACTATTAACCCTCTTTATATAGGTGTGTATGTGTAATGTTTTATATACCTAAGCTAATTTAAACCATGTAACCATATACTTCTTCAATAAAGATTATGTTAAAAGTTATGCCTTGATGTCTTTGATTTGGTCTACATTATTCGAAATTGTTTATAAATTGTATAGAAACTATTTTCAGAAAAAGGAAAGTAATATAATAAAGTGATTAATAAGATAGAAAAGATTAATAAAAAAAATATGACTCTGATTAGTAATTTTAAAAATATGTATAATGTGAATATTTCTATTTATAAGTTAGATAGTTTGAAATCCACGAACATGGAAAAACGAAAGTAGTTTGGAAAAAGTATCTTACTTATTTCTATTTTTATATTTATTTTCATTAATATTCAATAATTTGGAGGGAAAAAACATAAACAAACTGCCACGAGGGGAAAGGGAAGAAGAAAATGTGATGGCCAAATTTCGGAAAGCTACAGGACCCATGCCCTGAAAATTTTGCATATTCTAACATTTATAATGGTAATTGGGTAAAAAACATGATAGATAATATATTTATATGCTATATTAAATATAGATTTTTTAAAGTAAAAAATATATATTCAAAAATAATTAATGTGTCTATATACTGCTATATCATCAAAAATGGAAAGAATAGACAATAAGTCTGCTTTATAGATATTATTTAGAATATTGAAATAAAATAGATTGTGTAATGGTATAAAACCTTTAAATTATATTAGAGAATCTAATAGAAAGAAGATATATGAAAGAAATTATATCAATTATAACAAATACAATTGTATAACTATATATAAAACATCAATTAATTTAATTAATAATTGACTAATCAAAAGTGAAGAGAATTATATGTACATTTATATACATTTCTTATCTTTCTTGTACATAATTTATTATTGTTATAATTAGTTCTAGTTAATTATATATATAAAAGATATGCAATGTAAATTTAAGCTTTAAAATTGTTCCATCACATTGACAAGGGCAAAAATAAATATTTGCTAAAAGCCGCTTTTCTGTATACAGTTATTGTTGTTTTGTAATTCTATATACATTGATTAACTTTTCCTATTCAGTTATAATTGATATAAGTGCTAGGAATTCTGGGTAAGAAATATTTGCCTGAAGGTTTATGATGATAATATATTAGCTGTGATAATATGTTGGATTATTTCTATCATCTATCAGTAAATGTTGAATGTATACAAACAACTTATTGGTATTAACACACAAATAGACAATACAGTTTTGTGTGTTATTACTAACAAGTTGGTGTATTTGAAAAGTTTAAATAAAGTTTAAAATTTTCTATATATTCAACATTTACTGACAGATGATGGAAGCAGTTCAGCATATTATCACAGTTGAGTAACAAAAGCTTAAAATAACTATTTTATTATATTACGCTGAGCAGTTTTCGATATCTTAATCCTGCTATAATACTCATTGTAATTGATATAAGCAATAGGAAAGTTGAGTAAAAAAAGCTCAATATAATGTAGCATAATATAATAAAATGGTTATTTTAAGCTTTTCTTACTCAGCGTTCCTAGCACTTATAACGATTATTGCAGTTATATAAAGATATTTTATTTTACAGTACATTGTGTAATTTGTTTAAATATTGCTGCAGGTACATTTATATCTGTGAATCTTTATACAAATAAAAAAAATAAGGCAAATAGAATTTAAAAAGCTTACTGCAGAACAAATATCTTTTCAGCCTCTTTGTGGAGGAAGACAGTGATGGAGATGACAAATATTTGATGCCATGTATTTTCATTTTTGATTTTATCTTTTAGCTAAAAATAACTGGAACCCTTTTTATTGATCAAATAGTAACTAATTAGTTTCTTGGAACCTGAAAAAATCTAGAGTTGCATGGCAGATCTTATGGTTTAACCACTATGCCATGAGATTTTGTTTGAATACAAATATGATTATAAAAATATAATTTTTTTTTGCTATGTAGATTTTTGAAGAATGATTAAAATATTAAAATTTTTTTCTGGTAAAATGCCGAATTGATAAATTCAGTGTTTGGATATGGATTATGAGATTAATGAAGTATCTTTCATATTCTTAAACATTTTTGTGTGTATTTGAAAGAATTATAGAACTTGTTAGAGTGACAATCAGGTACATATATATATATTTAGTTTATGCATACTGTTTCCAAAATATGTGATTAGAAGCATGGTAAAATTTTTGGTTAATGATTAAAGATATTTTATTTATTAGATCTGAATTTGTGACCACATTAATATCAACAACCTGTTTACACAATTTTTTCAGTGATATTGATAAATAATTCAAATTATTTTATTTTCTGAAAAATAATAATTTGTTGATCATTAATGTAATGATCTTAGTTTTATCAACCTCATCTTCTGAAGTAGTAAAGAATTCTGGTTTACTAATATTTTTTGAAAAAAAACAAAAACAAAACTATTTCCAGTTGAAAAAAATAACGCATTTTATGGAAGAGCAATCATAAAACATTTGCAAACAAGTTAAAGTTTATTAAGATTGAACATTAAAATTAAGAAAAGGTCAACATTGTTCACTTGTTAAATTGTGTAAGTCAATTGTCTAAATATTTACTTAGAATAAAGTATTAATTCTAAGGCAGTATGTAATTTGCTCATAATGAATGCTTTTTATATAGGTAAATAGAGGGATTTGAACTTAGGATTTTTCAGTCTTTTATCATCTGTTTTTTTAATGAAATAAATGGTTGAATAGTTGGAAAGATGAGAAGATTCAAGACTGTCCATTGAAGTTTGAGGAATTGCTATTTTAATATAAACTGAACACTGATTGTATATGTGTGTGGGAGATTATGAGCTGGCCCACTGAGGAGTGTTGGTTCTGCATCAAATACATATATTGGGGATTATGTATCTCTTTTGCATGTGTATCGGTTGCTTGAGATAGAGTGGAGAATTAATAGACCGAAAAATTCTGAATTCAAATCCCTCTACTTATATAAATAAGTTATTAACTGTCTGGACATCTCTGAAATAAATAAGTGAAAATTATCTTATTTTAACACACACACACACACACATATATAATCAGGTTATAGTGTATTTATTATTAATTTCTAGTTTTTACCTTCTAATAATTAGATATTTAAAGCTGCTCTAAAATAGTAATCAAATGCTAGAAATGTAACAACTTATCCTGCAAAAATTATAATCTCTTTCATATCCACCAGTTTCTTATTTCTAAAATAATCCAGCCACAATGTATATATTGTAATGGTTTGTCAGTGACTGGATATAATCTTGCCTTATGGGGCCACCAAGAGGTTTAGTACAGAAACAAATAAATATATACATAAATAAACTCTTTCTAACCAAAAGAAATATCAAAAATTAAAATGGGAGAGTATATGGCTGATTTCTTATTCAAACCATTTAATATACTATATTGCTGAAGGATTTAATTAGTATGGGCCAAATAAGTGATGGTGATTTATATGCTTATTAGGTGACCTTAGCTATAGTTTCATATGCCTAAATAACAAATGTATTTCTTTCCAATGTTACATATTGGAAAGGTTAAACTATTCTAGCTTTTCTCTAGTGGTCATCCTTAGTGTAATATGATGATAATGGCTGGCATTATAAACTGACAATACCAGATGGGGATTATTTATAACCTAGATTATAGAGCCATGGTCACCCTATAAGCAGTCTAATTAATTCAAACAACCATTCTTTACAATGCTAGTTTTCTATACAATGGTAACTAATTACTGTATACTAATTTGAAGCTCAAAAGTCAATATCTGAATATCACACATCACATAATTTTGTGTAACTCAAATAATATATGAAAATGAGAATAAAGAAATGCAAAATCTACAAATATTAGCATTATAAATTGAAGTAGATTTCTGAACTTGATAGAAAATAATGATTTTATATATCAAATAATTAACCTTATTGTTCATATCAACTTTAAAACAATAATTCTGAGATTAATATATATTTTTCATTATTTCTACAATGACAGACATTGATGTAAAATATGCAAGAAACTTTTTATATTCTTTAAAAGGAACAGATTATATTGACATGTGATTTGTAAATATTTGTAAACAAACAATCAAGTAAATTATGCATGAGAGTAAATTATATTTTCTTTTTTCTTTGAGATTGAAACTCAGATCCGCAATGCCTTTAAATATTATGTGAAGAGAAATAAAATAATTTCAAATATTAATAAAATAGTAAGCAATAATATAAATAAACTTTCAAACCTAATTAAAATTAGTAATAAAAAAATTATGAACTGGATTAAATAACTAAATTTGCATTCAACTTCTTTGAATTTTATATGCTAGAAACTCTGTGTGTACACCATGATCTGTTCAAATTCTTTCCCGTAAGTTTTTTTTTTTGATGATTTATCCTTATATTGATAAATTTCTTCCCTTTTTTGATTCGAGATTAATTCTTTTCCAAAGTTAAACTTTTATTATACTTTTATCATTGCATATGGAGATGAAAATAAATGTGATCAGACATATTTAATGATAAGAAATACATTCATTATTTAAAAAGAAATTAAATTTTTAAAATTTTTAGGGATCTACTTTTAATTTAATGCTATGAAAATATTAAAATGAGAAATGCTGTGGATAAATGATGTTTTAATAAGAGAATCATATTTGTGTGAGAAGATATTGAATATGAAAGCCGTTTGTAAATTTTCTAAGAGTCTAATTTTATAATAATGGAGCAAAGCAATTCTTAAAAAATTAAAGAAAATGATAGAGGATTTTTTTAGATGTGGTTTGGAAATTTGGTATCATTGTGGACTTGGGTTCAAACTTTTGAGTCATTAACTTGAATACCATAATAAAATTAAAGGTTGGATTTAAATAAATAAATATATGTAATGCAATGCTTTTCATTGTTATAGGCCAGTAGAGATACACTATTCAAGTTCTTAGGTGGCACTGCCATCTGGTGTGCATTGAATACTCATGCTTACACAGAAGGTTTTAGAGTGGAATGATATAGAACCTATTACTACTATGAATGTCAATGTTGAGGGTCAATTAGGAGAGCCATATAGTTGTGTTGTTTTGATGCATATATTACAACACATTAGTTTCCAATACAATGATCTCAAGCATAAGGCCGGAAAATGTTGATAAAAGTGTAAACGATAACAGTGTATAAATTTACACCTGAAAAACTTCAGAATAAGATTATCCAACAGACTGCCATTGACCAACTGTGAAACACAATGGAAGGACTATTATGATTTATATGGTCTTACTGTGGCATTTTTTAAATTCCAAATATTACTCTGCGTTAACACATTATATCTTCAAATTTCTTGAATGTTAAACATTGGGAGATGGGGTTATATTATATTGCTATTTAAAGGATACTTTATAAGAAGTTTGAATATTGGACTGGCCAGCACTGAAATTGATTCTAGAACTCTGCATTTCAGGGTCTTACTCTTTACTATTGTGTTAGAACATATAGGACAAAGGTTATATTTATTTCATGCTACAAATATTGTTTCAGTCTATGATGGTACTCTAATTCATTATACCTATTTTATTCTATAAGAAACATTAATATGCTTTCCAATAAAAAATAAAATTTTTATTTCACAATTTAGCTAATAACTCACTGAGCAGCACTTTCAAACTGGGAGGTCATAATCTTACCACTTAAACTTATTGGCTAAATTGGTGTTATTAGGAGGTCTATAATATTTCATATCTTCTATGGACATTTACATTTATCTAATTTAAATTTTATTCTTTAACATCATGTGACATTATTTCTTTGGCAATATCTCTTAGAAATCTAGGTTCTTTTTATTCAGTTGCTGTTAAATTTGTATATCATTTAACTTCATTCTATACAGAATATATGCAGAATGCAAATAATAGTTTACAATAGGTTATGTAAATATTTCTGAGACATATATAGTCCTATAATTTTAATATCTTAATTTGATTTAAAAATTGTCACAATTTTTATTAATTGCAGCATCTCTATATATACTTAATCTAGAAACTAAATTAATGACTAAAACTTATCTTTATATATTTTTTCATTTTAGGTGCATTCTTAGTTCCTTTTGGAATAATGTTACTTTTAGCTGGTTTACCACTCATGTTTCTAGAGCTGGCTCTAGGACAGTATGCCAGCTTGGGACCAGTGGCTTTATATGAAAAATTTTGTCCTTTATTACAGGGTAACTATTTATTATTATTATTTTGCATGAAACTAATTGTTTGTTTTTTTTTGCTAAAAAAACATACACCCATAAATATTATAGAACAAAGTTTTTGGACTTAAAAGATGTCTTTAAAGCAGAGTATAGGGAAAACCATGTAGAAATCTGTTTAAATTGATGCACATTTATGTTACAAAACATATATATATATATAATTGACTCTTTTTTCAGATGTGGGGATTAAAAACGATTGAAGGCATTTAGTATGCATTTTTATATGTAGGTATGCGGGTATCTATATGTTTTTCATTACATAAATATATGTTTATACAGTTTATTCATGTGTATAAGGTTTAAAATCTAATATATCTTAGTTTTTTGTCATGTATCTAAGGATTACTGTGGGTAATGAAAGTTAAATAAATGGGTTTATCTTATATAAATTTTAACTGTTGAAATCCAATCTGCTGTATGGTTCTGATTGAATCACATTTTTTTGTTTAGAAAAGAGACTTTTTCATACATCATTTAATTGCCACATTGTTTATTTTTATAACAGTGTTTTTACATATTAAAGATGTATGAAATTCAACTATTTACAAATAGAACATTCAACTTTTTCTTGCAGATACAATCCCTTAGAGTACTTGTACACATTTCTTAATAAAATGTACTTTTTGTTAAAATACTGAATTTGGTTTTTAGGGACTCAATGAAAATAATTAGCTTTAATCAGAGTCATAATTATACTGAATTTGAATGATGGCTCAGAGGATTTCAAGAATTATTATTATTTTTTGTTTTTTAAATGTAGAAGCTGTATTTTGTAAAGTTTATAAAAAGTAGAATATAAAACCACAATATTTATAGTAAATTGTGATTTTAATAGTCATAAGAAAAGCTGTATGTTATGAATTCTTTCTTCAAGAAACATGTTAAAATGAAATAAACATGGAAGCATACAAATAACGATACAGCAGAATTGGATTATATTTTGATGAATAAGAAATATATATTTTAAGGTTGTCAATATTGTAATAGTTTTAATAAATTCAACACGGGAAGTGATCATTAATTAGTAAGATTGTTAATGCAAAACTAGAGAGAACAAAAATTATTAAGAAACAGTTGATATTTCTAGCCTTCAATTTAAATTAGAACTTGCAAATCATTTTAAAATATAAACAGATTTTGATGAAGTTTCAGATTTGAATGAAATCAATAGGAAGGTAACTGATAGATTATTAAGATATGCAACAAAAATAATTGTTAGAAAAAAGTGGCAAATTGCCAATAATATTTGTGCTGAGATAAGACAATTTATGAAGAAATGAAGAAACATGAAAATATATAAAAGTGATATACTAAGAAGTATTGAATATCTAAAATTTTATAAAATGGCACGAAAAAGAGTTAATGATGATATAAAAAATATAATTGGGTATTAGCAAGGAAAATTATAGAAGAGAATACAAGTATCAAAAGTGTAAAACAACATCTTAGTATTGGTAGAAAAAATTTCTGCTTTAAGAAAAGATGGAACTATTACTAAAAAGAAATATGATATCATGAAATGTGTAGAAGAATTCTATAAAGAATTATATAGCAATAAAGAACAAGAAAAAGTATCCTATACAATTATTATGTCTTCTGAATTAGCCAGGATTTTAAATCAAGTGAGACATGTAGGTAATGGTGGGATCCTAATATCTTAAAGGAAGCAGGTGAACAAATAAAAAAAATATGTTGGCAAAGCTATATATAAAATGTCTAAATGATAAAGATGTTTCTGATGGTTGGAAGCAAGCAATAGTAATTTTGATATTTAAAAAAAAAAAAGATATTAGAAATTACAGCCTTATTAATCCTGTGACACTTTTATACAAAATTTATACCATGATAATTACAATTGATCTATAACAAATAATTAGTTTTAATCAACTGTTGTTAGCCAAGAGGTCAGCATAGCCACCTTGCAAGCAAGCAGTTGGTTGCAGACGGTTGTTGCGGGTTCGCCTCCTGGCCGATCCTATGACATGGGGGGGGGGAGGAACAAACTGGATTTAAAAGTAAGTTTAGCCCAATTGGATCATATCCAAGCATTGAGAAGTTATAGGAAGAACCAAGAAGTATAAGTTTGGTTATATAAGTATTTCTTTGGAGATTAAAGCATTGGGTCATCAAGGATATTATCATCTTCTGAAGAATATTTATAAAAATGTAGCAGCAACAATTAGATTACATAATTTATACAAAAAGATTAACATTGAGAAGGGTGTACAACAGGCTGACTCCACAACTTTCTGCAACAGTTTTGCAAGAAATATTTTGTGGATTAAAATGGGAATCTAATAGCATAAAAATAAATGGAGAATATTTAAGTCATCAAGATTTTGCAGATGATGTAATTGTTGTTGCAAATAATTCTTTAGAGTTGCAGGAATTATCAGAGGAAAGTAGGACTAAAGATAAATGTTAAAAAGACTAAAATAATGTTCAATGGATTTTATCAGCAGAAGAAAATAAAGATTGATGATGATGAATTAGAAATTGGAAAATACAAATACCTAAGTCAGATTATCAATACAGATGGAAACATAATGGATGAAATTAATCTTAAAATTAAACTTGAATGGAATGCTTTTGGTAGACATAACAATATTAAAGGAAATATGCTTATGTGTTTGAAAAGTAAAGTTTTATATCAATTCTTTCTTATGGATCTGATATTTGGTCACTTAATAGAAGAACAATGCAGAGGCTTCAGACCACTCAATGAAATATGAAGAGATGCATGTTAAGAATAATAAAAAAGGATCAGAAATGTTAATGTCATTGAAAGAATTAAGGGACTAAAATGTAACTATTGCTAGAAGAGATGACAGTAACTGGTCAGTTGAAATCGGAAACTAGATTCCAAGAGATTGTAAAGGATCATGGATAATGAAATAAGGAAGTGTGTTGATATGATGTGGAGGAGTGAGGCTAGAGATCAGAGAAACTGGATTAAACTTGAAATGATCTTCATCCTGCAGTGGTCCATAATGGTTGAAGGTGATAATGATGGTACTAAATCTGATAAATGTAGATTATTTTGAAAAGAGATGATTTGGTATTTTGAGAGCATTCTGAAATGTTCAATAAAAATCAAAAAGAAATTAATATACAGTGTGGGGGGGGGGTCAATTGCAGTCAGCAAATGAAGCTATAAAATAGACATGGTCTTTGTTTAATGGTTGGAGGGGGGGGGCTAAAATATTTGCAAGGCTACAATATATGAGTGAAAATAAATTAATAAAAACAGCATTTAATTAGATACCATTGAGAGTAAAACAAGCACGTTGCTCTAGCTCTAGAAAGGCTCTACAATTGGAACGTTGATAGAGTATGTATATGTATTTGTGTAAAAATTCAGATAAATGTATAAAAAGTATATCATAGGAATATTATTATAAATAATGGAAAAAGGGAATAGATGTTAGAGAAGAATTAGATTTATGGAAAATGAATAAAAATGTAGAGTTATGTAAAAAAAAGAATAAAATATGGAAGGAAACTCAATAAACTTAAAGAAAGCTTATTCCTAGTTTGTGCAAGGTCAGGAAGTGAGGGCGGCTTAGAATGGATGCAAAAGTGCAATAGAAACTTGGACTGAAGTTATGATTAGAGAGTTTTAAACATTTAGTTTTGGAATCTGACATGTTGGCAGAGGATTAGGATAGAGTGCAGAGAGTGTAGAAACATGAATGTAAAGGGAATCAAAAAAGTAAAACATCTTTTGTTCAGCTATTTACAAGAATAATGAAATGAGAATGAAATATTAAGATTAATGAAACACTTTTTATTAAAATGAGTTTGAAGAAGAAAAAAATAACCCAGTGTTAATTTATCTAATAATAGAGATAATAAATAAGTAGATGATATATCATAGTTTCTGAGTTAGAAAGTGTTTATCTTGGCTGGACTTTTTCACTGCAAATGATTTCTAAGGAAAGTTTATTTATAATTTAAATGATTGATAGAATTTGTAGTTGTTCTTATTGAAAAATGACAAGTAAATATTAAAAAAATATTAGAAAAACATTCAGTATAAGCTAATTAAATATTGGCTTAGAATTACATAGTAACTTGGAAAATTACATTTTAGTATAAATTTAGCCCATCCCTTTCCTATTCATTTATATGGATATGTAATAATCCAATTATAATATGAGGGATTAGATTGATGCAATGTTTATATGAGTATGACTTCAGTATCAAATCCAATAAGAGTTTAAGCTTTCCATTGGCGTTTTTCAATGAAATAGACAATTGAATAGTTGGGAGAGCGAGAAGCTTGAAGCATGTCCATTAAAGTTTGAGGAGTTTCCATCTTAATGTAAGCTGTGCAGTGATTGTGTATATGTAAGGGAGAAGATTATGATCTAACCCAGCTAATGAGTGCTGGTTCTGCACTAAATATGTAAATTGGGGTTCATGTGTGCAGTCATGTATATAGGTTGTTTGATATGGAGTGGAGGATGAATAGATTGAAAAATCCTGAGTTCAAATCTCTCTAATTACATTAATAATTTATTCTAATCAAACAATATTTATATTACAGAAATTAAATAACATTATTAAAATATGCCTATTTTAAAATTAGCTTAAAAATTATCTTAATTTAATAGTTCAATGAATAACCATTATTATGATATATATATACAATTATATATATTGTTGGCTATTAAAATTTGAGTTTTTTGTACAATTTAATACATAAAAATAAAATTGGTTATGAATTATTCCAAATTATAAACAATAAATACATAAAAATAAATAGAAGATTTGAACGAATATATTGTTAAGATGTATGTGCTATATTTGGATAAACAATTCTATTAAATATATTAAAAGATAAAACTAACAAACGTTAGTTCAAATGCAGTTAAAGTTTATTTCTGCCTTTTATTATAGATATAATTCTATGATGTTAATTCGAATATTTTAGAGATATGCATATAACATTTTTGATGGGGAGATGTATTTAGAATTATTTAATATTTATAGTAAATCCACATAATAATAATTTTTTCATTCAATATTCAACATTTACTAAAATATTTGTTTCCAATTCTTGCATTAATATTGAGTCAATATTCCTGTATTTAAAACAGGGAAAACTCACTATATGTATTGCCACACACAGCAAGCTAGAGTAATCAATGGAATTCCAATCTAGTGCCTACTCATCCAATATCCCAGACTAGTTTCTCTCTAGTGGCCTTCGTCAGTAGGCACTAGATGGGGATTTTATGCACAAGCCTTCTGGCATCCATTGATTACTCTAGCTTGCTGTGTGTGGCAATATGTATAATGAGTTTTGCCTGTTTTAACAACAGTTATACACAAGCATAAGAGGTAGTGGTCATGTGATGTTTACTGGCTTATTCCTGTATTTGCATAAGACACTTTTGAAATATGATTTTTTTTCCTACAGAGCAGGTTTTTTTCATACTGCACTTATTTATGTAATATATAGGGGGTTTGAACTCAGACTTTCATATGACCCTCAACCATCCATGCTATCTCATACCACTGATACACTTGATCACATACATGTCAAAAAGATAAACAATCACCAATATACGTATTTAATGCTAAACCAGCAATCATCAGTTGGTCCAGATTATCATCTCCACACATATATGCAATCAAAGCTCAGCTTATATTAAGATAGCCAATCTTCATACCTTAATGGACAGCCTTTTATAACTACTTTATTTTCATAGTAAATTTGTATTTTAAGATGATTTCTCCTACTTTATAAGATATTATTTGAAAATGTTCCTTTAATTTTATATACTATTATGAGAATACTATCCCTATGATATTGGAATAAAAAATTGAGAAGACACTTTTTTTGGTTAATAATGATTTATAAATAATTATTCTTTTGATTTTTATAAAAGTAGACCATAAATATTTTTGTTTGATTATAGACTTACATATTTTTGCATAAACCCACAATGAGATAAAGTGAAATATTATTGTAAAGATGTTTAAAATGCATTATTATTATTAGTGGATATTTTAAATACTATTTAGGATTATGGATAAGGAAACACACATATATTTAAATCTTAATAGTTTATATCACAAGAGATTTTATTTAATAATGGAAAAAATGGCCACACATGGTAAATAATTCATCACAAAATGGTATACATTTTATTAATTAGGTAAAATAATAAATCTCTATAAAAATCCACCCAAAGTGACTAGGTTCCAAGTAATATTATCATATACCAAATAAAGTTAAATGTGATTCTCCCATTCTGCATTTATATTCCTGGAAAAGTTTTGGTCTGTGTTTAATACTTTTGTTAAAATTGTGGTGTATTTTTAAATTTTGTCTAATTTCTGTTTTGTTTATGAAACTATATGTTTACAACTGAAAGTTAGGCAAGATTTATTTAAAAGAAATTTAAAATCTACATGGACATACAAACATTTTTATACATATTTTTATAATCATACCTTACTTATATACATATATGTATAATAAAGAAAAAATATTAATATTTAAAAATAAAGTATTAACATATAAATATGAAATATAATTTATTTTAAGCTTTAAATCCTATCATAATAAATACTGTCTTCAAATCACTATTCCTCAAAATAATTTTATTCTCATTATTATATTTTTATTTTATAGTGGCCCTGTCCTCATTACCTACACATACACCTGTCTATGTTCTAAAGCAGTGCTCCAGTATCTATTTACAGTGTTAAAAAATTTTAAATGCAAATATTTTTATTCCTTATTTGCAAAGAGGGTCATTTCCAGTATGTTATTATAAAATGCAGAGTTTTAAATGTTGAATTTTCATTGTATAAATGTGTTAATTAATTTGATTTTATATGGAAAATAAATTTTGAAATGAGTACTGAAAATAATACTTTGTTTTTTGTTTTATGGCTATCTTTATTTAATAAATAATTTTTGAGAGTTTATCTGAATGTATCGGTAATTTTGCAAAACATAATGAGTGCAGTGGAGTCGTCAACTATACTGTATCTTACTACATGGCTTCACTTATATGCTATCAAAAATGTAAACAAAAAAACATTATTAAAGTTTGCAAAATTTTATAATGTTCAAGCACTCTTTTTTTTCTCATTGCCATACATTAACGTAAAAAAAAGTAAAATTTATAAATAAATTTTACAATATGACAGTAGCCATTTTTCTATTTTTGAGCACTGTACACAATATATATATTAATAAAATTACTTCAGTTTATATTGAAAGTGCATATATTTTATTCTTTATTTATTAACCTTTCCAAATTTGATGTGCACTATTTTGCTTAATAAAATATTTTCTGAACATAAAAGTTTTACAAAATTTTAGAACATACATAAAATTAATACTTATTTAAAAGCACTAAAATAATTACAGAGGTCATAATGGCTTAGTAAAGAGAATAGTCTATTATGATTCTATAAGAGAAAAAAATTATTGAAGAAAAGAATATCACCAAAAGTACATTTATTAATGATGGAAATGGGACATTTTGCTATTTGTTTTATTTTAATAATAAAAATACAATAGTTATTCTTACTGCTTCAGGGAATGTATGAATGAACATATACTCAATAAAATATAGATAAATGTGTTTCCTCAATTTATATATGTATAGTATACATAGCCCCCCCCCCCCCCCCCCCCCCCCCCCCCCCCCCCCCCCCCCCCCCCCCCCCCCCCCCCCCCCCCCCCCCCCCCCCCCCCCCCCCCCCCCCCCCCTAAAACATCAGTGTTATATATATATATGAAAAACAAAAACCAAGTTATAAAAACGTAAAACTTGCTATCGCTTGTATTTATGATCAATAGATGGAGCTTTACCAAAACCTCCAAACAAGCGTATTTTTGTTTACATAAACGTCAGAGTCAGAATTCACTGTCTCTTTCATTGGCTCCACCTTTAGATCAGCTGATTTGCTTTCATCAGTGAAGGATAGGAGTTAGAAACTAGACCTAAACACTAACTCCAAGCGTTTATGCAACAAGTTCCTAACAGTTTGCAACCATGAATTTTTCAGACACGTAAATGTCTTCAAACCCAGCCTAACAAGCTAGATAGCTATATGGGTCTGATATCAGTTCAGTTTCACCACATAGTCAAAGCTTCTGCAATATATATTATTGCAAGAAACTTCAAAGGTACATTTATGAAAAACAAAAACAAGTTATAAAAACATAAACTTGCTATCGCTTGTATTTATGATCAATAGATGGAGCTTTACTAAAACCTCCAAACAAGCGTATATATATATATGGGTATCAAAAATTACTGCACATTTGTGGTTCAATAAACTTTATGGGCATTCTAATCAATATTTGTCAACAAGCATAGTTTACAGCTCATTACTATACAATTCTTTTAAATATTTTGAATGGTAGATTATAAACAATTACCCCACAAGAAGTAAGTTTGATGAATGATAGGAGATGAAATTAGAGCATTTAAATTTTGATATCAGATTAAGATTAGTTTAGATTGATATTTACAATTAGTGACATAGTAAATAAAAATATTTGATATGATAATGTTATCCTAAATAATTGAGAATATATTCAACTAAGAAAATCAAATCAGTTTTCTCCCATTATACTTTAAGTGAAATCATTTTTATCATGATCAAGAAGTTTAAAGTGTATGATCAATACATCAAAATGATTGTTGACCTGAATTGAATGTTCACATGGGTTAGTAAATGAAAAATAAATTGTCTCTATCTCATGTTTATTTGCTTGATATAAAATTTATGATGGTAAATAGCATAATTACGTTAATTTGTGTACATGCGATTATAGTTTCACATGAAATAAAAGTATAATAGGAGAGAAGTGGTTACATGTTTATCTAGATTTGATCTTACATATTATAAGTTCACATTTCTTAAAGATGTGTACAAATTAACATTTCTGATTGATTATAATTATGTATAGTGCAGTTATTGATTTCTGTGTGTGTATATATATTATATAAAGAGAGAGAAGAAAGGAGAAAAACTTTATTGTTAAACTTAAAAATCATTAAACACCGAAATACAAACAACATCTATGAAAGTCCACATTGTGTAGGAGTGGAACACCCACCTCCATAATGATACATGGTATTTTTATCCAGATAAATAAAAATTGGAAATCATTTCAGATTTGAATCAGCTTAGAATTTGTATGAGTAACCCTCCCATATCCAAATTAGTTGGCAAGTGAATACTATTGATTCTCCGCTAGAAGATAAAACAAAGTATAAAAAATTATTAAAATCCCTTTCACTTTCACTATTCTTTTTTTGGAAGGATATTGGAAATGTTTTTGCTCATTAGCTTTTATATATAATAATATATTTAAACTATGATTTTTATTAATGAAAAATGCGAATAGCGTTTTTTTGTTTTCTGTATATAGGGTTGCTTATTGTACAATTTGATCTCATTCACTATCTTTAGGATCATATGACTAGCTTAGTAGTGGTTAAGTTGTTAATATCTTTTGCTATTTAAACATCTATATTATACAGTTGATGACAGCTGAAATCCAGGTGAAATATTGGACCTATAATGAATCACATAATAGTAAAACCTGAAAACTTTATTTTTATTTATTGTAACGATTTGAACTATAGAGAGATATGCTACAGACTTCTGTTTAATCAACCAACTATTATATCATTAAAGCACATAAATTTGTTTTAATTAATCTAGAATTTATTTTAGGAGAAAAAAAAAGAAATGAAACTTCTAAATCCAAAAGTCTCTTTAAACATATTATAAAGACTATTGTAAAAATCAATCAATCCTAAAGGTACATTGCTGGCAGGATCTATGGATTATTTGCTTTTTACATATGTCTTTTTTATATGTTTTAAAGAGGGTGTTGAAATTAGAAGTTTTATTATGCAGTACCATGAAATCAGAACAAAGTGGGAGGTGTACATTCATACGGGATGTCAATAAATGGTATATTAATTTTTAACTGGGTCTAAAGTTTATATCTGGGCAGACAATTTAATAATAATTTATATCCAGTAAAAGTGATTAGTAAGTAATCATTAATATTTATCCAAGACAATATCATCCAAATGAGTGCATGTAAATGGAGCCATACTTTCAAATTAACAAATTAAATATACTAGTGTAGTCAAGCGTTTGGTGGTCGAGTAGTCAGCACAGCTGCTTTACAAGCAGTTGTCCCGGGTTAACGGGTTCGCTTCCCTGTCGATGCTATGACACATGAATATATATATACTAGTGTAAAGCATTTTTTATTTTTCAGATAAAAGTGTCATACCATTCAAATGTTTGTGGTTGAAAATCTTTTTTTTTTTTTGTTTTTAAACATAAATTTTAATATATTTAAATTAACTCAGAAAGATTTCATAACAATTTATTAAAATATAATGGTTTTTTTTTACTAATTGCAGAAACTAAATGAATATGATTTTGCTCAATTCACAAACTTTATTTTTGTTTAAAGGAAACCTCAATACTGAATCAACAAGTAATAATTCTACTTTTTTATTTCAAGATTTTTAGCGAGGTAAGATATCTTTGAACCTATAACACCATATATTTCATACATTTCTCTTTTTTCGGTTACGAAACTACTTCGTTCTTGCATCTTCTAATTTTTAATTGATAATTAAAATCAGATAAAGAATTAACATCAGTTTCTACTTATTAACAATTACTAATCTCTTTTTACTCTTGATTTCTATACTGCAGTATGAATAAATTATTACATTTTCTTGGAAGCATTATTTCTCAATCTTACTACTCTTATTACTAACTTATTATAAAATAATTTCTTTTAATCATAAGTATATTGTTTGTTTAATATTCTTTTTAAAATTATGTAAATAATGTAGAAAATCTAATTTATGTTATATAAACTTAGATTCTAAAGTTGTAAATGAAAAAGTAAGTGTTCATTTGTGACAGCCAAGTCTTTATTATGTGCCTCTATGAATTGTGGATCAGTATTCTTATCTAATTGATCTTTTCATTATAACATTTGTAGATTATTATAGAACATTCTTAAGTAAAAAATTCCCATTGTTTTATATTACATTAGTAGAGTACCATTTCTCTCATCCATACAATATATTTGGCAATATAGCAGTCTTATATGCGACTAATTTACCATATTTTCACTCACATTTTGCCTATTTTATTTTTAATTTTAGAGTGAAAAAAATCGGAATATTAGATTTTTCATTGCATGTATGTGTGAAAATCATGACATAAACTACAAATAATTTGCTTTCTTTGAATTCGTTTTATTTTTTTCTTGCACTATTATGTACATTTCTAAAAACATTTGAAATTTAGTGGTAGATATTGATTTCTAATAGATATCTTTTTATCAATGTTAATATATCAAAAACGTTTTGCTTCAAAATGCAAAAACAAGATGAAAATCATATCATAAATTCTCAGAGCTGAGATAGCAATGACAGGAGCTTGTTTAGAAGACAGAAAATCATTAATTGTGATCTTTTAATGAGGAAGTATAATCAGAAATGATTTATTTTGGAACTGGATTTGAAACAGAAGTTCCAACTCAGCAAAGATTATGTTTGAGCCGATCTATTTAAGAATTTATTGGAATATCATGAAAACTAAATAAATATAAAATAATAGTCTTTCTCACAAACTTGCTTAGTTGCTGTGCTTAAGAAAAATAAAGGGATATACTTTTCTTTTTTTAAAAAAAATTATAAATGCATGAAATATGAGAATTTTGCTTAAATGTGAACTCTTCAAGACTTGAATAGAAGATAGAATTTGTAGCTAAGAAGCTGACAAAATTGAGATTAAAGTAGCTGTTCTGGCTACAAAGTTTTTTTGGTTGACAGATCATTGAGTAAATGAAAACTACATTATTTTGAATTTGCTGTGAGATACTATGAATAATTGAATGTATTTAGAAAGTAAAATTTTTCTAAAGACATTCAGTTCTTAATATTAGATGATGGAAATAGTTCAACAAATAATTAATACTAACATTTTATATGTTTTAAATATGTTTCTATAGCATATGTAATGCTGTTAAATCTGTATCAAACTAATAATAAAAAAATCTTAAAAAAATAATATTAATAAAAAACAAATGTTATCAATTGACAATATGATTACTGAAGACTCCAAGATGCTTGAAGAATAACATAATAAGAAAAGTATTAGAAACCCTTTTCTATGAGAATGGTTTTTTCCTCAATTTTACTGCTATGACATTTGTGGATTCAGTTTCGCATTCATTAAAATTTTAGTAATATAATATTACTGTTAGTGTTGAATTTGATGTGTGTCTACCATATATATAAAATTGAATCTGTAATCTGCATCACCCAAATTATCATGTATCCAGTGGCAACTGGTCCATTGTGATGCTGGAGCAACCCAGAAAAAAATTATTAAATTTGTGCTTGAAAATATCTATAATATAACAATCATTCAATATTTTTGCATATAAATATTATGTAAATACAACTAATTAAACCATTTTTAAAAGTAATGCTTAAGATTCTATTCGGAGGTGCTGCTAATTATAGCAGTGCCAGAAATATCATCTTCAGTGAATTTCAGTAAGTTCCAGTGAGATTCATTTGCTTTTGTCAACATGGATAATCATCACCATTGGAGCTGCTCACTGTGGCAGCATCGATAGTTATTTGATGATGCTTATGTTTATCTATTCTGGTTTTTCTTCAGAGTGAATAACTTTTTGTTTTCATTTAGGATAAGCAATAAATATTCAATTTTTTTTTTTGTAATTAACATTCATTTAAATATTTATTACAGAAAAATATAGCAAAATAATAAAAGAAATATTATATTAAATATTTATCATGATGTGTGTTAGTGCCGAATATGTTAAAAAAATTGACATTTTCCCAATTGACATTATATGAAAAATTGAAATAAAAAGCACTCCAGATATTATTATTTGTCTTACAGCATTCTCAATGAATATCTATCTTCTTTGTAGTTTTAATCCATCATTTTAAACATTTTCCCCAGTCATTTGCCAGTATTTGAATCTCTATGAATTGGGAACAATAATTTTAGAGGGTTTAGCATGTGTTCCATCTAGTTATTGTTTATAGCAAACTAATTTTATTGCAATTAATTAAATAAAATGTGATAAAAGTATAAATCTCAAAGTCCTACAACTTCACTATAAATGGGAATCAACTATGTTAAATTCCAGACTGAAATATAAGTTAGAGGTAATATTAATGCCGTATATTCAAGGAAAAGATTGGAAATATTAAATACAATCTTCATGCATTTTCGCTGGTCTATTGTCAATCATTATGGTAGTATATAATATTTTCAATGATTATACAGTACTAGTGTTGTCTTTATTTTATTATAAATATGAATTATAAAATTCACAATCCTATAAGAAATTAACTGTATAAATAAAGTCTATAAACTAATTTGATGTTATTACTATGGATTTCTGTGTATTTATACTTGTATTTTATATCTATATTTATTATTGAACTCATTTTAAATAATAACTATATATTCATTAATAATTTTTAAATAATAGGAAATATATGTATCAAAGTAGAATTCTTGCCTTCCAATGATCTACTTTGGAAATAAAATGTGCTACCATTATAATGGTCTTAGCTGGAAGATGGGGTCAAGAAAATCAAGCAGTGTGAATATCAATTTCAAAGAAATAAATGGTAGACAAATATGACCAAAAGCTTTCTCTTGTCATGCCAGTATTTATTATTCACTGGCCCTATCTCTTTTTTAACTATTATATTCAGTTGTGACCCCAGATATATATATATGTAAAATCAGATAAAATAAATATAGTTCTCAAAATACTTTAGAATAATTTCTGCAATATTCAATATATTAATGTAAAAAAACTGCTGAAGATGGCATATCTTGCCGTAAGCTGGCTATAGCCATTATTATTATTATTATTTTTATATTGAATATTGTAGAAATTGTTCCAGAGTATTTTAATTATATATAATTCATGAAAACTTTCAGAAACAATCACATTGAATATTAAAATATATAATTATCAACATTTTGGCAATTTGTCTTTGACTGTACTTTTTACATAGTTATTGTAAGAATATAGAAAGTTGTAAAAAAGTTAATTAAAAATTGGAGAAAGAAGTAGAACATATAAAATTAGAGAAGAAAATAAAACAAGTTAAAGATTGTATTTAATAAATATAGTGAAGCAACACAACTTCAACTAAATGGAAGAGTTTTTTTATGCAAATAAATAAAAATAGTCACCTAAATTTAAATGGTTGGTCCTCTACCTCAAGAAAGATTCTCTTTGTTTATTATCACTTTTATTTTGATTGGAAAAACATGCAATCTTTAACTTGTTCGATCTGTTTTACAGTTTTACATGTTCTATTTTTTTTACATTTTTTAGTTTTTTACAACTTTCTATACATCAGCAAAGATCACGTGATCCTGTCAGTGGAAATGTTATTTTGCCACATCAATAAATTGCATATTTTAATATTATAGTTGTTCCCAAAAATTTCCATGAATTACGATACATATTTTGCACATGGAAACAATCAATCACTTCAATGTATATATTATATTTTGATGATGATCAAAACTCTTTACAAATTTGTCTCAGCTGGCCTTTTAAATTATGATACAAAAGTGAACTAAAGAAATATTTTAAAATTAACAAATATAAATTCAGATTTAAAAAATCTATTTTGTAGATATAATTTTTATACACATATATGGTATATATAAATTTATTATTATAATTTTTTATATAAAAATACATATTTTATTATTTTTAATTTTAAAAATATATTTATTGACATTATAAAATTGTACAGATGCATAATAAAAACACTTTGTTAATGTTGTCTCATCCATTGCTGGCGTTGGTCTGGAAAAAGTATGCAAGAGTCATTCTCCGCACTAGCAGGTTATAAAATGAGCAGATACGTACTCTTTAGTTGGCATTGCCCACCCCTGCCAGTGCAAAGAATGACCCAATAATGCTAACTTATCAGCTGGGATAGATGTAATATGAAATCAATGCCCCTCTAGAAGAATCTGACATGTTGCAACACAGACTACTTCTTCTACAATACACTACAATGTGAATATATCGGGTCCAAAATTCATGTAGAGTCTGTAGGCAATACTAGTAGGCTCCATGTATTGTTAAACAAAAATCTAGAGGATAGTATCTTATCCTTGTCTTGAAGAGCTTTGAGCTTATCGCAAAATATAGCATTGGGATCCGGTGTTGGTTGTGTGAACTTTGTCCTGCACCTTGTGTACCAAAAAGCATATGTCAGGAAGATTGATAACCTGATTACTGTAAAGTCTCCAGAGAAGAGACAACCCCTGATGTCCAGTATTTTATCCACTGCTATAATGCAGTGTTGAGAGATAATTCTTCGAATACTGTTATAGCCTGGACATACATTTAAAAGGTGATTAAAGGACTCCTCTCCTCTAGAACAGGCATGACAAATAGGGTCTATTTTATTTAGAAACCGTTTGTAGTATAAGAATGTATTAGTTGGCATGGAATCCATATTCACCTTAATCAGATAATCCAAAAGTTTGGGCTCCAGTAGCAGATATTTAAATATTGAGGTGATTTTATGATTGCTGCACCCTAGGTGAGCATAAATAACTGTATTAACAGGATTCAGCAGGCAATGTGCCTGCCAGATGTTGATTTTATTATTAAACCCTGTTATTGAGTGCCCGATGTATAGAGATTGTTGTTTAATAATGGTGTCAAGCCATGTGTGTTTACTGGGGGAGGTCTGTCAGTAGGTATTACAGTCTCTATAATATTTGATAGAGGGTATTTTTTCCCCAGATTTACTAAAAGTGAATGCCCTTTTTGGAAATTGATTGTCTGTATTGAATGGAGACCCATACCATTCTGTTTCCTGTGAAACTGAAGTCTGCGGATGCTAATTGCAGTGGTCCGACCTCTCCATAAGAGCTGACCACAGAGCCTCTGAATCTGTAAGGTGAATAATTTGGTAACTGACATTATTGTCAGGTAGTAATTTATGCTCGCCATAATCTTCATATTAATAAGAGCAATCTTCCCTTGTAGGGACAGGTATGTCCTTGACAGCGACTGAACCACCTTAGTAGCATTGCTTATGATGGATTTTTGTAGGCAGACAGACATAGCAGTCTGTGACTTGAAGATAGGAAACCCCAGAAAACACTGAGGTTCCGCTAAAAAATTGGATAGTATTTTCCTACCAGTGTTGATGCACCAGGATGATGACTTGTGAGGATTGATGGATAATTTATAATCTTTAGTATAATTGGTAATTATGGAATGAAGTGTCTTCAGATATTTACGAGATGGAAGAATCACAAGTATGTCATCCATGTATGCAAAAACCTTGATGTTTTTCTTAAGCCGGGGCACATATATACCTGGAAGCTGATCTAGCTCTTTAATCAGAGGGTCGATGTACTTTATGAACAAAAGACCACTCAACGGTGAACCTTGTGGTATGGATCTTGAAGGCCCAAATCCATTTGAGTAATGTCCATTTATGGAAATATGAATATGCCTATTATTCAGGAGATTGTCCAATATCTGGATTATCTGTTTTGATATGTCCAACTGAGATAACAATTCAAGAAGAATGTTGACATCTACTGTATCAAAAGCATTGGACACATCCAGCTGGACTGCCACAGGCCGGGATTTTCTGTTAGATCTAATGTGATCAAGCAGAATTTTCACTTCGCCAATTGCAGTCAGCGTCGATGATCCCCTCCTTGCATATTGAGAGGCCAATATATCCTGTAAAATGGCATTCTGAATTTTTTCTTTTATTATACCCTCCATGACTTTGAACAAAATTGGTGTCATCGATATTGGTCTGATACTGCTAAGAGAGGTAAAAAGTTAAAAACAGAAAAACTTAAAATGAAGTTGTTTTCTTTTATCTTGTAAAAGTATACTTAATGAATAAAGGGTAGAATTGTAAAAGAATTTTTTTTAAATTACCATTTGATAGTTTTTCTTTGTTAAGGGCTAGAGAAAAAAGTGTTTCCCCCCCCCTTTTATCAAAGCTACAGATTTTGAATAACTATTATATATATATATTGATTAGTTGTATGTTGATTAGATAATTTGTTTGGTTGACTAATGAAAAGATTTATCTGGGGATTTAATTTTTAAAAAATCATGATGAAAAAAAATAGATTGACAGCAAATTTTCTTTTCAGGTGTACAGCTATAAATTAGATTTGAAAAACTAAGGATTTTTATTTGAGATTTGTTCTTAGATTGGAGCAGAGAGAAAACAACATGCTTTATTGTTAAAAAAAACTTTGGCTGAAAAAATTAATAGAATCTTGATCCTGAAACTTTGAAAATCTGGTATAAACTTCACAACCATAATCATTATAGAGTGCCATATATCGCTTGCAGGGACGAAACATCATTATTGAGTGAATTATGAATTTTTATTTTGCAAAAATTTATCCCTAGAATGGCTAAAGAAGGCAGTATGGGATAGAGACCTACATCAGTCTTCTTTTTTTCCTCATTAACATGTAAACTAGTATGCCATTGCTCTGCCTTATGAATGCCTCCTGAATGGGAAAATGGTCCTCTACAGAATAATCTAAATTCTGATGCTTTCTATGTAATGTTATATCTGAAAATTGTCTCAATTTTCTTTAAAAAAGGACAGAAGAAGATGTAAATAGCCTCACAAATTAAAAACATTCTCTTATTAGACCTCTTGAGAAAACTTAACTCCAGATGCTTTTTGATTTTATTAAGTCAAACGTTTTGTAGTGGGAAAAGGTAAATCCCATGAACCAGAAAATGTTTTTTTTAAAATCTAATATAAGCCATTATTTGTATTTTTTTAAAATTAATATGAGTTATAAATTGTTTGATACATATACATATTTTTGGGTGCATGTGGGATATTATTTTAAATTTGGCAAATTTATGACTGTAATTTTTTTAATTTTCATTGTAGACGCAATTGTTAATTTTTAACCACACATTAATATGCGGGCGGGTAAATGAAATGTTAATTATTTGATATTTTTATAATTATTATTCTTTTTTATGTATATTTGTGTATATAACATTATATATCTATGTGTAATATGAAGAATAAGGAGGGGGGTTAATTTATATCAAAATATAATTCTATAATGTGTCATTTAAGTTTAAAATGATAATAGGGATTTTTATTTAATTATTTAGTATAATAAATTTGTTACTAAGTAGAGTTGGCCTTTGGTATTCAATTTATCTGCTCATTTCACTTCAGAGTAAATATAAATTTTGTTTTGTCTATTTGAGAATTTAAGAGTTTACTGAGCTTGAATCTGGGCTATGCTGTAGAGAATTGTAAATTGATGTCTCTATAAGGACCTATTTAAAGTATTTTTTCTCTTGATGAGTAGAAAAAGTGGCATTTGAAGTCCATGTGATTTGGGCTTTATAAAGATACTTTATTGATTAGAAGTTTTGCTGATCCCTATAGGGATTGATACCAAAAGGGAGGTCAGGAAATATAACTAATGATTATTAATTTGATCTCCTTTTTAATAATATAGATTTTTATGTTTTGTGTCTACTTTTAATGGATTAAAATAATACCATACGTGAATGTGTCATTAAGTTGATATATGTTCTCCACATGTGAGGGCCTATAGTAGTAAATTTAAGTAAGTTATTTGGGGATTTCACTATTTGGACATCTATATTACCATGTGAAGGTTTGGAATTTTGGAAAGATGTACAGTAAAAGGTAGATTGAGATAATAAGGTGGATGGGGTAGGTTTTTATTACAATATACATATTCTAATTACATTTGTATTTTTTTGTAGGTCTAGCCTATGGCATGGTCATTGTCACCACAATAGTTGGGTTTTATTACAATGTTATCATTGCTTGGGCTTTATTTTATATGTTTGCATCATTTCAAGGGACACTGCCTTGGGAAGATTGTGATCCGAGCTGGAGTAATGAAAGTAAGTAATCCAAAGAAGATTTGTCTTTCATTTTAGTTTTATGTACACAACTATATAGGTCACATGTTGGTGGTTGAGTGTCACGGGTTCGCTTCCTGGCCGATGATTTGACACATGAAAAAAAAACTATTGTTACTGAATGCTTAGTTATATTATTGATTGAACTATTTGGATTAAATAGTTTCCAATACCGAAGTGTGCTTACCATTTTTTATATGTTTTTATTTAATATCTGCTTTTTGGCTGTCTGTCTCAGAAACCTTGCAACTCAATTTTTACTTCCCAATTTAATATCTAGTTGAAGCTTTGTATGCATAGATATTCTCAATGACAATATATATAGTTTTTAGAATATGCAAACTATTTTAGTGAAAAAAGTGATGAAAATTTTTATTTTATATGGGATTCATTATTCTTTGCAGTATTGCTTCGTAGCAGTATTAAATTTCCTCTAAACTGTCTTCAGTCACAATTTTTGGAATTATATAAAACTTAAAAGTATATATAAAAAAAGAAAAGCTATTACTCACATAAATGCACTAAAAAGAAAAAAGTAAATTTTCACTTTTCACAAATAAAAGTATGTAGTGATTCTGTTTAAAAATTGTACCCATGGCAATCTATTTTCAGATTACTTGCCACTAAAATCCACATTTTAGTGGGTATTAGTTATAAGTAATCTGAAAATAGATTCCCATTGGTACAATTTTTAAGCATGAAGACCCCATGCTTTTATTTGTGAAAACTGAAGAAAATTTATTTTATATTTTTTAGTGTACTGAAATGGTAAGATTGGCTCTGCAAATCTCAGTTTCACCTTCCTTCATTTCTTACCTACTTTCATATCCTAGTTTAAACCCTAGTCCTATTGCAATGGGCATTTCATATTGTAATTGGCCAAGATATACACACATGTGAAGCATTTATCATATATATATATACATACAGTTATTATAGACAGGTGAGTTAATAATCTAAAGGAATGATGAATTGATTAATTTATCTTTAAATGTATGGTCGCGTATGGATAAACACATTTATCAGGTATGGCAAGACTACATATATATTTCAATATTATCTTTAAGAGTTACATTTAATAATATTATTTTGCTCTCTTATTTTAATATGTAAAAGATTACACCACAAATTTTGTTTATTAAAAAGTTAAATGAGGGTTGGAAAGCTGAACAATAGTAATTCACTACCCATAGGAATACATTAGTGGCTTAAGTAATTAGCTAGGAAAATCGATAACATTTTGGAAAATTGCAGATGTTATCAACAAGGAAATAGATCATCTTTAAACATAATGTTTTATAACATTTTTTAAAATCTTATTTTGTAAAACTGGAACAAAATAATGTAACAAAGATAAATGTACTTGCAGCACCCTGCTGCATCTTTTAGATAGTAAAGTAGATAATAAATGCATCAGGTATGGTAGTAGAAATATGTTAATGAGTTATTTCACTACCAGATAAGCCAGTATGGGAAATTAATTTTGTACTTGGTGAATATATATGGAGCGGGAATTTGGGAGAGATCTAATATAGTTAGAGCTTGTAAACCAGACTCTATGAGTTTGAAACTAAAATAGTGTAGAGGTAGACAGGATGCTATTTTCCTACCTGAAGAATAGTTGTCCTGTAGCCCAATACTACCTGCATGCCTCCAGTTGTAAGAAGAAAAGAAGATGCTCATGACCTGCTGCTGCCACCAGCGAGATCAAAAATACTGTTGCTAATACCATAGAGAGTGCTGCTGCTGCTGGAAACAACATAACAAAGCAATTATAAAGTGAAAGCTGGCTATCCTGTGATATGGACTTCTACAAATCATTCATGACTGAGATCACAACCATTAATTGCACTAACAATGCTACAATTGAGAAAGTTAAAGTAACCTTCCATTCCAAGAGCTCTAAAATGTTTCTATTTAATTTCCCAAAGCTGTAGCTAAATCTGTGCATAATTAAATTGTAATGTCCTTCTACAACTGTATCTAAATTATATAATTTTAAACCTATATAACTTTTGGCTAATTTATTCTTTAGGCTATATTTTTATGTTATGTAAACGCTCTTGAAATTTATGCAATTATCTTTCTTTAGTATATGTTGCTATGAAAATACAACTAAATAATCTTTGATTGAGCAAGTGATCCCATTTTCCTTGTAATAAACAAACCACTACATTTTCATACAAGTTGGTCATATAAACAGCAATTATTTCATGTCGAATCCCTTTACTACTCGCTGGCTCAGATGTTTTTTTTAAATAAATGTTACTATAGATTTGATGAATCATATTGTAATTCATATAATAGTTAATTCACCCATAATACTCTACTTATGCTATCCCATGTATTTATTTGTTTATTTTAAATTAAAATAAAACATGCGGGTGTGTGTGAAATTACAACTACACCTGGGTCTCGTTTTATGCAGTAGATAAGTTTTTCAGAAAATGCGCACAAAAGAAATCACACAAAAATAGACTTAACATACTTTGAAAAATGGGGGATAGGTTCTGTAATTTTCAGAAATTGCATAAGAGCAAAGCAACAAGGAAAAATTACTTTAAAATTCAAATTAAAAAAGTAAGGAAATAAAGTATGACTAATAAAAAATTTCAAATATTTGAAAAAAATTAATACAAGACAAACTTTTTTTATTTTTTTATTAACTACAGTATTTAATTTTACATTTTTCATACATATTTTAATCATTACTGCTATTTGACAATATGTGTTCATTTGTGAACTGGTAAGAAATCAGATTCATAATCATTAGAAAGATTATTTTCAGTTTACAAAGTCAATAAAATCTTCATTATTATTTATTTTAAAAATCTAAAAAATTATTTATTTCTGTTATATCTAACAAAATACATTTTAAAAGTTTAAAATTTTTGAATATTTATTGCAATATTTTTATATGTAAATATAAATCTATTATTATTATTTATTCATTAGTATAAGTAGGTTATTTACATAGAAGCTAAGATTCTAAATACAGCTTCAGGCATGTTAGCTGCTAATATAATGTTATATTTTTGAAGAAAAAAAAGTATTTCAAGTCAAAATAAGTTATTAATAATTTAAATTTCTTGATATCTAATAAATATAGTGAAATATGGAAGATATTAAGAAGAAACACAAATCGCATAACTTCAAAATTGCATTAAAATAATCTGCATAAAATGAGACCCAGGTGTATAGATATATTTTAACATGCATTATTAGACAATTGGTTTCTAAGAATCACTTCATCATGCATGCAAAACCCATTTACTTATTATTACAACAATGTTAAATGTGGTTACTGTCTTGGAATTATATGATTTACCTTAATCTTTATGCCGATGAATATGTAGATTTATTTGAAATCTTTTAAGACCTACGAATGGATTAAGTATAACCACACCATAACATGCTAAATGTTGAGAGCAAACTATCATTAATTATTATTGTTATTTTACTTTATGTGTGTTGTTGGTGCAATTATACAAGTCTATGGTTTTGTTACGCTTTGTCAAACTTTTCCACAGGTACATCTAAGACGATTCCCAAATCATTAAGGTTCCCGCATCAGAGTATACATAGACATTGCATCTAGGGACATAGCTGTTCGATCACATGTTCACAAATTTTACTGGAGTGAGGGCCCAGTCCAGTGACTATGTTTATTTGTGAAAAACCCTTCATTGACATATGGCATTCCACTGATCCAAATTATAAATAGACAAAACCTTGTGGTTTCAATGCACCACCCTCCTATATGTGTTCGCCTATGTATTCTCCATCAGCACCACTGATTACTCGTTAAGCTCTATATTTCTATATTTATCTATAGCATTTCAGCTATCAGATTACTTAATCCCTTCCTATTCTTATGTATATCAATCTCATATAGTTATGAATGATGAGTCTTCCCAAGACTATCATGATTCTAATCCTGCATACATCATTTAATTAGCTTAATAAATCTCATTACTAATGTAAGTTACTTATAGTTACGTATAATTGTCTGTGGCTTTAATGCTTTAATCTCTAAATTGTACACATTCACATCTCTTAACCTGATCAGGTGATGTTTAAATAAGGCATATTGAACTAAGAGTTTACTCTACATTTACCCACGAAAGAATAGAATCTCAAATAATTAAATATTTTATCATTAATGAAATAGTATTGTATTACCTTTCATATACATATTCTCCAATATTAGGCACTATATTGTTATCTAAGTAATTGTAATATGAGCGAAGCCAACCTATTAATGTACCTATGTTCAGTTTGTTAGTTATTAAATTTTGTATTAAATTATAGCTATTGTTGATGTTGCCTTTCCATACGATCCATATCACATCAGTCCATTTTCTTTCATCATTTTTTTTGAACATTATTAAATATCTTAATATTATTTGGTCATGGACCTCATATCAATTTGTATTAATACTTTGTTAATGAATCTAGGGCAAGGCTTATTATTATTAAGGGTCTCTTGTCTCTTCCTGACCCCTGGAACTGGAAAGAAGTTATACTAGTAGTAGCATCAGGGGCATTGCCCATGTAATGGAGACGGCAGGGCACAGGAAAATAGGTTCAGGCTTAGTACTCTTGGGGTGGCTTCTTAAGCCCAGATATACTGAGCTTCCTGTATTCTGCTTGGATTCTACATCTTGTTAACAGAACATACAAACCTGACCGTTATAGTATTTATGTAAATAAAGACATTTCTTTAATTTTTTATTTTATTTTCAACTTTTTAGTTTTATATAGTTTAAGAAATTATGAGTAAAAAATGTTTAGATATAATTTAATTTATTGCTAGATGATATCATTACCATCATTTTTAACTATCCTATCAGTGTGCAAGATGGTCTCTCCAAGTTTAATCCATTCTCTCTGATCTTTAGCCTCTCTTCACTACATCATCCTAGCACCCTTTTTTATTTTATCATGAAGAATGCTAAATCCCATATAAAATTAAAAATTTTTAAATTTCACTATTTTTTTCCTTATTAACATCAAGTATGCTGACAATCCTGAAATAACCATTAGGGTTTGAATGAGTTTTAATAAATATAACATCTTACATTATTGAAGGTAACCCAATGAACATTATAATAATCAGAAAAATCATCTGTACTTCTTAAAACTTGTTATAATTTTGAAAAAAAAAAAAGAAAAAAAAAATACAAATTACAAAATAAAACAAGCAAATAATAAAAACAAATATCTAACATACTTTATTTTAGTAAGAGAAAGAGATTTTTAATGTGAAGTGAAAAGTAAAAAGATTATCTTTATCAACATTTGCATTTTCTTCATTATTTTTTAAAATTAGTCAATTTGAAAACAAATAAATTTTCCACATTCTGACTATTTATGGATTTCTGAAACTAGACTATGTTTGTAGATTTCTGCTATTTATATTGTAATGCTTTTTTTTTTTTTGCTTTATATATGACTCTACTCTATCAAAAGTAATAATCTATTTTCACATGTCTATTCTTGGTATAGTTAAAACCATTTTTACATATTCCAGGATAATAATATCAATGCCATTTACTCATTGTTAGAGTCTTTTTTTTAAAGAATCTGCCATCTTTGAATTAAATTAATTCATCTACTCTAGATACTACTGATGATATATTTGTTACCCTTTAATGTTCTCCACATTATTTAGTCACTATTCCACCCCCCTTGATGTCTGTATATGATTTTCTGATCTATAAATATCTTTTGCTTCATATACAAATATCTTAATAATTATCTCTTCTTTCAATGTACTCTATTTTATATATACACAAATATGATAGCTGTATTTTTATATTGGACTATTTCCATAATCTAATATGTGTGTTGAATGTCTTTAGAAAAGTTTAACTTTATTTAAATATTCCAAATGCATTCAACTGTTAGTAATATCACAGCAAACAGGTTAGTATATGCACTAACTGTCAGTAATATCACAGCAAACAGGTTATTATGTGCACTAACTGTCAGTAATATCACAGCAAACGGGTTAGTATATGCACTAACTGTTAGTAATATCACAGCAAACAGGTTACAGTTAGTGCATATACTAACCTGTTTGCTGTGATATTACTAACAGTTGAATGCATTTGGAATATTTAAATAAAATTAAACTTTTCTAAAGACATTCAACACACATATTAGATGATGGAAATAGTCCAATAGCTTAGATTGAAAATATTTCTGTGTTTTCAATTTTATTCTCATAGTTTTGTAGTTATGTAGAGATTAAAGGTGGCTGCTGGAGGGTTGTATTAGATCCTAAGATCTAGGTGCAGTGCTCTCAGATCCAAGGCTCCTCATAACTGATGAAGGCCATAAGCCAGAAACTAGTTTGGGGATATTGGATGAATAGACACTAGATAGCGATTTTATGCACAAGCCTTCTGGCATCCATTGATTACTCTGTCTTGCTTTGAGAGTTTTGCCTATTTGAACAAATAATTTTTATTTCATTTTTACTTTTATCCATCATAAATAAAATATTTTCCATCTTTACTGAACAACACAATGCTTGGATTTAATCAAATTAATTTTTTCTACTTGTTTTATTTTCATAAGATTGTAAATTTTTTATTTAATTTAGCCATTTTCTTCCTCGGCTTTAATAAGTGATAAAAATTCCATTGATAATTAGTTCAAATTGAGATTTTAAGATTTTTAGTAGATGTAATTTATTTTCCATTCTCATTACCATTTGCTTTAGATCAGTGATATCACAATTAATGAATTCATAGATTGTTTGTCTTTTTGTAAACCAATTTTAGATCATCTACATTTTTTCACGTCTCTATATTTTGTTCTTGTTTCCACTCATATTTTGATTTGTGGATTCCTTCAAACGAGCACAATTAAAATGAAATATCATTCACAAAATCCATTACATGATATATATCTTTTTTCAGGATTTTAAGTTTTTTTCTTCTAATTTTTATATTCATTCACATTTATTTTAGTACAGTATTATTTTCTTGTAATAAACAGTACAATATATATAAAAGTCATCTTATTTTAATTTGTTTTTAAAACTGTAGATGGCAGGATCTTCTTTACAAAATATCTGATTGAAAAAATAAATTACTAACATTTTATCTCTTCAATTGACATTAATACAATTGAAAAATAAGAACATTTTTCATTTTAATCCATACACACAACGCTGATGAAACAATAACCACAGACTTTATAAATCAAATTGAATAGAAATATTAAAACAATCACCACAAAAAATAAGAAGGTTTATATTCTTTTGGTGACAATATATATAATGTGAGGATGTGATGTATTATGGCTTTTCCTTAAACGAAGTCAAGAATCTCTCAGCAATTAAGCCCAGAGAAACCTGTTAGCCACTTTATTTTCCATTCCCCAGTCTAAGTTTTTCCCTATTCTGCTCTATCCCATTTCCACAACATAATCTTTGTCAACTCTATGGCCTTTATATCTAAATCCCTTTATCTTTTCCCAAACCTAGCATAAAAACCAATAATCCACTTTCTGTATAATTACTTTTTTCATATTTATTCTTCCATAACATCATGTGTGTCAGTTGTATTAGGTAGAGTAGATAGCTGAAAGGAGCTTGAAAGTCTGTGTTCAAATCCTTTATAATTATAATATAAATAATAAATTTATAATTGGTTTATAGGGTTTATTTTTAAAATATTCAACAAAATAATAACCTTGAATAAAATAACAAGCATTTTCAAATCTAATAAACAAAATGTTTAACAAACATTGAAATTTTAGAATATATTTTTAAATGAATATTAATATTACTTTTTAAAAAGTGGATTAATGAAATTAAATAATCCATTATTTAACGATCATTTTCCTATTAAATATATATACTGTATGTAAAATCGATATTGTTCTATTTACATAAGGAACCATGAAATATTGAATAACATTAATGTAATTTTTATTTTACTATTCTCATGCAAGGTAAGGACTAGTTTCTAACCACTTTTGACACCACATGGAGAGATGCAATCATAAACATATGACCAAAGACAAAGATCTATAATCCCCAAGATGCATACTTCAAGTTGAACTAGCATTCATCAGTTGGCCCAGATCACAATCTCTTATATATATCTTCATCATTGTTCAGATAGATAACGAATTACCACAGTTGATAAGGGTCAAATATACTGCCCTCACAACTTTAACACTAAGCACTTAATGAAAGTATATAAAATTTCTCATTGGATAATCTCTAGTCTAATTAATGACTGACTAATAAAAAATATTAATAAACCATGAAATATGTCTTTGAATTTGCATGGGATTCTTAATGTGACTTATTTTACATGGGAAAAATAGAGCTTAATTTTGTAAATAATTTTTATAGTTTATGTTAAAATAAATAAGAGTAACTTATAGTTTTATTGTTTTTAAATCTTTTTAAAATAAACGTTGTTGTAGAGTAAATAAGGGAAGGGATGATTTTAAAGTAGACAAAAACTTAAGATATTTAATTTTTCAGCATTTTTTTTTTGTCTTTGCGAAAAATATTTTAAAAGCATTACTAAGAGACTCTTTGTTATTACTTTCTTACAATTTTTCTTTTCTTTGGCAATAAATCATCTGCTTTCAGAAGTATAATTTAGAAATATAGTCTACCCTAAGAAGTTTTACAAAAAATCGCGTAACGATTTTGTATAATGCGTTAAATAGGGGGAATTTTAATTTCTATATATTGGAAGCTCAAAAACGCCCTATATATACATTTTGTATGGAAAGAACTGTTAGAAATAAATGTTTTCCCATAAGCTTTGCTGAAAGACTGTGGGAAAATCCCAAGGAGTTGGATGCCAAAGATAGAAGGGGTGGGGCTGTGCCATCTTAAAATCTAAAATCTATGTAATCGAATCCTCAGACCCACTTATCTAAAATCTTATCACTAATTTTATCGGTACTTATGTATTAGACTTGCTGCATGTGTTTGTGACGAGAGAATGTTGTATCTTTCTCCAATGGGGTGTGTATGCTTGCAATAGCAGAATGCCTATTAAAAAGGCACAATTACCTGTTTTTATTTAATATCGTAAATGTGTTTATTATTTTTGTGTATTGTTAAAAATTTGACTTTTTAATAAGGCATGGGTAGCAGATCTAATACGTATCATTTTATTAAAATTTTTTCTTAAATCTAGCCTTCCAGATCTTTCAATACTTACTAACACTTCAGTTACCATATTATTCCTTTTGCTTTTTTTAATGTATTTATTGCTCTATTTAATTTTTTCTCTCATTTCTCTAGTGAAGCATGTTCACTTATTAATTTTTATTACTAGCTCTTTTTTAAACTCTTTCTTATTTTTACACTTGCTTCCTTCTCTCTGCATTTAATAATATAACTTTTTTCTTTATTTCTCTTTATATTTCCAAAATTTTTACACCTTCCACCTAACTTCATGTTCTATTTCTGTCTTTATTTTAGCTATTTCTTTTTTTTTTTCTACTTAATAGTTATTACACCTAAACTTTATTTTCTCTTCTCTGCCTACTACATGATTGTCTCCTAATAATTTCTATATGCCTCTTTTATTTTCACATTTTCTGAAATGTTTTCTCTCAATTTTTCTATTAATGTTGGTTCTACATGCATTTCTTTTCACCATATTCGTTCACTCTTTTCAACTTTTGAATAAATTTCATAACCACTTCAAAGATATTATTAAATCTTCTCATTTTAACTTCACAGCTTATTTTCCTTTCATTTATGCCAACCTTTCTATTAATTTCATTACTTAGTCTATCAGACAAGTCTTACTCTACTACCATAAATAATAATCATTGTTACATCCTTTTTTTTTTTCATCAAATATAATTTATTTTACCTTTTTTTTATATAACAACACCTAATCAACAGAATATTTCAGTTTTTGCCTTGATCTTTTAAACTCCACACCACATTCCATCTCTCATTCACATTCTCTACTCCACCCATTTCTTTATTACAACCATTCATATTACTACAGTCAATATTTTACAGTCATTCATTTTAAACTTATTTATATATCCTTATGTATACATTTCCAAATGATCTTATTCCACACTTTCATATCCTCCCCTTATCCAGTAGTTAAATATTATATGCCACTTTTCCACTCCTTTTTGTTAAACTTCAATCTAACTCACAATTTCTTTTTAAAATGTCACTCTTAACAATAAACCTTTAGTTTTTATTCTCATCACATTCATTTAATACCTTCTGTTCATATTATCTGAAGATGAGTTTATTTTCATAACTTATTGGGTTTCTAATACTGCTAACAAATCTAATTTTTATTTTATAAAAAATCTTCAATTCTCTTCTTTTATATTTATAATACTTTATTTTAAGTATCTTTTTTTTAACAGTTCACAGGCGCTCTCTGTAAAAAATTCTATATAGAGCTTTGAGGTGTCCTCTATTTATTAAATATACGACTAAAATTCATGAAATGTTAAAGAATATTCAATCCCTTCTTGTGCTTTATTGATAATTTATTCAAAGATTGGCAATTATTTAATCGTTAATGAATTTTACATTCATATTTAACTATCAGGAGGCAATTTTATGCATAACATCAAGTTTCAGGTCTGTGATGATTGAGGGTGCTAGGATGTGGGTGAAGCATTGGTATTTTTTCTTATGCATTGACAATCAGTTGTTTTATTTTTAGAATACACTATTCTTAATCTGTGAAGGGTTTATTGTTATTGTTGCAACCAATGATGGATGATATTAAGAAACAAAATTCGAAAGATGCATTATTTTAATACAGGATAAGAATAATTTTTTACAGTGAAGGTGCTGTAGTTTTTCAAAAATACGTTTCAAAACCATTCTTAAGACCTTTAACAATGTAAATTTTAAAATTATAAAAAAAAAAAGAGAGTGATTGTAAAGTAAAATTGAATGTAATAATTAGCAAAACATTGTGAATATGCCATTTTCACCAAAAGAAACGCTTCTTTTATAACAAAAACAAAGAAAACACCAATAAATTGTGACTCATAAATGAAGTTGGCTCTTAACTGATTCTAAAAATAGCTTGACTGTAAGGATGAAAACAGTAGTAAGTATAATCCATCTCTTAGCAAGAACAGTAACATGAAGTATTATAGTTATTGCTATTAATATTGAACTATTATTAGAAAAGAATATATGTAAATATGCCTTTTTTAATATCTTTTATACACTTTTATTTAACTTGATCTGTTTCCCCCCCCCTTTGGATTAATTTTTATAAGTCAATTTTTATCCATTTCTCAAATTTTGATCTAGTTGAAACTTTGCATACATTTATTGCTGAGACAATATATCTTTTTTTAAAGTTTGGAAACAAGTTTAGCAAAAAAAATTAGTGAAAATTTTAAATTTTAAAATTTATATATACCATTGATGCTAGAAAATGTGTGGCCGCACTCTGTATAATTTAAAAAGTAATTATTTATTGAAAACTGATTTTGATAACTCAGTATTACTGAAAAGTAGAATATAAAATATTTCTATTTTTTTTTTCAACTTTCCCAAATAGAAGTATATAGCATTCATGTTTACACTTTTTATAGACTTCTTTCTTAACAATGGTCAAACATAAATTTGTCCATAATGTTGTTTTCAATAATTAATAATGATTCCAACACAATTGAAATATAGTTGTTTTATTTCAATTGTGTTCAAACCATTATTGTAGGCTTCTTTTTTCCCATATGTCCAAGCATTGACAGGGAAGCGAACCCGCAACAACCATCCGCAAGCAAGTGCCCGCTGGCAAGGCTTCTTATCAAACAAGAATTACAACTTAACATTTTTAATTTTTGTCATTTTGATATTACTATGGATATAAAAAAATATATTTAAATTCTATAAACCTATTCATAGAACAACTAAATTCAAAAATGTTACTATGATAATGCATAAATCATATTCTCAAAGAATCATTGGAATAAATTTGTAGTTAAGATCCCATTTCTTGTATCAAGATGTGTCTATTCATCAGATAAAAAAAATGACCTGTTAATATAAAAAATGTAGACAATATTTTCAAGTTTATTGGAATGATTTTTTAGAAATGTGAATTATTGGAATTTATTTACAGGCCTATTAAAATTGTTAGAATCTTATTTTGATTTATATAATAAAACATGTTCCTCATGCTCTTATTTGTGAAAGCTGAAAATTTTTTTTTCATTTTAGTGCTTTTATGTGAACAAAAACATATCTAGTTTTTTTTATATTGAATTTGAGTCTATCAGTACATGAAACATTTTCCAATGAACTATTAGTGTATTATGAAGATAATTTTTGGAACTTTTTTTAGAAAAGAAGAATTTTTTAAAATTCCATTTTTAAAAGTCAAGTAAGGGATAAAGATATTTATTAATATTCAAAAAAAAATATTTGAAAGAAAATAATCTACCCTTAGAAAAGTTGACTGCAAATATGGTTTTATTGCACTATTCTAATTTTGGGTATTTCCAGACTATGTAACATAACATCAAGCCAGAAAGGTTATGCACAAAAGGAATACTTTTTCCAACATAAAATGCAAACAGCAATCAAAATTATAAACTTTGTAAGAGCTTCAGCTATGATATTCCAATTTCCATATCAGAAAAATATGCAGGGTTGGATTCCTTCTTATTCATATGAACGTCTAATGGTTTAGTAGAAGAGCAGTTTATTTCATGTATCTAATGATCATAATTAAATCTTCATAATTAGAAAATAAAATATGTTACTTAATCTTAAACTTTGATGTAAGATATATTTGCAATGGTTTTTCTTTTTTTGCCTCACATCATTTATTTATTTATTTAATACTTTCAGTTTGTATTTTTCTTTTGATTAAATAAATTGGAAATAATATGTTAAAAGAATTTTTTTAGAAAAGCATTAAATTATACTGATTACTGTTGGTATATTTAAATAATAATAGTATATGTATATTTTTAAGGTTGTTCTTTATGCTATATTTTTAAGGTTGTTACTCGTACGTCCATGCAAAACAGTGTGAAGAAGAAACAAATAATACTGGTTTATTTTTTAACGGAACCTGTTACAATTCTAGCATGGTAACAAGTTTGCATTTAAGAGCACTGACTTTTAATATTAGCAGAAAATTACCTGCTGAATTATATTTCAAGTAAGATATTTCACTTACTATTTATTTCATATTTAATTTTTAACTTTACAAAGTAGGACGTCTTATAACAAAATTGCCTTTTGGGGCAATACTTTTAATAAAGAAAATTTATAAAATATTCCTAATTTAAAATATAAACTTGATAGACATTTCATATATATATATATATCATCATCATCATCATCAACCATTATCTATCCACTGCAGGATGAAGGTCTCTCCAAGTTTAATCCATCTTCTCCGATCTTTAGCTTCTCTTTTCCACAACACTCCTGCACATTTTCTTATTTCATCCATCCATCTCACATGTGGTCTCTTTCTGGGTCTTTTACAATCTCTTAGAATCCAGTTTAAAATTTCAATTGTCCATCTATTATCATTTCTTCTAGCAATATGTCCAGCCCAACTCCATTTCAATCTTTTAATTTTTTCAATAAGGTCAGTAACACCTGTTTGTTGTCTTACCCATACATTGCGTTTTCGATCTCTTCTTGTTACTCCTAACATACATCTCTCCATACTCCTTTGAGTGGTCTGAAGTCTCTGTATTGCTCTTCTATTAAGTGTCCAAGTCTCAGATCCATAAGTAAGAACTGGTAAAACACATTTGTTAAAAACCATCCTTTTCAAACACATAGGCATATTTCCTTTTAGTATCAAGTTATTTCTACCAAAAGCACTCCAACCAAGTTTAATTCTATGATTAATTTCCTCCATTATGTTTCCATCTGTATTAATAATCTGACCTAGGTATTTGTAACTGTTAACTTCTTCTAATTCTTCATAATCAATCTTTATTTTCATATTTTGAGCAAATCGATTAAACATTACTTTAGTCTTTTTAACATTTATCTTTAGTCCTACTTTTCTACTTTCATCTGCTAACTCCTGCAACATTTCCTGCAGCTCTGAAGCATTATTTGCAAAAACAACTACATCATCTGCAAAATCTAGATGACTTAAATACTCTCCATTTACTTTCATTCCTTTAGTTTCCCATTTTAATCCACAAAATGCTTCTTGCAGCACTGCTGTAAAAAGTTTTGGAGATATGGAGTCACCTTGCCTTACACCTTTCTCAATGTTGATTTTTCCAGTATCATTATGTAATCTAATTGTTGCTGTTGCATTTTTATAAATATTCTTTAAAATATGACAATATCCTGGATCTATACCTTGATGATCCAATGCTTTAATCACTGAAGAAATGTGTATAGAATCGAATGCCTTTTCATAATCTACAAATCCAAAACATAATGACAACTCATATTCATTTGTCCTTTCTATGACTTCTCTCAATACCTGGATATGATCTATTGTACTAAAACCACTTTTAAATCCAGCTTGTTCTCTTGGTTGGTGGAAATCCAAAGTTTTCTGTAGACAAGTTGTAATTATCTTGGTAAAAATTTTATATAAAACTGATAAAAGGCTGATAGGTCTGTAATTTCTAATATCTTTTTTATCACCTTTTTTAAATATTAATATTATTACTGCATTCTTCCAATCTTCTGGTACATCTTTATCATTTAGACATTTGGTATATAACTTTGCTAAAATTGTTTCTATTTCTTCACCTTCTTCTTTTAATATATCAATTATAATTCCATCATTTCCTGGAGCCTTTCCTTTCTTCATACATTTAATTGCATGTCTCACTTCTTCATTTAAAATTCTGGGCAATTCGGAAGATGTAATAGATATAGGAGGTACTTGTTCTTTATTACTATATAATTCTTGATAAAAATCTTCTACCAATTTCATGATGTCATCTCTCTTTTTAGTAATAATTCCATCTTTTTTTCTTATTGCAGATATAAATTTCCTACCAATACCAAAATGTTGTTTAACATTCTTGAGACTTTTATTTTCTTCTACAGCTTTCCTTGCTATTTCATAGTTATACTTTCTTATATCATTTTCAACTCTTTTCCGTACCATTTTACAAAATTCGAGATATTCAATTCTTTTTAATACATCATTTTTGTATATCTTCATATTCCTTCTTTTCTTCATAAATTCTCTAGTCTCAGTAGAAATTTTATTAGTCAATTGCTGCTTTTTTCTACCAGCTATCTTTGTTGCAGTTTTTAAAAGTGTATCAGTTATTTTCATATTAATTTCATTCAAATCTGAATCATGTTCAAAATCTCCTAACACTTGAAACCTATTTGTAAGTTCTAATTTAAATTCATTAGAATGTTTCTGAAGATTAGGAATATCAACTGTAAATATTGTTTTTCTCAATAATTTTTGTCTCTCTAGTTTTACATTAACACGTAACTTACACCTTACTAATCGATGATCACTTCCTGTGTTAAATTTATTAAGAACATTACAATCTTGAAATATGTATTTCCTGTTAGTCAAAATATAATCCAATTCTGCTGTATCTTCATTTGGATGCTTCCATGTCCATTTCCTTTTAACATTTTTCTCAAAAAATGAATTCATAATATAAAGTTTTTCTTTTTCTGCAAACTCCACAAGTCTATGTCCTCTCTCATTTCTATTACCATAACCAAAATTACCTACAGCAATTTCATCTTTCATTTGTCTACCAATTCTAGCATTAAAGTCTCCCATAACAATTTTAAAATGTTGTTTACTCTGATCAAAAGCCTTTTGTACATCCATATAAAAATCTTCTACTACTTCATCACTATGAGAACTTGTTGGGGCATAAACCTGAATTATCTGCATTTGGTATCTGCTATTAAGTTGTATAACTAATCTTGCAACTCTGTCCGATACACCATCAATCTCCACAATATTGTTCTTCCACTTTTTATTTATAATGAATCCTACTCCACTTGTATTTCCAATATGTGTGCCTTTATAATAGAGTATATGTCCACTTTTTAAATCAATTGTTTCTTCACCTTTTCTTCTAACTTCATAAAGTCCAATAATGTCTCATTTAATATAAGACAATTCTTCTTCTAATTCTTGCAATCTTCCTTCACTTGAAAGTGATCTGCAGTTGTAAGTACCTAAATAAAAAGTCGTCATCAAATGGCAGCCTGGGTCCGCAATCAGGGGATTCTTAGCACCCTCCACCTTCGGCCACCAACCACTGCCTTGGTTGGTGACTTTACAGCCTCCTGGGAATAAGGGCCATGCTTTATTTTTGTCTGTCATAATTGTATATATGTATTGGAAAAATATTTATCATTTACACAAACATTCATTCTGCCTTATCAGACACTGAGAAGAAAGACCATGGTGTTTCTTGATCTTAAACTCAGAGGTAAAAAGCCAATAAACTCACCATGCTGGCTAATGCATGTTGGTGAGCAGCCCATCCATGCTTGTATACTATATGAATAATCACATAGTAATAACAGCTGCAATGACAAGAACGTATGGAGTGGACATTAGGAATTTGCCCTGCTCGGTTCCTTTAAGGCCTCCAAGAGGAATCAAAGGGACTCCTTTCAGTTAATAGCAAACTCCTTTCTGCAGCCATATATATATATTACAAAATTGGTTAATCAAGTCTCACACAAGTATATAAATGGATAAATAGCTATAGAGAAAAACAGCAACCACATTGTCACTATACAGTGTTTGAATCCAGAACAAGGATCTCATGAGATAACTAAAAAAATTGACATCATTTTTCTCCATGGCTTCACAAAATGCAATCTCAGATATATTATTTGTAAATATGCTTTTTTCAGGATTTTTTTTTGTTGGGTCATTTGAATAGAATCGTGCACTTCTAGTTTATGTATTAAGTTATGATGTTGAATTATTTGGAGAATAATTGATGTTGATTCCAGTATTATGTGATGATATCTCTATTGTGGGATGAAATACTGTATACTGATAAAATAGTAGTTAGTTATTTCTATGCATTTATATGTTTATTAGCTATTTATTCATTTACTTGCTTATATATATTTTGATTAGTCAACTTTGTTACTTATATTTAAGGGTGTTTTGATTATATGTCTTGAATAAATTATTTATATCTAAATGTATGATTTGTAATTACATATAATAATTTATATATAGTAATTACTTTCATAGAATTCATCCATCAAAAAACAGCCAATGCTTAGACAATCCCAATATAGATAACGATCAACATTCTCAAACTGTTGTGAAGACAAATTTCATTTTAACAATAAAGGTTGCCTTGACAACTGTTTGAGATTGTTGATTTGTTATCTATATTGGGATTGTTTAAGTGTTGACTGGTTTCTAATGGTTACTTATAAATCCATTTAGCCTTGAATATTATTATACTTATTATTTAAAATATAATATGTATATATTTTAAATATGTGTTGATTTAAGAGTTCTTGATTAGATTCATGCCTTTTTAAATTTAATAATCACATATAATAATCATTTATGGTTTGTAATTAACTTCTCAGTGTACAATTAGTGATGTATTATTTGTAATTTATGTATAAATATACATTTTCCAAGATTTAATTTGTTTTTCTCTCGAATAAAATCATGAATTTCTAATTTAAATACTAAAATATAAATATTTAATATTTTTAATGGTAATGCATGAGAAGGGGAACTAATATTAATATCCAGGCTCACCTGATGAACCCCCTATTTTAGGATGAAATACTGTATAATGACAAAATGAGTGTTTTCTCTGTGCATTACTGTGGATAGCTAATTATTTATTCATTTACATGCTTGTGTGTGTGTGTGTTGATGAGTCAACTTTGTGACATATATTTAAACTTTTATATATATATATTTTAGATATATTGTTTATATATAAGTGTTATATATATATATATAATTTATAAATATGTATATATTATCAATGCTTAGACGATTTTATATTTGAGTATAAATGTTCAATGTAGCTTAGCATTGGAATAGAATGCCAGCATATTATGGTAAAAATAAAACCTTTTAAGGCAAAGGTTTTTCCAATAGTATTATTTCAAAAAGTCATTAATCCAGGCTTATTAAGTGTAGTAAGGAAAAAGTCTGGATTTGAATCTAGGTAAAGAGTGAGGTAAGCCATGACAAAAATAATGGTTTTTATATGATTTCTGGCAGAGAACTTTAACATATTTGCACAAATGGAAGCTAATGATTTTTTTTTGCATTAAAATAAGTCCGATTTAAAATATAAAAGTTTTTAGTTTAATTACTTGTGTAAACATTACTTTCTGCAATACTAAGTTCAGAAATTTGAAATTGTGAACATTTTTAGCATATTTCAATAACATGGACAAGTGTGTGCTTTTTTTAATTGGAATGTTTTTAAACATAGTTATTTATATTACTATCAGAGTATTTAAATCATAAACAAAAAAAACCAAGATGCTTAAAATTGTTTATTAACTTTTAATGAGTGCTAAAGATTGGATATGAAATATAATATGGTATCAAAGTGAATGCTAGGACATTACCTTCACCCTTCTTGCATATGCTCTGTTTCTAATCAATTATAGTATTCTAAGAATAAACACGTTTTTTTATACTTTAATGATTCTCATCTAGTTTAAAAATAAATGTATTATGTGCATTTTTTAAATTATATAGACAATAAATTTACATATTGAGCCATAAAGGAAACATTGTCTTTATTTTGTTTTGCCACAATTCAAGAGTTTTCTTAGAAAAGATTGTTTAAACTTTTTTATATATCTAACTCCTAAGATCTCATAAGTTGCATTATATATTGAGAATCTGTCATCCTAAAAAAGGAGCAACTATTGAATAAATCATTATTTACAGTGATAACAGCCTTTCATGATCATTATTTCATTAATCCATTTTAAACATTCAAATAGTTGCTCTGGAGGTCATGTGGAATTTGAACAGTAGAAATGATCAGTCGGGTTTTGATTAGTAATATTTGTTCTTCAAATATGTCACTCTACTACTGGTCTAAACTACAGAGGGCAGTAATTAGCTTTCACTTATATCTATTCAGTATTCGATAGTGGACAAATTGAATCCAAAGATTGAAGTTATTGTAACTTGTCATCCCCTTATCTCGGACTGCATTTGGATGAATGTGGCAGTTATTGAACATATGTGAAACATCTGTGATCGTGACAAAAGTTGTTTATCGAGGAACTAGTGATATAACTATTTCAACATTGTCTGGCAATTATTGATTTATTCATCAAATAACCAGAGGGATAAGCAGGGTTTCCATACCCAAGAGAGAATTAATTGGTTCAACCTTAAAAGATATGTTTACTTATAAATTAATTCTTTACAGTATCTGGTTGTTAAATGTGCCATAATTTATCAGAAGCAAGATGACTTTGGAGTCAATAATCAAGAAAATTCTGTTAGTTTGTTTTATATGTTGCATATATATGATGTAATTTTTACTTAATGTGATAAACACAAAGAATTTTAGTTCAGTCTAATTTATTTTAAAAAAAAGCTGAGCAATATTTTAATGACATGCTTAACTCATCTGAAAGAGCTTACAAACAAATTGAAGCAGTGGTAACTTAAAATATGTATATTCAATCGGACACTGCAAAAAAATGACTGGTTCTTTCTCCAAACTGTCTGCAACACCATCTCTGAATCAATGCATAAGTTACTCAGTGACCCAGTTTAGCCATTCACCACTAGCATATTTGAATCATGAATTTAATCATAATCCATAATAGAACAACATGAAATTTTATTTTCAATTGAGAAAAGCTGCTAGTGAAAAAGTTTGAAATGATTCACTCTGTGTTTGGCTGCAAAACCATGACTTCCAAGAATGTTTTAAGTAGTTTTTTTAAAGATCTTATGGATGGTAGGAAAAGTATTGAAGCTGATTAACAAGAATACAGAACATACTATCACACTTCATGTCATAACTCAGGATCCAGACAAATTAGCATCTTGTTGTGTTTACTGCTTGATTTATGATATAAACCCAAGCTAATAGAAATATATTTATAAAGAAAAATATTAAACTATATGTGATGTTGCACCTTAGTATAGCATTACTTGCCATGCAACTAAAAATGTAAGAGATTTCAAGTATTCTTATAAGGTTATCTACCACTTCCAGCTGTATTACGACAGTGTGCCTCATGAGTAAGTATGGTGACAGTTGCAACTCTTCTGTGACAGCTTATCTCATGTCTGGTTTACTTCTGGAAGCTTCCAGTTCTAATGTTAACTTGCCTCATGCTCAACCACATAGTAAACAATGGGTAAACTGTTCTTTGATAGTTATTGTTTGATTTTTACCTCCAAATGGACTGAAAATAATTGAATACACTAAACATCATCACCTATTGGCCCATCCTTGTTATTGTACATGTGTTATCTATTCATATATTTATTGGTTCATGCTGCTCAATGCTCACTCTGATCAAGATAAGATTGAATCTGGACTAGTCCATTATTTGAAGGCAGGGTGAGATATAACACACCTTAATTTTTTTTTGGTAAATAGCTAAATGTCTCTGTGTGATAACTGCATTCATTCAGACATGGCATCACAGACAGTTTGGAGAAAAACACATTGTGTATGTAGAAAAATTGATAAAAAATATGTTGTGGTCATAAATACAAACCAGTAAAAAACATTATTTTAAAGATTAAGAGTTATACTTATTAAATATTTTTTGGAAATGGCATAGTACCTTTATCTGTTGAAGAATATCTGTAGCAGTTTAATGGGTATAATGACATTAGAATAGAAATTTCTTCATCAACAAATGACAACAGAATATGGTTTCCAAGATTTGTTAGATTAAAATTACTTTTGAAGGTGTCTTGCTTCAACTGTATCCACATATACTTATTGCGGAAGTGAAAGGATAATTATTCTTTCAGTATCTGATTGGTCAGATTATCTGAATTGTAGTAGTTCAATTAGTAAAATTTGAACCATTTTTGAACATGCAAATTCTGTTGTCCATAACATCATCATATCTGCTTTCCTTGTCTTTAGCCCCAAAACAATGAACATAATCTTGCATTCATGAAAATTAGATAATTTTATATTATTAAATTTATAGGATTCATAATAAGTTTAGGACAATTTTTTATCAATATTTCTTACAGATTTATAATCCACATGTTTCCCATGAAGATTTTTATTGACATGTATTTTTTAATCTTTTTTAAAATGTATGGAAGGAGTTGCCAGTGTTAGGCCAAATTTGTTAGAGCAGGATTTGAACTGAATTTGTATTACTTAATTATTCTAGTTAAAATTATTAAAGTTATTAATAAAAAAGAATTGATTATTTTAAAAGAATCAATTTTTAGAATAAAACTTTTCTCTGAATTATGAAATCACACACCAATGAAAAATACAATTTTACTTTAAAAATTCACCAATTCATTCTGAGAGTAAATAATTATGCATAGAGTGTTTCAGAGTGAAAAGGTAACTGGTTCTCTGTCAAACTTGCCTGCAAAGCCATTTCTGCTTCAACATATAAATCAGACAAAACTGTTATTGAGCAGTTTGAAATGATTTGAATGGTTTGGCAGTAAAAACTATGAATCATTAAAACAGGCAAAACTCTCCATACAGTAGTGCCATTTAGTGCAAACCAGAGTAATCACTGGATACCAGAAGGGTTGTGCATAAAATCCCCATCTAGTGCCTACTCATCCAATATCCCCAGACTAGTTTCTAGCTGTCAGTGAGGAGTCTTGGACCTGAGAACATTGCAGCTAGATCTTAGCATCTAATGAAACCCTCCAGCAGCCATCTTTTATCTCTACTTAACTACAAAATTATGAGAATAAAATTGAAAACACAATAATATTTTCAATCCAATCTCATTAGCTTATATAGTCATATAGGTCTGAACTTAGTTCAGTACCTATGTGAAAGCCACAAGCTAGAAATTAGTTTAGGGATATTGGATGAATAGGCACTAGATAGGGATTTTTGGCATTCATTGATTACTTTGGCTTCCACTGAATGGTACTACTATATAGAGTTTTGCCTATTTTAATAACAGTTATGAAAAAGCATAAGAAATAATGAGCATGTGGTGTTTAGTGTTTAAACAATGAATCATGAGAATGTTTTCAAATAGTTTTTAAGATTTCATGATGACTGGAAGAATATTAAAGATGATCTATGAAAATACAAACATATATTTCATGTTGAAACTTATGATCAAATATACCAGTATTATAAAAATTTTGTGGTGAATAGCTAGACTATGTGACACACACATTGATGCAGAGATTGTGTGGCAGACAGTTTAGACTGAAAGATACTGTGTTTATTTACAACTAAATTCTGTTAGAAAAGAAGTATTTCAGTGCCCTTGAAATTATTTTTTATATTTGTGTTACAGAATAATAACTTATTATCAATTATTGGATCTTATATTAATATATTGTTATTTGTTTACATTTTAAATTCTTACATTCTAAGTCTCAGATGACAACAACTTGTTATTCCTATAACCCTGATTTTAATATGGGTTAGATAAAAACTAAAATTTTTGTTCCAGATTTTAATTAGGCTTAAGATTTTTTTCAAATTATTAGCTTATGACCCATTTAGCAAACCATCTAAAATAGAGAGGAAAACAAAAGTGGTAACTTCTCAAACTTCTGCCATCTACAATTATTAAGCCTGGTGAGTAATAATTGTTTCTTTATGAAAGAATGTTGGAAAGTCTTTGTCTTGCAGTTGGTTAGAGTGTTACCTTACAATTCAATATTTGAAAATCTAAAGGTCCAGGTTCGATTCCTATGCTAGTACTGTTACTGGTCAGACCAGCCACACCCGAAGAAGAGAAGAAAAAAGTACCACTTGAGATCTTGTGTTATATACTAAGCTGTGGGTTTTAAGAAATTAAATGTAATTGGAAAATTTAAATGAATTTCAAAATTTGCTTTAAAGACCTTCATTAACATCAGATGATGGAAACAATCCAACATATGGTTGCAACTTATATTGAATCTTATAAACAGTCTCCAGTGAAAAAAAAAGACTGATTTTCTGGCCAAACTATTTTCACTGTCATTTAGAATTAACACATATGTTGCCTCCTAGTGTAACTCTTCTATAGAAAAATTTTAAAAGTACTATTATATCTATATGATAGTTTATGACAGGTGTGGGCAATTGTTTTTGTTCAGGGGCCACACAGGTTGATGGAGGGCCGCATCGAGGGCCACTTTGTGGAAGCAAAGGTTAGCGGAGGGCCGCATCTTTTTTCATGACACAATAAACACACTGCTTTATTCCCTGTATTACCAAAGAAATATTTGTTTGTCCATTCTTCATTAAACACACAACATTCATCACCAGTTTTACATTTTTTTGGAGGGTTCATGCTTTCACTAAAGTTAGAAATGTATATATTTTCTAATGCAAAAACAAAATTGAAATTAACCAGATCAACTAGAAAAGCACTGCACATCATATCTACACTGCGCATGTGTATTGATGTGGCCATCCTAGTGGAAAATAAGAGATGAATTTTCAGTTGCGCACATAAAGGAAATCTCAGTTTAAGATGGATTTTTCTGATTGTCTTGGAGGGCCACATAAAATCTCTTAGAGGGCTACATGTGGCCCTCAGGCTACTATTTGCCCACCCCTGGTTTATGATATGGACTGTGAGAATGTGTTTTCTACTTTCATCAATCATCTTCATTGTTCTCAAAATCATGATAAAATCTTGTGAAACATTTGAAAAAACTTTTGTGATTTCTCAGTTTAAATCAATTCAAAAGTTTCAGTAACAGTTGCCCAATTTAAAACAAAATTTATTCTATCATAAGTTAAGGTATCTAATCCACTGTCTCCTTTTATGTAATCAAGACATATTAGCACCTTAAAATTCATGTGGTCACAAGCTAAATTATATCACTACTTCATACATGCATTGTGACTCGGGGGTGGTGCTGTAGGCATTTTGGAGAGAACCTGTCGTCTCTAAAGTCTGTATTTAATGGGACATTTAGTGATAATACAACACATATGAGTTTTTTTATCAAAAAACTTTTATAAATATTTTTATTTTTAATTATTTAAATCTTGTATTCCCAAAAGTTAATTAAATAGTTAACTATTTATTTAATAATTTGTATGGTATATATAAGAGCTTTAACATGCTGAAGAAGAAGCTGTCAGTAGTAACAAATCAATTAAATTAAATTAATCTAGGCCTAGTACTTTCGAAGTTTTCCCTCATATTCATGGCCAAAATAGGTTATAAATCATTGCTATAAAATTACTAAATAATTATGTATTATTAAATAATAATAATGTATTATGGTTGACACGTTGTAGGCTCATCTTTGGTCAATCTCAGGACTCGGCTCTAAGTGTCTTTATTAAGCTTCTTGATCAAGTCAAGCAGCGAGACTCTCTGCTTTCACCTGTGAGTCTTCATGATGATACTTGGGTGAAAGTTTTATTTTCCTCTTAATCCTATTAAGATATCCTTTTCTCTACATTGACTTTTTCAAGTTCCATTTTGAATACTATGTAAATTTTTATAAAGTTTAACTGTATATTACTATGTTTAATAAATATATTTTAAAACAATAATAGTGTATGCATATGTAAATTAATTTGTCCATTTTCTTGAAATAGCATAACACGTGTCGCGTCTATTGATCGCGTTGTTATCATTGATAATAAAATACGCCTCCTTGATCTTTCTTTTACAATCGTTGGCTTCGGCACACACTATTTTGGGGTTACAGGGTTCGAACACATGACCGGCCTGCTTCTCATGTTCGAAAAATATTTTCTCTCATATAATTTATAAATTATGCTTTCTAATTCCTATTATAATTAGAGTTATGTATATGTGTGATTTTTTCTATTTTTTAATTAAGTTGAACTAATTACGAGATAAAATTGTTATTGAAAACAGAAATTAAACCTTATAAGAGTGTGATAACATGTTATTTGAAAAACACTTAAAATATTTGGGAATAAAATAATCCAAAACAGATTAGTCTAAAAATTATGACAAACGGTTATTAATTAGTTTAATTATTAGTTGTCATTTGTTAAGAGTTACCCCAAATCATTCATCATTCATTCTTGGAAAAAGCAGAATCCAGTTACAAACTATCGGTAGCATTAAATGACTTTAACACCTGTTGGATGGAGATCACTAATAATGCCTAGTTTAAAAAAAAATTCGTTCAGTGGATTACTGAATGTCTGTCTGAAATTATAAAACTTTATCTGGACATCAGTAAGTGCAGTAGCATATATATGTAATGAGCTGTTTCAATCATTTGAAATTATATTAATGATTCCTATTGAAAAATCTGCCGGGCAGTGATAGAATATATATATGTTGATACACTAATGGCAGTCTCACATTAAAGTTATCTTTGAAATTATTATTATTTCTACTGCTTATCGACATATAATTTATTTTTAAACCAAAAAAAGAAGATATTCATTTAAATGTTTACTTATTTATAAGAGTATCCCTAAAATGATGAAGTTTCATTTTTTATTCATCAAAGAAGTTGTCATTTATAATTCTAACATTAACTTTATCACAGACACCAATGGGAAGAATTTTTGTAGCTCTTTCAATAACTTAAATCTTGCATGAACAATTTACTTCATATTTGAAACTAACTATCTCACACTTTTAAAGACTTCAATTTGTAACCATCTCATAATCTTATATTATTTTAATCGTTTAAATAAATTTATTATATATATGTGTAGGTAGATTAATTAATAAGTGGGACCATCATTATATATAGAAAGTTAAATCCACAGCTAATGTGTATTGATGGGCAGAAGCCAATCAGACCAGTACTACAGGCTGAATGAAAACAATAGCAAATCTGCCGAAGCTATTACTAATCAAAAGGAGACTCTCTTTCTACTAATCACTCGTATTGTTATATGTGAGCTAGTAGTAGGATATTATAGCTATAAGAGTTGAGATACAATGTGTACCAATATATATATATATTAATTTTCAAATGTTAAGTAAATGTTTGTGTCTTATATGAGAATATAATTCCAACTTCCAATTCGCTAATGGAAAGTAATTAGACTTTCAAATAATTTTAACTATCAGTATTGTCATTTGAAAAACATGCATTTGTAACAAAACTCTTAGGAATTTTAATTATTTACTTTTTCTACAATTTCATATTCTTAATGTAAATAACCAATTTTCATGATGAATTTTATTTTTTTATGTACTACAAACTTGTTCTATTTCATTGAGTCTTGAATGTAAATGGAAGTACTTTTGTGGAGGAAATATGGTGTCCTAAATAATTAAATAATTACTTACTTGTGAGCAGGTTATATCTTAAAATGAACAATTACATAATTAACAATCCAGTGCATATATTTAATTAGCATACATGCATATAATAATAGTTTTATGAAGAATTAGGAGGACCTATTTCCATTAACATAATTGATATCCTTGATATCCCTTCCATCACAGACATTCATTATGTAATTGGCATTCAATATGGAGCCCAATGATGACCAAGTATGCTACAATGATATATGTGTGATCACAGTTGACAGTAATATAGAAAGTTTGAAGCAGGTAGCAAAATTCAGCCTTTTAATAATTGAGGCTAGAAAAAAATTATATTGGGGTGTGTGGGGATAATTTTGGAGAGGATCATTATCATCATCAACCATTATAAATCCACTGCAGAATGAAGGTCTCTCCAATTTCAGTCCATCTTTTCCTATCTTTAGCTTCTCTTCTCCACATCACCCCTGCACACTTTCTTATTTCATCCATCCATCTCATATGTGATCTCTTTCTGGGTTTTTTGCAATCTCTTGGAATCTAGTTTAAAATTTCAATTGTCCATCTATTATCATCTCTTCTAACAATATGTCCAGCCCAACTCCACTTCAGTCTTTTAATTTTTTCAATGAGGTCAGTAACACCTGTTTGTTCTCTTATCCATACATTGTGTTTTCGATCCCTTCTTGTTACTCCCAACATGCATCTCTCCATACTTCTTTTTTTAGGCAGTTGAGTCAAATTTTTATTGTAAACTATATCAATTTAACTGTGATTGTCAAGATAATTAAGATCAATGGTATTAATATAGAAAGTGGCAAAATAAAAAAAATATTTAGCTTTTCCAATGTTAGTAAATTATTATTAAATATAGTATGAGATGCATGCAAAGGAAAGGACAAGATTGGTGACCTAGATTATTCAACAATCTGTTAACAATATTATTGGAATATCTTTCTGCATTGATTAATAATAATATGGAAGGAATGAAAGAAAAAAAAATCAGACACTATAAATCACATGAAATCTGTAAATGAAAAGCTTCAACAAAATAATGAAGAAAATAAGAAGAATGTGGAAGAGATGTCAAATATAAAAAGGATCATTGCAACAAAATGTGAAATCCATAAATGAACATATCCAACAAAATATAATATCCAAAGGAAAAAAGTTTGAAATAAATATAAAAGATTTTAATTATAACCAAAGACTAAGAAGGATATAAGTGAATAGAATAATGGATGAAAATTAGAAAAGCTGCAATAGAAAAAAGAGTTAAAGAATGATAAATACAGAAAGTGAATAGATGAATGTAAGGAAGCATACAAAAAATTCAGAGGGATCAACAGATACAAAGACTAATCTATAAATAGGATTTATGCCAAGAATGAATAACATAAATTAAGAACAATCAATAAAAGAGGAAAAACATTATTGATCCAAGATTATATTTCAAATATATTTAGTAAGGAAAGAAATTCTTGTCTTGCCAAGGAGAATAATCACACAAAATGATCAAACATGTGATCAAGACCAACAAAAGTCTAATGAATTTGAGATGGATCTAAATGCCTTAATTAGTGAAAGGAAGAGCTAAAAAACTTAAGAAGGTTGTAAATCACTTATTAACTATAATATCCTTGTGTTACAAATGTAATTGTGTACAACATAAAAGACTTCAGTCTTTGTAGAATATGATTTTTTTTATATAAGCACTCAATGAAAGGGGAAAAAATAGAAGTTGTAATCATTTGAAAGTAGCAGTGATAATTGGTAAACTTCATTGAAGTCATTGACAACTTATAAAAGGAGAAAAAGTAAAATAAGGTCTGATATTATGTTTTAAAAAATACAGATTTCGGAATGATGAAATTTTTACAAGCAAATTGCAAGATTAAAGACACCCATTTTCTTCCCTCTATGAAGACTAAATAATAAGATTGGTACAGAACAGCATGCTAAAGCTTTTTGATTACATTATGCTCTTGGTATATGTGTTAGCCAAATGTATTGATATGGTATTAGTGTGCTAGTCGGATGATGTATATTGGCTTAATCCAGTTCGAATACTAGGGAAAGTACCTCAAGGCCATTCATACATGAGATATAAAAATCAAGAATACTATGGCCTCTGCCCTATTCATCTATTTTCGAGTCTAACCATGAACCAACAACATATCCGAGACACGCATAAATTATTTTATAACCCTGGCCCAAAGCTTAGCATCAGGGAGAGACAATGGACTAGAATACATAAGGAACTAAAACAAGTTAAATGTGCACATAATATGAGTTAAGTGTTTGTGCGTGCTTGGATCATCAGACAATTAACTTAAATGGTTAAGCAACTAAAAAGTTGAAAGAAACATTATTGACTAAAGCTTTTAGTTTAAATAAGATACTTTAATAAATGTGGTTTAAAATATTATAAATGTTTTAAATATCTCCACTACTCCCCAAATGATCATTGATGAATACTTTTACAATGAGGCGGTTGCAGTTGCATAATATTCTGCAGTCTAGGTATTACTTTTCCAATTTAAATAAATTTATCAACTTGTGTCCCCTCAATAAAGCAAAATTGAAATAACTATTGCACCAAGAATTTTAGTTGCTCTGTGCTTTATAAATAACTTCAAATATTTAGAGATTTCTTTACATAACTAATGCTTGACTTTGGGAATGAATATGAACAAAGTGAGCGTTATCGAGGAGCTCAAGTTGGCAAACAAAAGGAGACTTAACTAGTATTTAATTACAAATATTATTTTAAATTGGAAATATTTTCAAATGAAACATAATTTACACTGATAAGGAAACAAGAAAATATTTATATAACACATTAAAATGAGGAATAGCGAAGGGGCAAAATTTAAGCATAAAACAGATGATCAAATTAAAATATAAATCTAATATTAATCTAATAAGAGAAAACAGTTACATTATGAAATATAATAAATTAAAGAAACAATTAACGAAAGGTATTTATTAAGAGGAAAAGTAAAAGTTCATGAGGAGATCATTGAAAGTTACCAGTCCTTGTTTATCTGGTCCGGTTCCCCCGATGTCCGTGGTCTTGATTATGTTCGTAAAGTTATTTGTCCGGACAAAGAGATTTGAAATATGAATCATTTTTACATGAAGGGTGCACACATAGCTCATAGTTTGGTTTTACTATTCATTTGACACGTTATGGTATTTTGATGTATTAGGACCCCGACGGCAGGCAAAGCTGATGAGCCTAGCCATCGTACATGGTCATGTCCACCAAATTAATAGAACTTTTAAAAGGTTTCATGTTGAAATCAGAACAAGAATTTTCCGCAAAACTAGGATACTGTGGTTTTCAGCATTTATTTTCAGAGCAACCTAGGAGGATCATTAAACTTGGCCACCGTAACAGGAGTAGCAGAGGTAAGTAATAGAACTCTTCAAAAGAGCCAATGAGCAGCAGCTAAGTACATTTTCAAATCACTTCAATAACAAGGCTTAGCAATACATTCAGAGTCAATCTCTGAATAAAATAATTTTAGAATGAATCTCTGCGAATTTCAGCAGAGTTTCTTCAAGAACAAAATTTGAATAATCAAAGCACAGGATCTGAATAATCTTAAAGCACAAAATCAGAATGATCTTCAAGCACAAAATCAGAGTAAATCAAGTCTTTTGTTCTCCGACCTTTTATACCTTTCTGGAGATACTTTTCTATTGTTTTGTGTATGATTTTAGATCTTGATAAGCCCCCTATGCTCCTTTGTTTCGAAGTAATTTTTTGCTAAAAATAAACTTTAATTTCTTATTATCAAATTCTGCTTTTAACTTTGAATTTGATTTAATTAAAAAAGGCCATCTTTAATTTGCCTTGAATGAAATACTAATTGAAAAATGCATTACTTTAGGAATGCTGGCGGGCTTATCTTAAAATAAAATCATATGCCATATTTTTAATAAAAATTAAAAGAAAAATATTTTATTATTTATTTTAATAAAATAACATTTTAGTTCAACAGAATTTTGCATTTAATCATATATATATACGCTTCCGTACATATATGTTTCATTAATCAGTTTTTGAAAAAGAAATTTTAATAAACAATTTAATCGTAATCAGAATTTATTTTAAAAGAAATATTTTAAAGTAAAATTAGCTAATTTAATGACCGTTAAATATACAAAATGAAACATGTTAATTTTATATTTAATGCAAAACTCTGTTGATACTTGGATATAAACTTAACCCAGGTTTACAATATCGGTAAGTTTATAGAAGGCTGTGAAGCATGGATTGGACTTCCAGATCCATTGCTTCATTAGTAAAATAAAAGCAAGACCAGCAATGAATCTTAAGATCCCAAGAGAAGGAAAATCTTAGAAGTATAAACAGCATGACAGTAAGAGATGCCAGACATCTAATTCCTGGACATATATTATATCTCAATCTTCTAAATTAGATGGTTTTTTAAACCAAAGTTTCATTTCTGGTTATAATTACAAAATTATAGATTTTACTTTTTTTTACATAGTGTTTGAGGTAATAAATGAATATGGGCAATTTGGAACAAAAAAATATTTCAATTTTATCTGATTGTAAATCCCTAAACTTTTTGAAAGATAATGATTGTTTGAGTTGTTGCTACTTCCTCCTGTAAACACGATGATGAGATCAACTAAGCCATTTTATGATCCACTAATACTTTAGAAAAATCAAAAAAATTGTCCTACATAAGAATTTATTGATTAGTTTTAAAAAAAATCATGGCATTATTAAAATTTAGTAAAAAGATTAAGTGTATATATTTTTATTATTGAAGAGGAGGGGTGTGAAACATTTAGGTCTCATCCTATACTAATAATGATAATATGACACATAGAATTGTACTATTGGAATTTTTTTGTAAATGTTTTGTTTTTTTAATTATTCAATTTTGTATTTTTGAATCAAATGAAAAATCTATTTCATTAATAATTTTATATCTCCAAAAGTTTAATTTGCTTTCTCTCATGAAATTTGTCTCAATAAAATAGAAAATATATTAAAAAAATTATATGAAAGTAAGTTAAGTATTTTATTTTTATATTATTATTAGAGTTTTGTATACAAGAAAAGTATTTGTTTTTCTATTTATGGAATTAATTAAATTGTTATTATAAAAAGCAATTAAACATTGTATGAATGTAATAACAATTTCGGATGGTTGTTATTTAATAGTGAGTTGGTCATTAGTTTAATCACTAATTATCACTTATTAAGAGCTATCCTAATGCAAACATGGAGGCATATTTCAATCACAGAATTAGGCATCTTACTATCTGTTGGATGAGACTTTTCACTAATGTCTAGTTAGAAAATAATAATTATTTTTTTTAAGTGTCATAGCATCGGCCGGGACGCGAGCCCGCAACCCGGGCAACTGCCTGCAAGTGCAAGGCAGTCGCGCTGACCTCTCGACCACCAATGCAAGACGAAAATTTATTTTTTTAGATGCCAGCATAGGCAATAAGTAGCTGTGTAGAAACGTAATTGTTTTTTATTTGCATATGTATATCTGTGTGCGTGTGTGAATCCATTTCAATCATTTGAAGCTGCATAATGATTTGTAGTAAAAAAATGTACCAAGCAGTAAGTAATTACATACATATTTAATCTGACTCAATTAATCTCAGTTTTATGCTAAAATTATCTTTGAAGTAATTAATATTTTTACATGATTTATTTCATAATTGAAAGTAACCTTTTTGAATATTAAATAATTCATTAGTAATCATTTATAACTTTCAAATTGCTTTCATCAAATTCTGATAATTATATTACCTTGTTACATACATTAATTTGTCAAATGCCAAATATGTCTGTTTATATATGAGTTTAAGTATCCCTTCAACTACTAGTCAGATATTTTAAATGTTAAGATGGATGTTTGTAACATTTTGAGATTTTTTCTTTATTCTTTAATTTTGGTGATTTCTATGGCCAACTTTTATTCTTGTATTATTACTTTGTTGAATAAATTTGTTGCTTTGTAAACTCTTGGCTTTTCTCCATTTTTTAATGAATTTATATATATATATTTATATTTAAATCTTGAGTTTACATAAAAATAAAAGGAGTTTCTCTTTTATTGCTAACCCAAAGTATTATTGAACTTAAATCCAAGCATATATTTGTATAGGTATGAAGACTTAAAAAACTTGCAACTTTTTATATCCTTTAAATATAATTTCATTGTCAAATATACTTTTCCAGGGGGGGGGGGGAGATGTATTAATACTTACAATATTTCAGAGAAGATGTGATTCTTTCTTCTATGGCTTCATATTCTATAAAAATATCTGACTTTCAATCGATACAAGATATTTGGGTTAGAAATAAAAGAGAATCTCATTAGGTTTCTAAGTAAACTCAAGACCAAATACTATTGTTTATTACTAAAACAGTTTAACTTGGTGTGTATTAATAGACACCTAGCAATACTACTATAAACCTATTTGTTTTATCATTACTTGGACATATTTCTACTCATTTCTTTGCCTAGATTATAATTAAATTCTGAAACTGATGAATTTACCATATGCAGCTCTCTGGTGGAGATGATATAATATTTACAGAATAGAAAAAAATGAAAAAAATTATAAGTTTCTCATACCTATAAAAATATGTCTGGGTTTTAATTTATATGATATCTTAAAGTACAAATAAAAGATGTCTTTTTATTTCTAAGTAAACTTAAGACAAAAATTGATTTTGAATTATCTTAAATGCTATCAGTAGGAAGTAATAATTGTCTAGCAACATGACTGATACAGTTAATTTATGGCATTTGGTGACATATTTTTTTTTAATAAAAGGTAAATTTAACTTCATCCATAAAATATAATTTACACTTGATGCTCTCCGGCATTCTATTGCAACTGTTTAGTTGCAGTGGGCTTCTTTAATTTTTTAAAATCACTTTCAACTGAGAAAATAAACCTATCATCAAAATAAAAACCTCTATGATTTATAAGATGACTTTACGCAAGTTAAAGAAGCTCAGTAAGAAATTATGTATTAAAGATATCACATGTAAATTAAGTGTAATGTAAGATATATGTTCACTGTAGTCCATGAAAAGGGAATTGGCATTTTCTCCAAACATTCTGCAGGAATCATCACATAATGATGTTTATTTATCCACCAAAATATATGGATTGAATTAATTAAATAATAAATTTTGGGGGATTAAATTCAAAGTAAGAAATACCCTCACACCTCTCTGAGAAGTGCCAAAGCATGAAACCATGGTCAGGGGTTCCTGACAGAGATATTTTAAGTGCTGGCTCTGGCTAAGCATTTATCACAAAGCTTGTAGAGGAATTGGCAATCCTCATTGCTTATAACTTACAAGATTAAGAGATAGGGTCATGTGATCTATGACTCTTATTTTGACTAAGAAATATACACTTTGAATAAATTATTTAGTTTTAAAATGCTTTGTAAAAGTAAAGTACAAAAATAAAAGAGATTGCTTTCGAAAGGAAAACATTTCTGATAACAAAAGAAATTTAATTATGTGAACAATATATATATAATTAAATTTATATAGTCAAATCGGAACTAATTAAATTGATAAAATAATACTTAGGATCTGGAACCACTCCACTGGCTGAAATGCTCCAGAAAAAGACGAAAGAATAGAAAGCTATATAAACTGTTGCAAAACAGGAAATGCTCTCTTTTTCTTTGTCTTCGAGACCAGTTTGGAATCAGGCGATGTGAAGCAATGGAAGAAAATCAGCAGGGGACATCTTTTCCCCAAGATAAGAACTCAGCATCTGAAGGTTATCAAGCTGACTAGGTTGCTTCTGACTTTATTATGATTTTGTAAGCCTAAAGGGCTGCACAGACTAAGGAAAAGACTTAAAGATAGTAGAAAGTTATACTATCATATGTACCTTAGCTAGTAATAATAGTATGGGAAATAGTATTAGTCAGAAATTAACTGTTGTGGTGTATGATAAAATTAGAATGTGTGTATCTTTATTTATATTTTTGTAAATATTGTACGTATTAAATTGTTGGAATAATAAAGTATATTAATCTTTGGTTTATTGTGTCTTCCATTGATATTCTGAAATATTATACATTATTCTTATTCCTAGAAATTTAGGTTTTTTTTTTAATTAGATAATTAGGAACTAAGAAATAACAGCCACTAAAAAAAATTAATGTGTTTTGGTCACAAATTGCTACATGAGATATGATAATGTATTTTCTATCTTAATGCACAGAGATATTATGTGTGAACATTAAATTTTGTGTTAAATTGGATATAACTGCTGCTGAAAAGTTTGAAATGATTAAAACTGTGTGTGACAGTAGTCATAAGTTCCAAGAATATTTCCAACTGGTGTGTAAGAATTCATGATGGCAGGAAAAGTATTGAAGATAATCTTTGAAGGTACAAACCATACTGTTATAATTTGTATCAAAATTTATGATCCAGACATGGTAATGCCTTAACATTTTTGTGATGAATAGCTAAACTATATTACAATGTAACACATCCATTGGTTCAGAGATAGTTTTGCAGTTAGCTTGGAGAGAGAACCAGTCATCTTTTCATAATGATACATTCAAATATCAGCCTTTTAAGCTAATTGTGCATACACTTTGCGAGTGTTAATAACAAATGAATACTTTCTCACCAATACAAGATATAGTATTTATGCAGGAATAAAAGGAATCCTCTTATTCCTATGACTCAAATGCTTATATATGAGCAAATCTGAAGTACTGGCAAGTAAAGCATGAGGATAAAAATGTCACTTTAAATTACTATATATGATGTCCGAATGAATGACGCGGGTGAAACCGCCCATAATTTACTAAACGTCATTCCAACTGAAACCCAATCATATGCAAATAAGCATTTATTTTATAGAGTGCATGTTTATAATTGTATACATTCAAATATCAGCCTTTTAAGCTAATTGTGCATACACTTTGTGGGTGTTAATAACAAATGAATACTTTCTCACCAATACAAGATATAGTATTTATATGGTTCCATCCTCACGCTTTACTTGCCAGTATTTCAGATTTGCTCATATATAAGCATTTGAGTCGTAGGAATAAGAGGATTCCTTTTATTCCTGCATAAATACTATATCTTGTATTGGTGAGAAAGTATTCATTTATTATTAACACTCGCAAAGCGTATGCATAATTAGCTTAAAAGGCTGATATTTGAATGTATACAATTGTAAACATACGCTATATAAAATAAATGCTTATTTGCATAATGATACATTATGATATATTATAATGAATATAATGGTAGGCTAACTATAGACTAATATTTATTTATATTATTAATGTAGGAGTAGTAAATTTTTGTAAAATGAATTCCTGTTTTGTTCAGTTTATAATAAACGTATAATTAAAAAAGTGAAAATGTATTTTTATCATTTTTGTTTACTTTTTTTGTATGTTTATTTTTTTAGGAACTATGTTCTTTCAATTTCTAGTGGTATTCATGATTTGGGCACCATAAAATGGCAAGTGGCTTTATGTTTGATTTTAGCTTGGCTCATTGTTTTTGCTTGTTTAAGTAGAGGAGTGAAGTCTTCTGGGAAGGTAATTATATGAGATATAAAATCTTTGTTTATTTATTCTTAAGTACAATTAAAAGTAATAAAATTATAGAATTCACTTATTTAAAAGTATGATCTCTGTTTCGACAATTTTATAATCATATTTGTTATCAAATAAAAAGATGTTTTATTTATAACAGTTGAAGAGAATTTTTTTTTTTTTCAATTTCTTATGTTTGAAAATTATCAAAACAAAATTCTTCTCATTTATAAAATTCTATCTGTTTAGAATAAATTTTAGCTATTTGTTAAAACATAATCAAATAATTAAAATATTTTAAATAAGCGTTCATTTTTAAATGCTTTATAAATAGGGTGTCCATAAGTCCTGGTTTTTCCAGATTTAGCCCGGTGTTATCTTTGTCCTGGTGTTCCGATATATTCTTTCGGGACATTTAATTGTCTCGGTTTTCTAAATCGCTCATTTTTATTTTCACTTTTAATTTTAACTATATTTAATTTTTATTTTAAATTAATATTTATTTATTTCATAATTAATTTTTTGATTGATTTGTCAGTAATTTTCCCAAAATGGAAATGTCTCTCCATTGTTTTGGTACGTTAGTAATAAGTGATTCCAGTTTGTGATTTTGTTTTGATAGATAATATATAATGATCAAAAAAGCAAGTCATACTAACAGTTGTATTTTTGCTTTTGTTTATATTATGAAATGATTATATTGTTAGTAATGTAAATGTGATTATATGTTTGTGATTTTTTTATTATTTCTTATTGAAATATACAGCGTGTTTCCTGGTTATGTCCTGTGGAAATATGGACATTCTATACATTTTATCAAAATAAGTTTATACACAAATATTCTTATTAACCATTTTTTTTATCACTCATAAATTCACTCAAATTATGATCTAAAAATTGTATAGTTTCATGATAAAATGTTTCAGCACCATAAAAATTCCATTAGAGATGACTTTTCTGTTTTAAGACTTACACACATATACCAAAAACACTTTGGGGATTTTAAACTATGGCAGCCATTTTTTCACAATGTCAGGGTAGTTATAAAAAATATTTAAAGATTTTAAGCATCAAGTAATATTCTGTAATTATTGATCATAATATGTATCAAATGTAACTTGTAAACAAAGAAAATTATTTGTCATATTTGCAATGTCCTCCGCCCACTAGAAAAATGCACATAACTAAATAATTTCAATTAACAATAAATTAACAATAACAAATGTTTATTTGCAATAAACCAACATTAATATATTACAACAAGCCAACATTAATATATTAAGGTTACATATATACTCTTAATATACAGGCCTTATGGTTACTAATAATTTAACGAACAAATTACAGTACTGGCTTTACAATTACAACAAGCTTAATATTTTAGTAAAATATGCTTAAATAAAACTGGCCTTGTGGCTTATGACAAATAATAATAAAGCATGGATGACCTGCATAAGTCCATAGGTCCGCTTTTATACTTTCAGTGGCAGAGTTCACTGGATCATAAGTTCTGGTTTTGCCCGGCATGCCAGCTTCTGGTTACGCTGCTATGTCGTGACGATTTTTTTCGTTTAACTGGGGCTTATATACTGCTTTTCTTGTCCATGCACAGGAGTCTGGGATAGACTTGTCTTTGTTTCTGGTCTGCATTCCAAAACATAACTGCTCTTCACTCTGCAGTCCGTAAGTTTACAACGCTGAGGAGGGGGAGATAAACTGGAACTGATGTCTCTTTTCTTATTTTTATTACTGCTAAAAGAGAATCAGGTGGTGATTCATACCAGTTAACATATTGTAGTAAAATATCATTAGATTATTTTATCTCTAAGCATATTAAACTTTCTATATAACACATTACAAATCCTTTATTTATAAGACAATACATATACATAACACATCTCCCCCAACTTCGGAAATTACTTTTTCCGAAGTTCAATAGAATCTTTACTGGAAAACAAATTCCATTGTTCCCTTTTATAATCTTACTTTTTATTTACTCAGTTATTAATCTCTTCATTTCCAAATATTTTCAATAGCACCAATGTTGATTTATTAATTCTGCACTATGTCCTAAGTGCTGTATTTACTGCAAGCCTGGTAGATTTCTTTTTTCAAACCCACTTTTTTGTCCATTACTTAACCAGTACTATTTTTGCCGCAAGCTTTGTAGATTTCTTTTTTCAAATCCACAACTTGACCATTACTAAACCGGCACTCTTTGGTCATATGTTTCTGATTACATCCTTTCGCAAGGTATTAAAAGTGGATAGAAACCAGTCTCCACCATGCGGGAGAATGGTGCAATGAAAATTATATTACAGAAATATTATTCATTGTCATTATGCTTACTTAAAAAATTTATGCCATTATCGTTATTATATAGTTGTACTATTAAATCGTTATTCCTTCTAGACTAGTTAAAAAGCAGGATTGCTACATTAGCCATTATCATCGGTCTATCTGATAAGCAACAGGTTAGATGAAATGATAGTAACTGGTTAACTTTTATTATAGTGTAGCAATTAAATTGAAATCATTCATAAAAATAAAGTGTAAAAATTATTTCCAAAATTTTTTAATAGAAAGTGTTAATAATGAGATTCATTTTATGTGTGAGTGAGAGAAAATAGATACAAGAAATGGTGAAACTAAATAAAATTCTTTTGCATAATTTATATAAAAAGTAATAATTTGCAGATAAGTAAAATAAAATGGCAGTTAAATAGAACACTGCAGAGACAAACTTCTCTCCAACAATTTCTCATAGAAGAACAATAAGAAAGCGTTACTAACTAGGTTGCTAATTGCCAGGTAATAAAGATATGAATGTTTTTCATATTTGTTTTACTTCTCATTGTCCGATTCGGGATTGGGAATTCCCATTATCGATTCAGGCCTTCCAAGAGCAATAAAACCATTAACATTTTTTAAAAAACCAAAAATGATATCTATTTATTGATAATATTGGATAATTAGTAGCATGAAAGAAAAAAAATCCCTAAACCTGATTGAAACGTGAATAAAATCTTTAAAGTTTTACATGGCCTGGATATATCTTGGTTATTATTTAAGAATTATAATTTGTATATAAAAATTTTAGATAGTGTTTATCTTAAATAAAATATTTTTTATGAACATAGATAGTAAATCTTTCATTCATCATCATCATCATCATCAACCATTATCAATCCACTGCAGGATGAAGGTCTCTCCAAGTTTAATCCATCTTTTCCTATCTTTAGCTTCTCTTCTCCACATCACCCCTGCACACTTTCTTATTTCATCCATTCATCTCACATGTGGTCTCTTTCTGGGTCTTTTAAATCTCTTGGAATCCAGTTTAAAATTTCAATTGTCCATCTATTATCATCTCTTCTAGCAATATGTCCAGCCCAACTCCACTTCATTCTTTTAATTTTTTCAATGAGGTCAGTAACACCTGTTTGTTCTCTTACCGATACATTGCATTTTCGATCTCTTCTTGTTACTCCCAACATGCATCTCTCCATACTTCTTTGAGTGGTCTGAAGTCTCTGTATTGCTCTTCTATTAAGTGTCCAAGTCTCAGATCCATAAGTAAGAACTGGCAAAACACATTTATTAAAAACCTTTCTTTTCAAACACCTAGGCATATTTCCTTTTAATATCAAGTTATTTCTACCAAAAGCACTCCAACCAAGTTTAATTCTATGATTAATTTCATCCATTATGTTTCCATCTGTATTAATAATCTGACCAAGGTATTTGTAACTGTTAACTTCTTCTAACTCATCATAATCAATCTTTATTTTCATATTTTGAGAAAATCTATTAATCATTACTTTAGTCTTTTTAACATTTATCTTTAGTCCTACTTTCCTACTTTCATCTGATAACTCCTGCAACATTTCCTGTAACCCTAAAGCATTATTTGCAAAAACAATTATATCATCTGCAAAATCTAAATGACTTAAATAATCTCCCATTTACTTTCACTCCATTAGCTTCCCATTTTAATCCACAAAATACTTCTTGCAGCACTGCTGTAAAAATTTTTGGAGATATGGAGTCACCCTGTCTTACACCCTTTTCAATGTTGATTTTCCTACTATCATTATGTAATCTAATTGTTGCTGTTGCATTTTTATAAATATTCTTTAAAATATGACAATATCCTGGATCTACACCTTGATGATCCAATGCTTTAATCACTGAAGAAATGTTTATAGCATCAAATGCCTTTTCATAATCTACAAAACCTAAGCATAATGGCAATTCATATTCATTTGTTTTTTCTATAACCCCTCTCAATACCTGGATATGATCTACTGCACTAAAACCACTTTTAAATCCAGCTTGTTCTCTTGGTTAGTGGAAATCCAGTGTTTTCTGTAGACGAGTTGTAATTATCTTAGTAAAAATTTTGTATAAAACTAATAAAAGACTGATAGGTCTGTAATTTCTAATATCTTCTTTATCACCATTTTTAAATATTAATATTAATACTGCATTCTTCCAATCATCTGGTACATCTTTATCATTTAGACATTTGGTATATAACTGTGCTAAAAAAAATTCTATTTCTTCACCTGCTTCTTTTAATATATCAATTATAATTCCATCATTATCTGGAACCTTTCCTTTCTTCATACATTTAATGGCATGTGTCACTTCTTCATTTAAAATTCTGGGCAATTTGGAAGATATAATAGGTATAGGAGGGACTTGCTCTTTACTGCTATATAATTCTTGATAAAAGTCTTCTACACATTTCATGATGTCATCTCTCTTTTTAGTAATAATGCCATCTTTTTTTCTTATTGCAGATATAAATTTCCTACCAATACCAAAATGTTGTTTTACACTCTTTAGACTTTTATTCTCTTCTACAGATTTTCTTGCTAGTTCACAATTATACTTTCTTATATCATTTTCAACTCTTTCCGCACCATTTTACAAAATTCAAGATATTCAATCTTTTTTAATGCATCATTGTTGTATATCCTCATATTCCTTCTTTTCTTCATAAATTCTCTAGTCTCAGTAGAAATTTTATTGGTCAATTGCTGCTTTTTTCTACCAGCTATCTTTGTTGCAGTTTTTAAAAGTGTATCAATTATTTTCCTATTAATGGCATTCAAATCTGAATCATGTTCAAAATCCACTAATACTTGAAACCTAATTTAAATTCATTAGAATGTTTCTGAAGATTAGGAATATCAACTGTAAATATTGTTTTTCTTAATAATTTTTGTGTCTCTAGTTTTGCATTAACATGTATCTTACATCTTACTAATCGATGACCACTTCCTGTGTTAAATTTAGTAAGAACATTACAATCTTGAAATATGTATTTTCTATTAGTCAAAATATAATCCAATTTTGCTGTACCTTCATTTGTATGCTTCCATGTCCATTTCCTTTTAACATTTTTCTCAAAAAAATAATTTATAATATAAAGTTTTTCTTTTTTTGCAAACTCCACAAGTCTATGTCCTCTCTCATTTCTATTACCACAGCCAAAATTACCTACAGCATTTTCATCTTCATGTGTGTACCAATTCTAGCATTAAAGTCTCCCATAACAGTTTTAAAATGTTGTTTACTCTGATCAAAAGCCTTTTGTACATCCATATAAAAATATTCTATAATGTCATCACTATAAGAACTTGTTGGGTCATAAACCTGAATTATCTGCATTTGGTATCTGCTATTAAGTTGTAAAACCAATCTTGCCACTCTGTCCGATACACCATCAATCTCCACAATGTTATTCTTCCATTTTTTATTTATAATGAATCCTACTCCACTTGTATTTCCAATATTTGTGCCTTTATATTAGAGTATATGTCCATTTTTTAAATAGATTCTTTCTTCACCTTTTCTTCTAACTTCACAAAGTCCAATAATGTCCCATTTAATATAAGACAGTTCTTCTAACTCTTGCAATCTTCCTTCACTTGAAAGTGATCTGCAGTTGTAAGTACCTAAGGCAGCCTGAGTCTGCAATGAGGTCTTAGCACCCTCTGCCTTTGGCCACCAATCACTGCCTTGGTTGGTGACTTTACAGCCTCCTGGGAATAAGGGCCTTGATTTATTTTTGTCTGTCATGATTGTATATATTGGAAAAAATATTTTTAACTCGGAGGTAAAAGCCAATAAACTTACCATGCTGGCTAATGCATGTTGGTGAGCAGCCCATCCATGTTCGTATACTATATGAATAATCACATAGTAATAACAGCTGCAACGAAAAAATGTATGGAGTGGACATTAGAAATTTGCCCTGCTCGGTTCCTTTAAGGCCTCCAAGAGGAATCAAAGGGTCTCCTTTCAGTTAATAGCAAACTCCTTTCTGCAGCCAATCTTTCATTAGCATTTTCTAATTTCTTTAAGACTTTATTAATTTAAAACTAAAGCCTTTAACTGCTTTTAACTTAATTTCTGGATCCCTATGCAGGCTATGCTTTTATTTCAAGTTAAAAATGAAAATCCCAATTGTGGTTGAAGAAATAATTATCTTATGTATTTTTAGTACAATGTAAATAAATAAAAACATTGATTATAAAATATTTTTTATATCTATTATTTATTTATATTTTATTTAAAACGTTTTTTTTTTTATTTGTAGGTTGTTTATTTTACCGCTTTGTTTCCCTATGTTGTACTTATTATTTTATTCTTCAGAGGAATTACATTAGATGGCGCTATGGAGGGCATAAAGTTTTATATAACTCCTAAATGGGAATTATTAATCAATGCTGAGGTGAGGAAAGCAGTAATTCAGATATTTTATATTTGAATTAATATAAAGTGTACATTTAAAAATGATGCTATGGTTTACATATATTAAATGATTTGTTAATTAGATTTCTTTTAAAATAGATAAGTAATATGTTGTGTCGAAATCCAGATTTTATTTTTTCAATTCATTACAATTGTTTAATTCTTTTCCTTGCCTACTTTTTTTTAGTAATATTTCATTATCTTTTTTTTTCAATTATCTGATAAATGCCTTTTTAAATCTGTTTCTTTTTATCTACAGTCTCATATCCTCTGATAATATTATTTTTTCTTTATTCTAAAAAGATCTCAAGTTAATAGGCATGCCATTTCTTTAGAAATGAATGAAAATAATTGAAGACAATTTGACTATGTTCTCATTTCTAGTGTGAGATTATTTAAGCCATGTTGAGAATATTATAATTGGCAATGTCATCTCATAAACCTCAAATGGTGGTAATTCTAGATAGTACTTAATAAATCAGTGAATGTTTTATTTTTTTTGTAGAGATGATTCGTCTGTTTATTATATAATTAATTTACATATACTAAGATATTGATTCCAATAAATGATTATATTTGAATAAGAAACATAATTCAAGATTGTTCCTATATATACTTTTATGTTTGTAAATGTAGGAGAATTTTGATGAATATCATTAAGTACCACAAAACTAATAATCTGGAATTATATATAAATGTGTCCACTGTTGATGAGTATCTACCATAATTGATAGACATAATCTTATTTTTGATATCATTTAGATCTGTTTACAAAACAAACTAAATAATACAGTGAATATACTTTTATTTTCAAATAAAAGAATATTTTTTGTGATAATTTCAAGGTTTGCTACATCTATTTCTATTAACCATTTTTATTTATTCTAGGCCTTATTTATTTCCCTCCTTTAACTCATGGATGCATGGAGACCTTATTAAAATTCAGTAAAACTTACATCATTTTTAAATAATATTAGAGAATATTAAATAATTAACAAAATAATACTAAATAATGTAAATAAAGTAACAAAATGCTAGAAAAAGTTTAATTTTAATTCTTGACATTAAAATTATATCTTAAGATCATTTATACATTTTAATTTTTAACTGAACTTTATGAATCATAAATATAAGGCTTTTTTTTTTTTATCAATAAGAAGATTAATATTTATCTTTATCTAATTCAATTTTATATTTTATTTAAAATCAATCTAATTGAAAATTATTCAAATCAAGTTACATATAGTGTTTCTTTTGATAAGAATTATGAATATTCATTGAAGAGATTAAAATGAGTTTTAACTCATCTCAAATCTAATAAGTTACCAATAAAAATTATTAATATGGGTAAGTTATATATTTTTATTTAAGCTATAAAATACTTCTATATGCAGATATATAACTGGATATAGAGCAACTTATATCATTGTTTCATATATCTAGTATGAGCGTGTTTTTTCATGCCACTCTTGAAAACATTCATCAAAACTAATAAATGTTAATAATATTGGCATTAATAAAAGATTTGGGCATTCTATTATCAGATTTTCAATGGTGTGGATAACTGAAGAGTTGGCGGGGGTCGAGTAGATTGAAGCCTATCCTTTCAATATGGAAAGAATGATTTATAAAGCATTGTATAATGGCAAATTTTTTTTATTTCACATAAATATATTAATAAATTCTTTATATATAAGCATTCATAAATTTCAAATATATTAAAATGAAGTTCAAATTCTTTTTTTTTTTGAATAGATATTAAATATTAATAATGACTACATACATATTAAGTAAATAAAAAAAAGCAAAGACGTAAAATTTGTGTATGCCGTTTTTAAAATCTATCATATGACTAATAATTTTAATTGAAGACAACACCATACTTGTGTCTATTTTTTTAAAGTTTTGTTTAAAACAGGGATGGACAGTTTATAGCATATTAAATCCCTGATTCTAAAAATGAAAATAAGATTAGATCTTGTATAGTAATATTATAAACAAAAACAATTTTTGGTTCTTTAGTATTTTCCAACCGATGACATGTTACCCTGAAGCCATATCAATCTGATCTTTAGATCTTTAAGATAATGTCTCCAAGTGATTTGCGGACAAATGCAATCACTAAAATTTGTCTGCAAATCACATGGACCCGGCACGTTAAAGATCGCAAAATCAGTCTGATATGGCTTCAGGGTCATTGGTTGGAAAAAATAAAAAATAAATAAAAAAGTACATGCATGCGTCAAAATAATCTAGAAATTAAAAGTAATTAAGTGTAAGTTTGATAATTTAGAAATTGAAAGTAACTAAGTGTAAATTTTATAATTGTACAAATTTTTTTTTTGTAAATTTAAAATAAATAGACAAATAAAGAACACTTTTCCTGATTATCTGGCATTATTAATGGTGACCTGGACAATAACTTAAAATGTACTCTATACTACGAATTTTTATAACAAAGAAAAAAAAAATCAAAAAAATGTATTTGCGTTAAAAATTATCTTATCTTTACAACATTTCCGATGGTATTTAACTCAGTTATACATATTAAAAATATATAAAACAAACAATTTGAAAATGTGTCTCATTTTTTGACTGAAAATTAGAAAAGTCAGCGCGTAGCGCTGTAATGGAGGGGGGGAAGACTTGTTTTGTTTTTGACATGCCGAAAAGCATGGCCAATATTATGCTCGATTATAAAATACAAAACCACCGACAACACCAGACATTGTATTACTCTCATAGCTGTAATTTTTATAATTGCGGATGAATTTAAAAAAAAAAAAAAATTCTGTATAATATAATTCTGAAATTAAAAATAAAATTAATTAAATGTACTTTTTATAATTGCAGAAGAATTTACAAAATAATATACATCAAAATGACATTATTGATTAGAAACAAAAATGAAAATTACTTACAGATAGCATCCACTGCTGGTGGACTAGTAGCAAAATCACAAAAGACAAATGACAAAATTTCCCAAAGCTCTTTTAAATTTTTAAATCTTGCGGGTCAAAAAAATCCAAAAATTGGATTAATCATGTCAGTGTCTTGGTTGACATGACAACGTTGTCATGTTATCATCGAAGATGTTTGCCGGAAGGAAAATCGATAAGTATACAATGTCATCGGTTGAATAATACTAACGTCCCCAATTTTTATTAGTAATCAGGGCAAACAAATATCACAGTTAAGATTATGGTGGAAGACATCCATTTTCCTGCAGAGATTTACCATTAAGTGATGATGATGAAAAAGCATCAAAACTTATGATGACAGTTCTTAGTTGCTGCCCATAATATGATAATCTCACATTATCTAAATTAATTGTATAAGGCAACTTTATATCTCTCAACTTGAACAGTCCTTTTAAAATGTTAATAAATGAAAATATATTCATAACTTATGATAATATTTGAAAACACATCCTTGAAATATTAATTTTTCCCAAACCTTATCAGGTAAAAAATACAATTCATGTATCAAAATAATCCGATTTACCTTTTATACATAATTTCCCTCATGACAGATTTTGCTATGTCTACATTCTTTCATGAATTGATACTCTCCTGATTGATGACAATGTTAAACCACTACAATCATTTGTAGACGATAAAACTATATATAATCAATATGTCTACCATTATCCACTCAAATGTTTGGAAATGTAAAATAAGGTATTAAATCATTTTAGAGTATTTTTTTCATCGAATCAACTAAAATATCTGTTGTGTGTTTGCCCACGATTCGTGAAGGGACGAACCACAATTAATTAATAACTAAAATTAAATTTACTACTAAAGATTTATTATAAGTTATACAACACAAAACTAGAATATATATATACAAGCTTAAATATATACAGACAAATAAATGTTCAAGGAGCTCTTAAAGTCGTTAAACACTCTTTTTTTTTTCAATATTGTCCGACAATTATTGTCTTATTTAATGGATCCACAGTTTCCACAACTATGCTAAATAAGTACATGTTCCCCAAGTTAAAAACTAAAGAGCCTTTTAAATACTAGTCGGATTTTTATACCTTCAGATTCCGGAACATCTGGGTTTATTCCCCCGCAGACGTTGACTGGTTACCAATGATACTCATTGCGAATCCAATAGCACTTCAATATAAATGGAGAAAAAGATCGCTTAACTCTACGATCCCGAGTTTTTACAGACTTTTGTTTGTTTACTTACCGGAAATTTTCCATTACTTAAAATTCCTTTGCGAAAGCATTTAATAATTTCACTATTTTCATAAGATTTTATCTTTACACTAATCCGTTCTTTTCATTCAGTCTGTAGAAACTTTTTAAGTAAGTTAACTCTATTCAATTTCTTATATCTATAACTCATTCCTAAAACAGTTTCCATTGAGATTAAGTAGTACACTTAAATTTAACTTTTGGAGTATTCTTATCGATCTTTTTTATAGTAAAATATTTTTTGAAATTAAAATACTACATTATCTATAGTTGTTATTGGCAAATATGCTTATAATTGATAACATCAGATGTGTTTGCATAAAGTTTATAAGTTATATAATTTTATTACATAAATGTACAAATAATCCCACATTTCAAACTAATTGAGTTTCTCATGTACATCATTTATTTACATTTACAATATTTCTTTTTTTATCAGCGTGACTTTATTGACTGAACAATACTTAGTTCTTTATATAGTTAAAAATTATGAAAACGCAAAATATTTCTACTTTTAGGACAAATTAAACATTCTTTATAAGTCTGTTAAAATGGATTTTTTTTTCTTTTATTTTAAATGCAATGTAGAATTTTTCTTTATTTCGAAACATTTTGAAGATACATCAAAAGAGCCGATATTGTATTTTATTTTTCCTAGGAGATAGAAATTTTGAATCGGCAGCCAATTTTTATATAAACTTTTAAAACTTTACTGCTAAGTGACTTTTTAATCAAATAAATGTTTCATCAGTGAGTAGCCATAGGTTTAAAAATATCGTTTCTTTATTAACATAAATCGCCAATAAAGTTTAAAGAATTGCTATCTTAATATAAGCCGAGCACTGATTGTATGTATGTGTGCATGATTATGATCTGACCCAACAGATGAATACTGGTTCTGCATGAAATATGTACATTGGAGATTAACTCTCTTTTTACGTGTGTGGTTATGCATATCGGTCGTTTGAAATGGAACGGAGAATGAATACAGACTGAAAAATTCTAAGTTCAAATCCCTCTATTTACTTATATAAGAAATATTCAGTACACTGAGTGAATAGGCTAATTACATATTGCCTTGGAAATAAATTACATCTATAAGTTCAGCCCATTCCTCTTCTATTAATATATGGATATGTAATGGTCTGATAATATGAAGGGTTGGATTAACATAATATCTCCATGGGTATGACTACAATATCAAATCCACCAAAGGCTTTGAGTGTTCCATCTTTAGTTTTTAATGAAATGGATGGTTGAATTGTTGGAAAGATGAGAAGATTGAAGCTGTTCATTAAAGTTTAAGGAATTGCTATTTTAATATAAGCTGAGCAGTGATTGTATATATGTGTGGGAGATTATGATCTGGTCCAACTGATGAGCACTGGTTCTGCACAAAATATATATAGTGGCGATCATCTTTTTTACATGTGTGTGGTCATGTGTGTTGGTTGTTTGAGATGGAGTGGAGGATGAATGTACATTGAAAAATCCCCAAGTTCAAATCCCTCTATTTAGTTATTGAAATAGTTAAGATTTTATTTCATTAATGCTTAAATAAATTAATATATATATATGTGCTCTGTGCACAGTTAATGAAGCTATTAATAAATTGTCAAAATTTTTACTGCCAAGCGCTTTCGGGACAGTCTACAGTCCCATATTCATGGCAAGTTATTCTGTTAATAACTGTAAAACTATGCAAATTTTATGCAAATTTATATGCAGATGTTACGTGGACCATTTACGAGATAGGGAATAGTAGGCCTCTCTTCTGTTGATTGCCGATGGGTCAGCCGCAATGAAGTAAGCTTCCCTAACTTTACGTTTGGTGTCGTTTGTTTCAGAGCAAACGACACTGGCTGTGGTAGGTAGAAAAGCATGTCCAGATTTTCTTTCGTGTTCGACAAAAATCGAATTACCTTCATACTTTGTTTTGGTTTTATTGTAAAGGTATCGGTGTTGAGCTACTCTGGTGGCAATGTTAGTTTTGGTCTCTCCATAATATGTTGCCATGCAATTTCTTTGGGGCAGGTAATTTTGTACACAACTTGAGGGGTGAGTTCAGGTTTAATCCTGTCTTTGGTATTATTTATCAGTCTATTGGTGTTGGGAGGTGAACGGAAAGCGACTTCAAAGTCACATGATAGTTGATTGATAAGGCTTTTAGCTGTAGAGTGAACGTATGGGATTAAGATTCTTGGTTTGTTTTCTTTATTGTGGTTGTGGTTTATTTTATAGAAAAATTTATTGACTTTTCTGTTGATGGATGAATAAGTGTGTCCAATTTTCCTTAAATCAGTTATATAATTGATGAGATTTTTTCTTTTATCTGCCTCATATTTGCACAAGTTATGGTTCCTAAACATGAATAAGGAGAGGGCTGCAAGTTTGTGTGAGTGAGGCATGTAAGAATTAGGGTTTGTCAAGCCTCTTACTTCCAAAGGTTTGACTACCATTTGGTAGTCCAGATTATCTATGTTTTTGCTAACACATATGTCAAGGTATTTGACCTGTTTGTCTTGGTTTTCCCAAGTAGTAGTAAAAGTAAGTTTGGTATTATTATGGAGGCTATTGTGAAGGTTAGAGATGATGTCTTCTGGGGCAGCAATGAATATGTCATCAATGTAGTGCGTATATATCATATGTGGGGTTGACATGAAGAGTGCAGGTAGTATTAGCTTCTGGTAATGGTCCAAGTACAACACTTGCCATTATACCACTAAGTGGGAGGCCCATCGACCATCCGTTGTTCATACTAAACCACTTATCTCTGAAAACAGCAATTATATTTAAATCAAACCATTTTAAAAAATCAGTGAAAGAAACTCTGGACATGCTTTTCTACCTACCACAGCCAGTGTCATTTGCTCTGAAACAAATGACACCAAATGTAAAGTTAGGGAAGCTTACCCATCGGCAATCAACAGAAGAGAGGCCTGCTATTCCCTATCTTGTAAATGGTCCATGTAACATCTGCATATAAATTTGCATAGTTTTACAGGTATTAACAGAATAACTTGCCATGAATATGAGACTGTAGACTGTCCCGAAAGTGCTTGGCAGTAAAAATGTTGACAATTTATTAATAGCTTCAGCATTTATTTTTTATAGCGTCTGTATACAATTGTAATCACATTCATATCGGCTTTTTCAAACCAAATTGTGCAAACGCTTTTTGCGAGTGTTAAATAATAAATGATTACCCTCTGACCCATACAAGATATAGAATTTATGCAGCAATAAAAGGAATCCTCTTATTACTACGACTCAAATATTTATATATGAGCAAATCTGAAGTACTGGCACAGAAGGTGTAAATTCTAGTAAATTTCATCGGCGTCATTCATTCATAAGTTATATATAGTAATTCAAAGTGACTGTTCTATAGTCACACCTTCTGTGCCAGTACTTCAGATTTGCTCATATATAAATATTTGAGTCGTAGTAATAAGAGGATTCCTTTTATTGCTGCATAAATTCTATATCTTGTATGGGTCAGAGGGTATTCATTTATTATTTAACACTCGCAAAAAGCGTTTGCACAATTTGGTTTGAAAAAGCCGATATGAATGTGATTACAATTGTATACAGACGCTATAAAAAATAAATGCTGATTTATATATGTGATTAATTTCAGTTGGAATGACGTTCAGTAAATTCTAGTAAATTTCATCGGCGTCATTCATTCATAAGTTATATATAGTAATTCAAAGTGACTGTTCTATAGTCACACCTTCTGTGCCAGTACTTCAGATTTGCTCATATATAAATATTTGAGTCGTAGTAATAAGAGGATTCCTTTTATTGCTGCATAAATTCTATATCTTGTATGGGTCAGAGGGGGTATTCATTTATTATTTAACACTCGCAAAAAGCGTTTGCACAATTTGGTTTGAAAAAGCCGATATGAATGTGATTAATAGCTTCATTAACTGTGCACAGAGCACATATATATATTAATCTATTTAGTTATATAATAAACATTCAGAACTGAATGAATGGCATAATTATAAATGACATTTATATTTTAAAATACTTCTATTTTTCTATTGCAAATAACTAAAACAAAAGCTTTTCAAACTATATTTTGTTGGCTCCCAATTTATTTAACATCTATATTGTTTTGTCTTCTGAATAGCATGCATTGTCATTGTATTTAACTGATTTTCCATAAAAGAATAATTATTTAGATTTTTTGAATAAAGCATGTTACCTGTCATTTAGATGTGATTATTAATATGATTGAACTTCAGTTCATCTAGGAAAAACAGATATATTTTTCTTTAAAAAACAAATTAAGACATGGGATTAATTTTTATACTCTTCATTAAATTTTGGTTATATGTTAACATTTTGATGAATATTATGTAAGGATCCTTTATTGAGAAAGAGCAAACTTTTATCACTTCCCTAATTTTCTTTCAACACAATTTTCTCTACTCCTAAGACTCTTCAGTCATAGTTAATTAGTAATTTGCCATAAAATATTGCATTGAAAAGTATTGTATAAAAATAATATTATGTTTAAAATCAATATTGGCATTGTAATATGTAAACTCATATATAAATATACACTATTATTTAAAGCCTAAATCTAAAGTAGTCAATAAAATAATCAAAATTATCTCAAATTCACAACTCAACCAGACTAATAAAAAGCAACAACTCTAAAACACAACCAATGGTTTCACTGCTACAAGAAGACTTCTCAAATGTAAAGGCTACAAGACAACAGCATATTTACACTAAACATTACCCACAATTCCACTTACATCCTATACATCCTTAATATTAAAAAAACTTTTAAATAAATTAATTGCTTTAGAATCATAAACTTTTAATAATAAAGATTCTTTAATTTTTCTTTTTATTTCATTTCTTTCAAAGAAGACAACCATAGCCTCATCAAATTAATAGTGTGCCTGTATCTTTTTCATGGATATATTTATTCCGAATCCTTCTTTTATACACCTTTATGCTTTCATTTAAGTTCAAACTATTCTGACTTATTTATCTTCTTACAAAAAGAAGAGATAATATACACTATTTGAGGAATAGTCTTTCTATCAAAAATTTCCAGTTTATTCAAAGTAATACCCCTTTTCCAAACAATTTTTTTATTTCCAAACAAATTACTGTTTGTACATACAATTCTATAAGAAGCCAATTTAAATGGCAAAGAAATAAAATCATATTTTCTTTACCCTTTACATCAGTGGTCTTCAATCTTTTCACACTTGCAGACCGGCAAAAATAAGGATAAGATTTCGTGGACCGGCAGAAGTCTATAGATAAATTTTATTAAAGATGTAAACTGCTTAGCCTTTGATGAGCATAATTGTTATAACTGATCAAAACAACAATGTTAAATATACAAGATGAAGTTATATATATATATGGAGTTTGTATAATAAAAAACTTTTTTTTTAATTTTGAATTTTTTTTAGAAAAGTAATAAAAAATTTAATTCTACCCCCCCCCCCATAAACATCTGTGATAACTAAAAAAACAAATTAATTTATGTATGATTGATTAGATTTTCTTTTCATACTGTTTCTTTTTTTTAAATTGTAAAATGAGATGAAAAAAATAAATAAAAATTGTTTATATTAATTAAACATTTAAACTCTTATTATTTTGTTATTACAAACTTTCCTGCTAGTCTAGTGTGGACCAGAAGAACTTCTGCGGTCCCAGCATGGGCCAAGGATTGAAGACCACTGCTTTACATAATCACAAATATTATTACTACTAAATGAAACACTTTTAACACATTTATCGGAGTAGTCAACACTCAAATAATCTTTATAAAATTGACCTTTTTTGAAACAAAGCTACCTCATTAGAATTATTTAATGTCTTATTTCTATAACAATAATTTCTTAAAGCAGCTGCTTTATGAGATACAGATTGATAGCTATTAGGTTTAATTATAGCCCTTAAACTCTTTACTCTTAACATAATGACTACATACCAAACAATTATTTTTTTGTCAAGCATTGGTGGCCGAGTGGTTAGCACAGCTGCCTTACAAGCAGTTGTCCTGGGGTTCACTTTGACACATAAAAAAATACAATTATTTTTTACATTTCTAATCATCAATAAATCTAAAAATTTTAGTTTAACAAAATCTAATTCCCCTCCTTTTATAACATATAGAAAGATCAAAACAATTAAACTTATTTATCAACTCTTTCAATTTATCATTTTCAACTACAAACAATTATCAAATATTTAACAATTAACTTTAAATATAAATAATTCTTCTTAATAATAATTTCCTCTTCCAAATAATTAATATAAACTGAAAAATTAAAGAAGAAATAATATAATTTATTATCCACCCTTCCTTAATCTTATAAAAATTAAGACTCCCAAAGATAGTTTTCCTTTAAGATTTATTTTTGACTTTACAGGTAGTATTGTGGAAGATATTTCTAGATTCTTGAATAATTTTTTAAAATAATTTATTAATTTTGGTCATTACAAAGTTTCTTCTTTTGAGGCATTTGATAAGATTAATAATTTTAAAATGGAAAGTAATTGGGTATTTTAGTAGTTTGGATATTGAGAATATGTATCAATCTGTTAATAGAGTAAGCACTATTGATGTTTTTATGTCTGTGTTAGTTAAACATAAATCTTTGTCAAAGAATAAAATTAAAGTTATTAAAGATTTGCTTTTATTATTGGAGGAATCTATGTATTTTACTTATAATAGTAATTTTTATAAGCTTAAGGAAGGGTGGATAATAAGTTATATTACTTCTCCTAATTATTTGGAAGAGGAAATTATTATTAAGAAGGATTGTTTATATTTAAAGTTATTTGTTAGATATGTTGATGATTGTTAGTTTGTAATTGAGAATGATAAGTGAAAGAATTGACAGATGAGTTTGTTTTGATCTTTCTAAAAAATATGTTGTAGAAGGAGATGAGTTAGATTTTGTTAAATTAAAATTTTTAGATTTATTGATGACCAGAAATGCAAAGAATAATTGGTTGGTATGTAGTCACTATGTTAACAGTAAAGAAGTAAGGTTTATAATTAAACCTGATATATCAATCTGTATTTCATAAAGTTAAGAAATTATTGTTATAGAAATAAAAGATTAAATGTTTCAAAAAGGTTAGTTCTATAAAGATTATTTGAGTGTTGGTGACTCCAATAAATTTGTTAAAAGTATTTTATTCAATAGTAATAATGTTTCCAATTACATAAAGGATAAAGAAAAATATGATTTTATTTCTTTGCCATTTAAATTGTCTTCCTTTGTTTGGAAATAAAAAAAATTGTTTGGAAATAAAAAAAATTGCTTGGAAAAGGGATATTGCTTTGAATAATTTATTAAATAATACAAAGGAAATTTTTGATGGAAAGACTATTCCTAGAATAGTGTATATTATCCCTTATTTTTGTAAAAAGGTATATATAGGTCAGAGTAGTTTGAGCTTAAATGAAAGAATAAATGTACATAAAAGTAGGGTTAAAAGTAAATATCTTAGTTCTGCTTTGTATGTCCATGAAAAAGATACAGGCCACACTATTAATTTTGATGAAGCTAAGGTTGTTTTCTGTGAGAGAAATGAAATTAAAAGAAGAATTAAAGAATCTTTATTATTAAAAATTTATGATTCTAAACAATTAACTTATTTAAAAGTTCTTTTAATATTAAGGATGTGTGGAATTGTGGATAATGTTTAGTATAAATATCCTTTAAACTTAAGAAGTCTGCTTGTAGCCGTGAAATCATTGATTGTGTTTTAGAGTTTATTTTCTTTGGCTAGTCTTATCGAGTTGTGAATTTGGAGTAATTTTGATTAAATATACACACATACAAGATTTATATGTTGTATTAAAATATTAAACAATTACAAAAATACAATTTTTAATTAAACAAATATCTAAAACAATTTAAATGTATTACTTAGTGAAATTAGCTATTCTCTTAATTAAAATATATTAAAGACCATTAGAGAATTTTTTTTTTTTAAATATATAATTTTTATTTACTCAACAATATTTTTCTTAGACAAACTAATATACTGTCACATTATGTATATATATCTTATTTACAAGGCTATCAGTTATATTTATTATATTAGTGATTTTATTATCATTGTTTCAAGAAATTCCTTCTCTAACTTTATTTCATCCCGAACAATTATTTTTTTAAATTTTACTTTGATCTTTAAAGTTTTTAAAACAAGTCACTGACATGGAGCATACTTATAAGAAATCAAATACTTGGACATTTCATTACTTTTTTTCATAGTTTTCTGGTTTTTCTATCTATTGTCTAGCTTCATGGAAAATATTATAAATTCTCTCATAAAAACCTCCCTTTTTTACATGCAAAAGTTTCCATTAATATATTAATATTTTCCATAATTATTTGCTATGTATGTGTTGTTAAATTATTATCAAACATGGAAAATAATTTAATCCATTACACTGTTATTTCATATCATTTTTAAGTGAATAATATAATTTAAAATGCCATTACATAATAGTAATAATTCCACATATTTATTATAATAATATAAAAAAAGCTTTTTTTCTGCAAATATTTCATGTCCTCAGTATGATTGTAAACTATTTTACAGCTTCAATTTACATTGTATGCACAGTGACATCTATTGTTTTCATATAAAATTAATTTTAAGCCAATAAATATCACATGATCAATATGTATAGAGTTTTACCTGTTTTAATAAAATTAATTACAACCAAAAAATAATAGAAAAAAACAACCAATCCAAATATTAACAAAAATGACATACAAAAGTAAAATTTATCAATTAAATAACATATAGCAATTATAGAAAATACATAAAAATTGCTCTATTAAATTTACTAAATCTTTATCAAAAAAAGTTAATTTGCTTTGCATCAAACTAATTGTGACAAAAAAATCAACTCTTATAGAAACATAAGAATATACAAAATCATATTATGTCCAATGTAAAGCCTTCTATGTGTACCTTTTATTTACAGATAGCAATCAATATAATACCTAAAACCAGTATTGCAAATGTTGTAATGTTGAATCATATTTACCTGTAATGTCAATAAAAACACTATCTCCTATCAAAAATAAATTCATTAAAAAATTATTTGACCTCATGTCCAGAGGCACCAAAAGTCATTTTTTTCTTAAGAAGATTAAGTACTGGAAAGGTTATTATATGGAAACTAATATAGACTCGAACAAGTTCATCAACCTTTTATCATTGTGACTACTATATTTATTATTCTGAGATTCGGATATTGATATTTCAGAATCTAAATAGTTATCTACCTAAGCTTTTCTGGCTGGCAAGCAAAATTTACATTAAATAGCTGGAAGGAAAAGACATTGAAATATTTTTTCCTTAAGTCTCCCTGTTTTCTATTTAAAAATCTTCAATTAAAATAGTCAAAACGATTATTTTCCAACATAATGTATAGCTTCATCTTTTGACTTTTGAGATATTTATTTTTAACCCTATATCTTAGAAATTGAAACCACTTTTTCTTAACACTACTAAAATTCAAAATTAAAGACTGTGCTGATATTTTTACAGTTGCTTAGAGCTTGGTTTTTTTAAAATCTACAATAGGGTGAAATTACACTTTTTTGTTATAACTTATTTTAGTGTATTATTTATATTATATTCTTTTTTATTATTATTAATATGTACATATCAAAACAAATACTATATTTTTTATACATAAGTATATATCAATTTTGATGAACATACACAGCATATATATATAGTTTTTGTAAAAGAAATTGCCAGTTTGAGTAATTATTGTGAGTATATGTAAAGAAGAAGAGAGTTACTTCATCTTGATACATAAAATCTAATCTCTTTTTATTTGCAAATTAATGTCTATTTTTTTCCTTGTTTGTTTATTCTTAATTCTATTAAACAGTTATAATAATTTTATATATCATCTTATTGTAACAATACATTTATTTTAAAAGAAAAAATATAAAATATAATTAAACTAAATTTTATACAAAAACATTATTGATAAATACAAAATAGTTTTACATGAAAAATAGAATTTCTAAATATGGATGTTTTTTGATAATATTGTTTAAATCTAATTGCGATGATATATATATTGTAATGAAGATATAAATGAAATGTTATCTGGGTACATCCATGTATAACTTATTATATAAAATATATATATATCAACGTTTCGGCCAGGTCAAACTAGTCATCAATTGAGCAATAAACATGAAAATAATTGTAGAGAGGCCATACACATTTATGTATAACAATAATGAATGTTTTATTAATAGAAAAGAGAAGTAATAAAACAAGAAATTATTTAAATTAATGCATTTATAAAAAATTCTTCCAAATAAAATATAATTTTTTATATTTATTATTTTTATTTTCTATTAATAGAAAATTCTTTATTATTATATATATCAATATTTACAGCACCTCCCCAATTACTTTGATAATATTAATCACGCAGTTGTTGACAAGTGTAACCTGGTTAAAACATTGGTATTCCAGATAACGTTTCATTTATATCTGTAGCCCATAAAAATATCTCATTTTAATATTATAATGAAGTTTACATATATTAAAGTTTCATAAAATTTTCTAAATATAATTAAAACAAAAGTTCATAGAACTTTTCTTCTCATGGAATATTGTGACATGGATAAGCTTATGTATCTCATATTAAAGTCAATAATCAATATCATAATAATAAATATTTAATCAAGTAAAAATATATAAAGTGAGTTTTAAAAAATATTTAAAAATTATTTAAGATTGTGTTAAATTAAAAAAAAAAAGTTAGATGATTTGACGTCATTGGTTATGCATATTTCAAGAAAGGAGCAAAAGAGAGCAGTTTAAAAACAAACAGATGAATATCTGTTGTAAAATCTGACTTTTTTCAAATATTCAAATATGTTTTTTGAGGGGGGGAAAAAAAAAAACACATAATAGATCATGTCAGATATCCATTTGTTTATCTATCTTCTCTCATGTATTGATATAGATGTCACTGTATGTGCTTTAAATCGTGGAGACATATTGAAAAGGGCAAAAAAACATAATTTGCCGAAAAAGGCTTTTATATAATAATTTTATAATTTGTAATCTTTGTTGCTTGTATATATGTATTTTTAAAACATATTTGAATATTGTATACTTGAAGTGCAACATAAAAAAAGAATTGATTTTAATTCTGATTCTTTTTCTGTATAGTTTTTTCAAATAACAGATTATTCTCTTAGATAAGTCTATTTTTTCCTCTGACTTTCTCTGTAAACCAACAGACATTTTCTCATTGAAAGAATGGAAAACAGTAGGGAACTAATAGTCATATGGGTAGAAATGCATATTATATAGAAAAAGACATTGCCATAAAATGATAATTTGAAATACTATTATTTTCAAGTTCATCCTTAGTTTCTGTTACATTTAAAGATTACCTAAATACTGTAATTCTTCAACATGTTCGCTACATGATTGTAGAAAACAATTAAAAAGAACTTTAACATTTAAATGTGATTGTAAACTATATAGTAATTATTTACAACTGAATACTGAACGTTAAAAATAAGGAAAATAATATTATATAAACATATAATTCATGAATTAAAACATTTTAAAATAAGTTGTTGTGTTTGTAGTTAGATAGATAAATAGGTAGACAAGCAGACAGATAAGTAGATAGATAGATAAATTAAACTTTATTTAAATGGGTATTTTAGGCCAAATACTTTTCCAATACCATTTTATAATGGTACAATTAAAAAAAAGCTAATTGTTAGATAGTAATACCCATTTACTAACCAACATTAGATGGTTAATTGGAATAGTTGTCAGTTTATTTAATATTTCAAAATATTATATTATCTTATTTGAGTTATGTAATGGATGTTTTGCTGTTCTCATTTATGCATTTTTAATATGATAATTTCTATATATGATTATATATATATAAGCGTTTTTAACCCGCTGAAGAAGAAGCTGTAAGTAGTAATAAAACCATTCAATTAAATTAATGTAGGCCTAGTACTTTCGAGGTTTTTCCTCATATTCATGGCCAAAATAGATAATAAACCGTTGCTATAATATTATTAAATAATAATGTATGCCAATGCGTATGTAAAAAATGTAAACAAATCCACTTAACAATGAAGGTATTCATATTGTTAATAAATAAATTATTTTATTCGTAACCATCCATTTGCACGCACTGAATTATTCTTTGGTAATATGTCATGACTAATATCTATTTTTAAAAAAAACTATATTGTTTATTTAGTAGTGCAAGAGTTCATTTTTCTTGGTATATGACTATGATTATGAGAAAGGAAGTTCCATCAAACATCACATGATCACCATCTCTATACTACTAGCACATAATTTGTTGTGAACAAAGGCAAAACTCCCCATACAGTAGTGCCACCCTGTGCCAAACAGAGTAATCAATGGATGCCAGAAGGCTTGTGCATAAAATCTCTATCTAGTGCCTACTCATCCAATATCCCCAGACAAGTTTCTGGCTTGTGGCCATCATCAGTGAGGAGCCTTGGATCTGAGAGCACTGCACCTAGATCTTAGGATCTAATGCAACCCTCCAGCACAAGCCTTCTGGCATCCATTGATTACTCTGTTTGGCACAGAGTGGCACTACTGTATGGGGAGTTTTGCCTTTGTTTAAAGGAAGTTCCATTGTCACTAATAGGAATTGCAATGTAAATTTTCTCTTATGCCAAAGTTCTCTTTTGTATTACCCATATGTTATCAACAGAGACAAAGCTAGGAGGGGAGCAGAAGAGTTTTCTTTAAATCACATATTTCAGAAGCAGTGCCATTTCAACATTTTTTCATCTTTAATTCTATTGTATAAAAATGAATCTTAGAACAAAGAGACTATAATTCGTTTTGTTTTTTATTTTACCTTTAAAATATAAAATTATTATATAAGATAGTGTTTGCATTTTGTTTTGATTTTAAATGCAATTTGAAAATGCCTAATATATATATAATTGTTTGATTTATGTCTAGTATTTTTTTATATGCTCACTTCTCCGAATTTTAAAACCTGTCTATATACCTCTGGCTCTCACAGATCATATATACTGTAAAATTAATTTAATTTTAATGCAATAAAAACAAAATTATTACTATTATATGTTTAAGGTTTGGGGAGATGCAGCTGTACAAATATTTTTTGCTCTAAGTCCAGCATGGGGAGGACTCATAACCCTTTCATCATATAATAAATTCAAAAATAACTGTTTTAAGTAAGTATTCGGTTAATTTTTATGAATAATTTTATTGTAAAATAATTATATATAATTTCTGGTCTTGATTAATTCTCCTAATACCATTAATAAACTTTTCAATACTTCTATACTCAATGGATTGCTATGCCAATATAAAATATCAATTTACATTAATTATCCAAGATGTATGTAAAAATGAGACGATTTCGTAAAATTTTAAACAAGAGTGAAATCCAGTAACTAGCTACTTTTAGTTTTCAAGGGTGTGCTCATTTCTTATTCCTTTTAATACCAAACAAGTGAAGCATTTTGGATCATATATTTGAAATATAATTAAATACAGAATTTTCAAATCTTAATACTATGAACCTTAAGTGCTTAATTTTACCACGAGAGGGACCTCTACAAATCTTAACACAAGATTACGACTTTATAAAGATAAGAGCGGCCATCTTATTTTCAACCTATTTTCTAATTATATAGACAAATCTAAAGCATTTCAATTTGAGAGTGTGAAGCTAGTAAATTTTTGACTAATTAAAAGTCCACTATCTCGATTAGAAATCAACATTTGCGAAATCTTTTACCTTATACATATTTATGTGTCGACCATATACTTAGTAAGATTTAATGCTTACAACTTTAAATTGGTTTGAAATATTTCTAATTATAATATCTAAATATTAACTTGCTGTGAATTGAAAGATTTCATGAATGTTGATTTTTAATTGAGGTAGTGGACTTAATAAGTGAAGAATTTACTAGCTTCACACTCTCACATCAAAATGTTTTAGATTTGACTATATAATTAGAAAGTAGGTAGAAGATAAAGCGGCTGTGCTTATCTTTATGAAGTTGTAATCTTGTGTTAAGATTTGTAGAGGTCCTTCTCATGATAAAATTAAGCACTTGAGGCAAATACTATTTAGCCTTAAATGTATTTATGTGTTTATCATGCACTTAATAAGAATTAATGCATACAATTTTTCAACATTATATGTAATTTCCAGTCATGACTAATTAAGCAAATGCTGTTAATAAATTTTTTAGCACATTTGTAATTAATAAATTGCTATGCCAATACAGAATATCCATAATATATTGAAACAGTAAGGTCTGCTCTGCAGATCTTCGTTTCACCTTTTCTCACCTATTTCCTACTCTCATACCTTAGTTTGAACCCCAATCTATCGTAGTGTTTCTGCAATACGCTTATATACCGAAAATCCCGCCTAATTTTAAACCACGAGTACAATGCTCGTATTATATATATAAGTCATTCCCAAATAAATAAAAGATTATAGATTATGTATATGTTCACATAATGTTGATTTATTAAAAAGTAAGTTATATAAGTCGTAATTGCGCACACACTATGATATCCATTTTAAAACATATCAAAATTATAAATTGTTAAAGTTGCTTTGTTTGAATCTGTTTACAAATATATTACCGTCGTAATGTATTTTGATTTAAAATAAAACTCATTTAGTAAATATTCGTTTAGTAGATAGATTTAAATATTGCAATTTAAAAGTAAAATAATTTTCATTTAATTTAATAAAAGTTATCCCAAATATTTCTTTAAAATAAATGAGGGACAATAGTTTAATTAGTTAATATTATATAAGTTTATCTAAAAACAGCAGATGTCCACTTAAGGTTTTCTTTAATTAATAAAAGTAATTTTTAATTAAATCTATTTTGTAATTCGAATGTCGACAGGGAAATTAACAAAAGAAATTAATTAATGTTGAATTCCTTTGGACATTCGGATAGATTTAATTACAGCTGATAAGTCCAATATATTTTTGTAATGCTCCAGGGCAGTTCTATTGTTAAATTCTACTATAAAAAGGAGGTTTTTCTTTTGTTCTCCATTCTTCTAATGTTTCTAAGAGAAATCATTCTGAGGTCTAATGTGTCTAACCAAAATTATTATAGTAATTTGCAAATCTTGACATGACAGAGTAGAGCGCGAGAAGGCTATTTCTCTCCGAAATGGTCATATGCTGCTGTAGACCATCGGAAGATATCACACAAAGAACCCCGAAACTGCTGCTGCTGCAAAAATATGAACATTCCAGATTTTGCTGCTGAATTATAAAACCTGCCGAACATCTACCTGCAAATGCGTCTCCAGAGGTAACCTAAATTAACCCAAGAGCTCTTGTGATAACTAACATGCTATAGCTATTTTAAAATTGTTTTTCTGATATTTCACATAACTTCATTATGTATTTCTTTAACGTGTTTAAATATACTCAACATTTTGCTCTCTATCCTTGGGTTAATATTTTCTATTTATTAAGCTTTCTGTTATTTTATTATGATAATGTGTCAGAATTATCTTTGACCGAGTGAATTATTCTTTTTGTTGAAACTAAGACACCGCTATAAAGGCATATTTTAAATTTCTAAATAATTTCCAATTTTTATTATCTTGCAAATCACTCGTTCGAGGGTGATTCTATTCTTTAATATATAATATAATCACATAGTTTAAAATCTACATGTTATTGATTTTAATCTAATATGAGAGTATGTGCGAGGTCAATGGTTAAATGTGTCCCTTAATGCATGATTGCGTATATAAATCTATACTTACGTTTTAAACCCGCAAGCATGCATTTTCCTATTTTAATTACCGTGTTCTACTTTAATTACAAAGTTCATCATTGACGTCGAGAATGTGCAGACCCTTTTAAATGAATTTCTGGGAATTTGATTGGGCATTTCTCTTAATCCAAGTAAAACCCATTCAGTATGTTTTGTATATACTCGTCTCGTATTGCTAGTAAATGAATTGGTTGTTGAGACCGCTTTGTTTTATTTTTCCAAGGATTCTTTACACGGCTAAAGCCGTTCTCTTTGCCCTTTTTGCGATTTCCAGGCAGAGTGTGTTTCCAAATGACACACCTGGGAATTAAACGCAATCGTCACACAGTCACTAAGTTTCGGCTGTTCATAAAATACTTTCCTACGGGTTAGCAGCGATATGCCCTCCGTAATCATTCCAAATATTCCATTATTGTTTTATTTTATATTTATTTTACAAAGCATCCGTGACTTAAACATGTCACACCCTCCAACTTTAATAAATTCATTATCAGCAATACTGACCTCCCAATGCAACTCTATTATTATTATTCTCAAATAAATGCTTTGATCACATTCCCATTTTGTTGCCTAGTAAGCTTTTGTCCGTGCTATTCTCGAAATCAATAAATATTTTAGAACACTTAATTTCAAATATTATCTTAAACTTGTATAATTACTCAAAGCATCTTGCACATGTTCCTATCTCATCAAGCACATTATCGTAATGCTATTAGCCCGAGGAATAAAATATATCACTTTGCTTTAAAACCATTTTGTTATTTATTGGAATATAATGCCAACAATTATTTAATACGCGTCCCTGTCTCATATAAGCAGACAATGGCGTTATATATATAATTTATATAAATAAATTTTGTGAAATTATTTAAAACTAAATTTGATATCTTATTTTATTGATTCCTATCACTGTCTCGGTCTATATATATATATTTTCTGCATTTCTTTTGTAAATCCATAGACGTTAATTAGCCACCCAAGCTTCTTTTAGTATAGAGTCTTTTGTTTCTCCCTGACCACCAGGCACCGTTCAAAGGTCATACTAGTAGTGGCATCAGATGCATTGTCACGTAGATGGCGCTGTGAAATTTGGGCTTTAGATTCGAACTTAGTATATCTAGAAGGCAACCCCTCCTAGAATGTTCAGTTTCGTGTCTGGGGTTTGAATTCTGCAGTGTGTTAGCGAGATAGACGATTCTGACTGTTACAATATATGAAGTGTTTTATTCTTTAATTTTATATAGCTTTTATGCATTGATTAATTGTATAAAGCAAATAAAAAATCTTTCTTTCTTTAATCATTTTTACAATACTATATTTTATTTTTAACTTGATCAATCTTATAGTTTCAATTATTCAGTAGTCTTCTTCAGAGCTAAAATTTATAAGTGTGCATGAATATATAAACATGGAGTAAGCAAAAAATATAAACAATACAAGCATTTTAACCGATTTTACATTGAATCCTTTTTGTATACTTATTACATTTATACTAAATACATATACTTTTGTATTGTATGTTAAAATCAGTATTTCTACTAATTTATATAATTTATTTTTTTACCTACCATAAGAAACCAGTCAATACTTAGACAATCCCAATATACATAACAATCAAGAATTTCAAACTGTTGCCAAGGCAACCTCCTTTAATTAATATTAATATGTCCCCTTTAATAATATACTAACAATACATTTATGTTTTTTAATCTATTAGTATTTTATTACTATTTATTTTATTTTTACTTATTAAATTTCTAATCACTTTATTTATATATTAATATATAAAATTTAATTCTCTCTCTTTTAAATTTAATGATTATCATTTATTAACTTTTTTATATTAAAAAACTTCCCATCTTTTATCAATCTAACTGATCAACTGCCAATTTTTTATTACATTGCAAAGTAGCTTCTTATTATGTTTTCTTTAACTTATTTTTCATTTTTTTGCATTTTTATTATTTGAATTTACATCAATCATATTTATATTAGCATAGTTTTTAAACCTACAATGTAAGTTTAATATTATTTATAAGGATAGCTTTGTAAATTTTTCTTTCATTTTTGTTATAAGTATATTTATTTGTTTTGTATAAATTGAATTTTTTGTTTCTCCAATGCAACTAAGTTTTAACCTTTCATTTATGGCTGGAAGTAACCTATTCAATAAAATCCCAGAAAGTATTTTTAATGTAATTGATAACAATAATATTCCATGATAATTATTGCAATCTTAGACATAGTATTACTTAATTATAAATAATAAAGATAATTAATTTGATTAAAATATAACTATTTACTCTTATTAATATTTGAATTTTTTTTTTTTTTTTTTAGGGATTCTTTAATTGTATCTGTTAGCAATGTTTTAACAAGTTTTTTTGCTGGCTTTGTTATTTTTTCTGTAATTGGTTACTTAGCAACAGTACTTGATAAGCCTATTGATAAAGTTGTGGACCAAGGTAAATTATATATTCTATAGTAGTAGTTAAACAAGTAATATATCTTTTATATTTTAAATATTACTTATTTTATTAAACTAAAAACTGGTTTTTTTGTATGCATTCACAGCTATTGAACTTTTCATTATCATCAATTATTAAAATCTATCATGAATTTTATCATTTCTCCTTTAGCAATCTTTATAAAGAAGGTCTATATTCTTTTATCTTTATTATCTATCCTCTTCTTAATTTGTGTTCTCTTTTTATTTGTTTTTTCATGTTCATTACTAATAATTATATTGAGCAGAAATAAAAGAGTGATGCTGATAATTTGATCACGTTTCCAATATCTTAATATCATTGTAATTTTGTACAAGATAGCAACCTTAAAGTAATTCTGTTACTACATTGTAAATCATGAATTTTATAATAAAAGGGAATGATTCTACCGAGTGGGTCCTGAGGTGTGAAAATACTCAACATATTACTGAGTAAGGTTGTTTCCAGGTCCTTCAATTTTGACACCTGAAACAAGCCTTAACAATTGAGCCTTGAAGAGCTTTGTAATGCACTCATTCACCTATTATGCCTACAACTTTAGTTCAAATCCAGATTAAATGAAGTGTTTCAAGACGTTTAGGAAGTTTCAAATAACTGTATCATAATAAAGCTGCTACTAATTTAACATTGGTCAGAAAATGGGTATCTAAATATCCTTATCTAGAAAAAAAATTAAAAATGGAAAACTGTTCAAACCCTCATCACCTGACAGTTGGAAAGCTTGAGGAATACTGATTTCTTTGCTATTTCATTATGAGGGACTCCTGGATATATCTTTTACCTGTAAAAGGTGTATATTATGAAGACTATTTCATCTACTTATTTAAAATGATAATTATCTTAATCTTTTAAAAAAAGAAAAAAGAAATAAATAAAATTTATAAAACTAAAAAAATGCAGAAAATGGAAACACAAATAAAATTATAATAAAAAACTTTTAGAATAATAATAAAAAAATCATAACATATTAAATCATTTGTTCACAAATGAAACATTAAAGTAACAGTGTTTGCCCAAACATTTGTGATAATAATATTTTAGATATGATAATATGTTGGCCTATTTTCAAAATTTATTATTAAATGTTGAATGTCTAGAAAATTTTATACTTTATTTAAACTTTTCCAAATACAGACAACTGCTAGTAATAACACACAGAGACAACACAGGTTACTAGATTACACAACATTTTGAATGGTATTATTTGCTCTTTTTTCAGTGTTACTGATCTAACCTGTGATACTGCTAGGATAGGAGCCAAACTTACACCTTTAGATTCTTGAATATAAAATTTTAAGACAACTCTTTGATTTAATATATAGTTTCTCTTTCTTTTAATAAATAAACTTGAGATAAACAATTGTTTTCTTCAGCAAAGATTTACAACCCACTAAGAATTTTCCAGATTGAAAACTGAAAATAAATATCTTTTAACAAATTACAGTTTTAACTAGGTTAATTTTGTTTTAACTAGATATTATTTTTGCTGTATATATACATATATTGGTCCATAAAAGTGGGATCCCATCTTTATTGTTAAAAGAAGGTTGCCTTGACAACAGTTTGAAATTGTTAATTGTTATTGATATTGGAATTGTTTTAGTATTGATTGGTTTTTAGTGATATATATATATCAATAACGTATGTATGGTTTATAATAAAAAAGATTTTTTTCTCTTTATGTATAAACTTATATCTAGGCAGCTAATGCTATGTCATATAAATAAATATTATTAAATTTCCAATTGATTCTGCAGATAAGTATATCAAAATTTCTAATTTGTATTTTCCTATAATATTTAACTGTTATACAAATTAGTATATCATTATAATAACTGTAACTTACTCCACTGTACATGGACTTTATAGATCGAATGAGATTGAACACTAATTATAATGAATATTCTTGTTCAATCTGTAAAGCGCATGTGCAGTGGAGTAAGCTACAGTTATTATTATAATTTATAAAAAAACATCGTGCTATATAAATTAAATATTTACATAAATTAGTATATCATAACTACAAATTTTGCCTTCTAATAAGCATATATACCGATCTGCTTGTAAACACTATATTCTTCAGGAAGTGATTGATTTCACTACTCAATCTAAGTATGATTTAAATGACTGTAGCACAGCTTTTTAAATTACTAAGTTGTATGACTCCACTTCAGAAAACAGCATTTCGTATATTTTTATATTGGACTATTTTCATCATCTAATATATGTATTGAATGTCTTTAGAAAAATTTAACTTTATTTAAATATTCCAAATACATTCAACTGCTAATAATAGCACATCAAACAGGTTAGTATATGCACAGCATTTCGAGGGGTAGTCTCCCCTCTTCTTCAGGTGTTACTGACCTGACAAGTGACAGTACTAGCATGGGATTCCAACCTAGGTCATTAGATTCTTAAGTTTTGAATTTTAAGGTAATACTCTAACCAACTGAGCCATCCCGCCAAAGGCAACAGTCTGTAGTAATTTCATATACTTATCTATGAGGTTCCTCCTGATTTCTTTATGTTTTTCTAAGAGCAAAGTTGATTAGTGGTTTCTATACATTATGTATAGTCACACTGGATTAGCTTATGGGATTTTTTTTGCCATTGTCATGTGATTAGCTTTTTTAAATTTTCTTCTTTGTACCTTTTCTTCTCTATCCAATATTTTTGTATTTTTCCAATTAAACATATGTTCATTGGCACATACATGTCTAAGGTAGCAGAACATATATGGAAAATACAAAAGTATTGGATAGAGAAGAAAAGGTACAAAGAAGAAAATTTAAAGAAGTTGATCACATGACAATGCAAAAAAAAATCCCATAAGCCAACCCACTGTGACTATACATAAGGTATAGAAAACACTAATCATCTTTGCTCTTAGGAAAACATGGGGAAATCAGGAGTAACCTCATAGATAAGTATATGAAATTACTACAGACTGTTGCCTTTGGCGGGATGGCTTAGTTGATTAGAGTGTTACCTTAAAATTCAAAACTCAAGAATCTAATGATCCAGGTTTGAATCCCATGCTAGTACTGTCACTTGTCAGGCCAGCAACACTTGAAGAGGAGGGGAGAATAATATCTCTTGAAATGCTGTGCATATACTAACCTGTTTGATTTGCTATTATTAGCAGTTGAATGTATTTGGAATATTTAAATAAAGTTAAATTTTTTTAAAGACATTCAATACATATATTAGATGATGGAAATAGTCCAATATAAAATACGACTAGAACACCAGCATCACAAACCTTCAGGAAAGTATTTCATATACTTTTTTAATCACATATATACCGTGGACATAAATTTGATCCTAATTATTTTTGTCTATTATGAAAATTGCTATATTAAATTGGAACATATTTCAATAAGTTTAACTTCAAAAGTCTCTTAATGGAAATAAATAAGAATGCCAATCATTGTTCTTCAGATGCCCAGTAGTTTTACAGTGAGGAAAATAATTAATTATATTGACCATGATTAATATCTTTAAGTAAACAAATCATTGGACAAATTTCAGTAATTTTTAGGTAAACAACATATTTTAAGATTTGTACCATATTTTTTTTTTTTATCTTTATTTTTGTTTGTATAATATGCTTATAGCATCCTTTTCGATTCTTATTATTACACAACAATTTTAATCAGATTTTCAATTAAAATCATCAATTATATTTTAACAATTTATACATTTTGATTTTTATCTACAAGAAAGCAAAGATGCATTTTTAAAAATTAAAATAAAATGCATATTTTGATTTTTTTGATTTTTTGGAATCTTTAAACCAATCCATTGCAACATTATTGCCATTCTGAATCTAACAAATATTTAAACTATTTGTATTATTTTTATTTTCTATTTATATGCCTCTTTTATAGTTAACTATCAATTATTCAAACTAAAGCTAATCATGTGTGTGGTCTTTTTTTAATTCTTTATTATTTATTCATTTACCCACACAGTCTAGCTTTTTTATTAAGTGTATCACAACATATACAGTATATTGAAATAAACAATGTATTGTCTATATATGATCAGCCATGTGATCTTACACATGGGGAAAATATGTTTTACAGTGGTTCTGAGGATAACTAATAAAAATAGCATTATAAAATTTTAAAATTTAATAGAAATAATAATGTTGTATGCAACATTGAAATTGTTTTAAGGGGTTGTTAAAATTAATATTTTACAATGAAGTAATAATGTAATCGGTTTTATTATAATTGGTTAAATTTAGATTATAATAGTGGAGCTAATTTTTTTTATTAAAATTTAGAATTTGAAAAATGGGTACATATGTTTAATTCCTCTGTTCTCTTCATCAGAAGCTTGCTATACATTTTTTTAAAATTAATAATCCATTTTCAGGGGTGTCATGTTTTAAACAATATGGCCGTTTTGTTTTTTTATTTAAGATGATTATATTAAATATTTTGTTGATTTTTTTTTAAACATGATTATAAAAACACAATAAATTACACAAAACTTCAAATGATTGTAATTAAATAAAATTTAATATAACTGTAATAAACAAAAAAAAAAACATGATGAAAGAGTACTTGCTTTGAACCCATTTTGAAATCACACTGCCATTATCTCCTTTCACACATAAATTTCTTATCATGCCCATTAACACACATGTTTCACAAATAAAAAGATTGGCCCATGAATAAAGACTAAAAATGCATGGCTTTTTTATTTAAATCAAATTACTTCTCAATGGTATAGCCTATTTCAAATTTGTAATGTTGATATTATGGAGGTGATTGGAAAATATAACTCATTTTTAGATTCAATTTACCCTTATCTAGTTTATATATAACTCTATGAAAATTCAACCAATTATATTTAAAGGTAGTCTCTGCAGATTACCAGTACAATATGCTATAGGTAATTATATCTTATAATATTAATTCTATATACAATGTAAGTTATTTAATTGATTGATAATAGAGGAAGCAAATGATATTCATTTTATTTTAAGCAAAAATTAAAATATCAATGATTGCTGTTTGGTTTATATAAATGTATTATTATTTTTTAGCCACGTTGAAAGAATAAAGAAAACATAATTTGCTTCATCTTTTTTTTGCACATTAGTTTAGTTAAAATTTTGTGTCTCTTTTTCAAAATATATTTAGAAAAAACTAACCAAACATATTTTAGAAAAAAAAAAAGAGTTTCTTGCAGTGTTGATATTGTCAAAAAATATTTAGTAGGTAATCTAAATATGAGTACAATAGCCATTTTAGTTACACAGAGTGTGCATAGATGTGAAAATGTTTGATATGTGAGATATTCAAATATTAATATAAATGACTGCTATAAAAAATTAATAAATCAGATCTAATCATTGTAATTGTAAATTAAACTGATTATTATTTTAAATATGACAGATAATTTTATACATGAAGTGACCTCACCTTAATTTTATACCATGAATTAAGCCTTTATGTGAGTTTGAAACTTATAGTATAAAAGCAGTTTTTAGATTGTTAGTTGTATAGTTAAATATGTATTGTGATATGACACATTTCTTTATTAAGTTTAAGATATTATCAAAAGGTGATGATAATATTACATATGTGCATCTCTTATTATGCTATTCTCATACCTTATCATTAAATTACTAACATATTTGTTGGTTTTCTTGTAAACTGCTGGCAAGGTGCAACAGTACAATACATGCATTACTTTACTATACACTATGAATAGAAAAGTGTCCCTGAAGTGACTATACACTTCAAATTCTAACTTACCAATTGCCATAACAATTTTAACACATACATTGAATTCATCTCACATGATGGAATATAAACTTGATATCTTCATGAGGGAAATGCTGCTCAGAGTCACAACTACAAAAATGGAAAGTAAGCGATGGTATATTCTAACACCTTTTCTCAGATAAACATATATGTGGACAAGGTCCTAACACATGAAAAATGGAATATAAACCAAAGAAAAATCCTATCTAATAATCTAGCTATGCTAGCTAAATACAAAAGACAATAATAAATATCAAAAATATAATCGTCTCTTGAAAAAAATACCAAACGGTAATTTAAAGTGATTGTTTAATATCTTCATGCTCTCATTTCAAAATTCTTAAGATTTGCCCATACTTAAATGTTTGGGTTGAAAGGATAGATGGATTGTATCTTTTCACAAAGACTTTATCTTGTGTTTGGAAAGTGAGAGTAATCATTTATAGTTAAAATTCACAAAGCACATGTGCATTAGCTTAATGCTGATTATTATTACAGTTTAAAAACATCGCGCTATATAAAATAAATATCTTATTTCCAATGGACAATATAATTAGAACACAACATTTAAAAGCCACATACATCTCACAATTATAAAATGAGATTAGCATATGTCCTTGGCATAACCATGGCAAGATACAAAAAATATCACTGAAACACTAGAGAAATAAATTTTCTATCTCTAAAATACACACACTAAATAATGTACAAAACAACTTAATAGTATAACAGAATTTTGCAAATAATAAAAAATTTACGTATCTAGTTAATAGCAGCATAATATTTTAAAACTAAAGTGGACATAAATAGCAAATTCAAAATTATTAAATGTAATAACGATAAATATCTTGTCATATTAATAACCTCATAATAAAATTATTATACTATAATGGTTGGAAATTTACCAAGCTTTTGATAAACCAGATATTGACTGTTTATCCATAAATAGATATCTTGTGTATTGATAAAATACTACTAGCAATGTATACAATTAGGTCTCTTTATCTGGACACGTATATCATATATAATTTACTTTAAGTCAAAATAATAAAAAATGTTAAATTTTATCTTAATTCACATAAGAATAAAATGTACAAATTTTACCATATAATAAAAAAAACACTTTTGCATAGTATTAAAAGTAAAATAAAATAAAATAATTATTATTTTTTAAACACCCATAGTTCTTTATCCGAGACCTCCATGATGAGTTTCCTGATGCAGGAAATAATGTCCTTTGGATGGCAAATCATATTTAGAAGCAATGCATCACTAATTTGTTACATTTCAAATAACATCTTCCCAGGGATAAATGATATGCAAAATAGTACCATTAAAAAAAAATTACTGGACTAGATTCAAATCCATTACCCTCCACATATATGTCTACTTGATAGAGTTCACTATAGCTTGTTTTATTAATTTTATCCCAGCAGCAAATATATTGTAAGGGATATTTTCTTTAACATTTTCTGTGGATATATTTTGAAAATTAGCAGTTCACTTATTCTAAAGGCATTTCATCTTCTTATTTAAGATATTAGTTTATTCATTCAAAGATAACTAATGATAGTAATTAATAAATTACTTTCATTCTAAAATAAGCAGTCACATTCCATAATATTTTTGAAATTAGAATTTTTTTTTCTATTTATTATTATTGTTCATTTAAAGTAATATCTTTTAGAACTTCACATCAATGCATCAACTCATTTAATATTAGAAATATTCTCTTGGAAAAATTTATATAATTAATTTCTTAGAGATTAAATGGAATAAAGAATTCATTTCATTTTTATGAATACGCAAGTCAGCATTTGAAACCATTATAAAAAGAATGTTAAAAAATGAAATTATTATTACTCTAATTATCAAGGGTTAATCAATTTTTGAGTTAGATAAAGTTAATTTCCATTGAAGCACTTCTTTCTCTAATTATAATTTAAATCTTAAAAAAATTTATCAAAAGTAAATTGTAACATTGTTTCACTAAAGGTAAGAATTAGGCAACAGAAATGGCCCAGTACAAAGTTCATTATATAGTTTTGAAAAGATAACAAAAAATATACTACCTTCACTTTCTTGAAGTATCAGTTAATACATGGTTATAATTACTCAATAGAAAATACCAGTTTTTTTAGGCATATTGCTAATGTCTTTGAAAGTTTCCCGATTAGGCTATTGCATGAAAAACTTACACCTTTTTCTTTTTTTTAGCTGCACATAATTACTTAACAAATAATGAGTTCATAAAAAATGATCACTTAATTTAAATTTTAACCCCTTGTTGAAAATTCTTTAGATAAAACAAAGAGAGAGATCAGCTGAATTGAGCTGATCTGAGTTAAGAGTTGAGAGACCTGTGAATGAACTAACCCCACACTAAAAATCCCCTATTTATACCTTTCTATTTTGATGGGCATTTTAATTAGTCACACCTTTATTTCTGACCTCTATCATGAATTATGTACACTACAGTCATGAACTAAATAAAAATTACATCATATCAATCTATTTCCAGATATCATGTGATAATCTAAAAATTTCCAGTAGTTTGTTTTTTAAAACTTATTTAATGATAAAAAAATACTAAAATGAATAATATAGTTATTAAAAGTAATGTCATGTTATATATGACTTGCTTTGTTAATTATTATATTAATATAGTTATTATTTGTAAATTATTACCATTATAAATTATCACTTTTATTTATAAGAAGCTCTTAAACTTATTATTTTAAACAAATAAACTTAAATTAACTTCACTAATAATAAATAACATTTTAATAAACCAACATGTATGCATACTAACTCATACACACACACAGGAATTTTCTTTATCTCCATTTAAATTTAATCTGTTTAATAGTTAACTTGTGCATTTGTGATAAACTAATATTTTTTAATAAACTAACTTTATTTAAATATTTTGAACTCTAATAAAGCAATGACTCAAACAAATTATTCAATTCTAATATTGAATTGAGCAATAACATTATATCATTAATAAATTCATTAACTAATGCATAGTTTTCTAAACAGAAAAATTAGCTTTAATCAGTCTTACACTATATCTAAATTTTATTTAGCTTTAACTTTTTTTATTTTAAAACTAAGCATGAGCTAAGCTCCAATTCTCATCTTGTAAGCATATTTACTTAGTAAATATTAAAGCTACCTATCATAATAATCTTTATGTCACTAAAATTTTATACTTAGTACTCATAGTTACTTGAATAGACTAATTAAATCTACTAAACAATACTTAGATAGTATAATTCCCAAATATTTTTATATCACAATAGATTTTATCATGTTTCATCTCTTACTTTTTTTAAAATAGCATAAACACTTAAGTAAGGTATTTAAATAGTATTATGTGCAATAGAACAGTGTCACAGTATATATATATATATTGTAACGGGCACATATGTACGTTACATTATTTTTTATTAGTAAACATATAAAAAAAAAAGTTCGCCCATAAAAACTTTTTTTTTTAAGAATTAAAAATAAAAAAAAATCATCTTAAACTCGCATATATATAAAATCGCACAGATAAATAATTATTAAAATAAAACTTTATTAAAGAAAAAATATTTTAAAAACAAAAACTTAAAAAGATTTAGAGATAAAAATATATCTTTAATCTTGGAAAACACATTAATTAATCAGAAATGGAAATGATTGTTTTAATTAGTTAAATGTAAACCAGCCTTGGGCATTTAAATGTAAAAACATCGGTCAGATAGGAAAACAATAGAAACTGTTAGCAAATAAGAAATCCCTATGGAATCGGACCTCAGCAAAAGGACCATCACATCGATGATGTAATGTAAATTCAATCCTTCAAATTAATATAAAAGGACAAGTTTGAAAATTATTAAGGATTATTATGATGTGAGTATATGTATTAGTATGGAGTTGGAGGTGAAGGGATTGACAGACGCACTTTCAATTCCTTCAGCTGTTAAAGAAAAGGGAGTGAAACATCATTTTCTTCATTGAGGACCAGTTAAAGCAAAAACCTCCGGATGAATAAATAAAGCAACGGGTAAATGGATACCAATATCTTCAGGATGGCATGGGAATTCCCGTTCAAACTTACAAATGACAGATAAAGATGAACTGTTTAAAACCGTAAGAACTTTACAATTAATGAACATTAAATTAAAACTTTTCGTATTTAAAATAATTGCATTAATTTCCTATCTGACTAAAGTAGTTAAAATGTTATTTGATGTATTTTTTATTTATTTGTTTAAAATCATTTCCATTTATTTAATTTTGTTCTTTAAGTTTATTTATGATTTCTGTTTTCCGATAAATTAAAATATATCAATGTTAAACTTAAGTCGGGCGTGAATGGCTGTATAGATTTGTAAAGTTATATTAGGGGAGGGTAATCTTAGGTTATTTGTATCATTGTTAAATTGGGTCAATGGATTGGATATATTGGTGTGATTAGTAGATGTAATATCAGATTCGCTACGGGCAGAATCGTTTCATACGCCGCACTCACCCGTTTGCCTATGGAAGGAATTATAAGACGGAGAACGCAGTTCCTTTCTATGGAGTTTTTTTATTGCTCTTCTTGTCAGATAGATGTCATATTCCTATTTGACGAGAGGCAATTTCTTCTAAATTGACGCCAGTTTTGGCTGCGAACCTTTAGCCTAAGGTTAAATGGGGATAGAATGTTTTATTTTCAAATGCAAATCTATGTAGTCTATTCATACTCGACACTAAATAAAAATGCATTAAATTTAAGTTGTTTATAGACGCTTGCATGGATTGGTTATCGGTTAAGTATGTTTTGCGTTTTCATATTTGATCAAAATATATAGACATTCGATAAATAATGATACCTTACGGTGAGTATCTAAAATGTATTTATTCGGATGTCTTTTAAGTTATTGGTGACAATGCAAGTATCTTATGGTGAATACTATTGGGTTACTTATAAATTTCCCTCTGCAGTTGTCAGTATCAATGATTTTATATTTTGATCGTTTATGTTTATTTTGAAATGTTTTTAACCGTTGTAATCTATGTAACCGATCTATACTCAACATTATTAAAACAAATTTTTATAATTCCATCTGTGTGAACTTAATTAAAATGTAAACTTATAATATAATAGAAATTAAAATGTAAATTAAAATCTAAAGTAAAGTTAAAAATAATGTTAAGTGTTAAAATGTAAACTGATACTAAAACAATTTTCAATCTTATATATATATGTGCATAAATAAATGTTTGTATGTTAATTACTGGCAGTGGCTTATTTTATTCTTTTTTTATATATACTCTTATATTATATTATTAAATCTCTGCTATTCCACTGAGCTAGTGACATGGGCTAACGACTGGATGCAAAATTTAAAAAAAAAAAAAATTTTTTTTTGACTTACGTATCTGCCTACTTTATAAATTTTTCTAGGTTCAAATGCCTAGATGGGCCATGTAGTGCAGATTACGTTAAGTGCTATTCTCTGGATCGTTACAATATATATATATTGCAAGCATAAAGCTAAACTAGTCAATATGTAATTAAAATTACCCCAAATCCAAAATTCAACTAGACCAGCATAAAAATAATATTAAAACACAACAAAAGATTTCACTGCTACAAGCAGACTTCTCAAGTGTAAAGAACTACAAAACCTATACAATATATGTAATATTAACCATTACCCACAAATCCATTCATTTCCCATCCACCCTTAATATTAAAAGAACTTTTAAATAAGTTAATTGCTTCAGAATAATAAAATTTCAATAATAAAGATTCTTTAATTCTTCTTTTGATTTCATTTCTCTCAAAGAAGACAACGTTAGCTTCATCAAAATTAATAGTGTAGCCTGTATCTTTTTCATGGACATACAAAGCAGAACTAAGATATCTATTTTTAACTCTACTTTTATGAACCTTTATCCTTTCATTTAAACTCAAACTACTCTGACGTATGTAGACCTTACAAAATAAACAAGGGATAAAATATACTACACCAGGAATAGTCTTTCTATCAAAAATTTCTTTTGTATTATTTAATAAATTATGAGTTTAATTGCTTTGATCCTTCTATAAAATTTGTGTTAGGAGGGGTGTTAGATTTTGGTAAGTTAAAATTTCTAGATCTTTTGGTGATTAGAAATGTAGAAACTAATTGTTTACTATGCAGTCATTTAGTTAAAAGTAGAGAATTAAGATCTATAATTAAACCTGATAGCTATCAGTCTGTATCTCATAAAGTAGCTGCTTTAAGGAATTATTGTCATAGGAATAATAAATTAAATAATTCTAGTAGGGTAGCTTTGTTTCAGAAATGTCAATTTTATAAAGATTACCTCAGGGTTGGTTACTCTGATAAATTTATTAAAAGTATTTTATTTAATAGTAATATTTGTAAGGATGTAAAGGATAAACAAAAATATGATTTTATTTCTTTTCCATTTAAATTGTCTTCTTATAAAATTGTATGTAGAAATAGTAAATTGTTTGGAAATAAGAAAATTGCTTGGAAAAGGGGTGTTACGTTGAATAATTTATTAAATAATACAAAAGAAATTTTTGATAGAAAGACTATTCCTGGTGTAGTATATTTTATCCCTTGTTTATTTTGTAAGAAGGTCTACATAGGTCAGAGTAGTTTGAGTTTAAATGAAAGGATAAAGGTTCATAAAAGTAGAGTTAAAAATAGATATCTTAGTTCTGCTTTGTATGTCCATGAAAAAGATACAGGCCACACTATTAATTTTGATGAAGCTAAGGTTGTCTTCTTTGAGAGAAATGAAATCAAAAGAAGAATTAAAGAATCTTTATTATTGAAAATTTATTATTCTGAAACAATTAACTTATTTAAGAGTTCTTTTAATATTAAGGGTGGATGGGAAGTGAATGGATTTGTGGGTGATGGTTAACATTATATATATTGTATAGTTTTTGTAGTTCTTTACACTTGAGAAGTTTGCTTGTAGCAGTGAAACCTTTGGTTGTGTTTTAATATTATTTTTATGCTGGTCTAGTTGAATTTTGGATTTGGGGTAATTTTAATTATATATATATATATATATATATAT